>CM077034.1:133156752-133565383 GCA_039090855.1 Macrothele yani
TAATCAGTCGCCATCATGTACTTTATGACCACTAGTCTCATGGAAGAGGCAGAGTCAATGACATACGCCAATTATTCCATAACCCACTGGCGATTTGAAAATGAACTCATTTCCGACGAATGATCAGAACCTGAACTTACTGTCTGATTTATTAATTCCAAAGAAAGGGCTGCGAACATCTTTCAGCGCTACGTCTCCGGTTATTTTAGCTCCATGTAAAACAGAATAAATTGTTACGTCTCCAGTAAATTCTCTGACCTGTTATTATTGTTCTCATTTCTGAATATTATTTTTCGTATTCCCTCAATAACTCCCTAAAAAAATAAATTGGGAAATCATGTTTTTCTGGACCAACATCATTGATTACATTTCAGTGGATCATTTTGCTCTTTCTTGATATATTGCCCAAATGATTCTATAAAAAAAGTAGATAGTGTTGCTCTCTGTGAATAATATTTCGTAATTTTATATTAATGTCAGTATTAGAACAGATATGTTTTTCTATGTTTTCCAAATTGTAATTATTAATTTTGGGCACTGGCGCCAATAACATTTTCTGGTATTATTTTATTTCTTGAACGAAGTGCTCCTTTTTCCCTTGAAAAAATGGTACTTTACTTTGCTATGTTGCTTCGGCGTTTTTTTTTCCTTTTCTTTCTTTTTCGTTTCTTCGTGAAAACCACATTTAATTCTGTGACATCTTTCTACATTTTTAGGCGTCACATCCAATAACCGGAGGGGGCTTTCGGCGGTGCTGTGGTCTAAAAGTAGGTTTGTGATCATTCTTTCGAGATGGGTCCAGATTCGATTCCCCGTATGCATCGATGTCGTATTTGCCTTATGGCACAGGTTTTCTCCCTTCCATGGAACCAGTTACCCCAAATTAGGAACGGGCGACTGCTTATAGCAAATTGAGTTGCTCACGGTCGTCGTTAAACCCAGATCAAAAAAAAGACAATCACTAGAAAGGAATAGACTCCATCTTCCAGTGCTTAAGAAAGAAGGCAATCCTACAGATTGATGGCTGCCTAGTTATGCTTAAGTATTGCTTTCTCCACTAACACGACTGATTATAAAATTTTATTTGATCGATAAATTTTTCATTCACGTAGACGAAACAATAGTTGAAGGACATGATATTGTTAGCTCCTTATATCAGTTTTGGAAATTTTTTTGATACCGTTCCCATTTTCCCATTAACGCATTGTGTGTTGACTACCTAGATTTTGACTGGGAATTTCATATTTTTGTGTTTCCAAACCAAACGTAATATTCGTGCTTCTGTAAAATGTTACAACCTGTTAAGAAACACTACATTTCTGGAAGAAATGAAATTATGTCTCGGTTTGCACTATTCTAATTCCTGAGTCTTTGTCCCGAAGCCGTATACACAGTGCTAGCCACCAAACATGCAACACCAAGAAGGACATGAGATAGCAAAGCCAGATTTATTGGACACATAATAACAGATACAAAGATGAAACGATTGAGCTTAAAGGCCCGTGCGACTTGCGGCACACGAAGACATCATTAGTTTGTGTGGCCCCCAAGGCTGGCAATAACGGCTGCTACACGCCGCGGCATCGAACGAAAGAGGCTTTCGATGTGAGCTTGGGGTATGTCGGTCCAGGCTGCCTCCACAGGTTGCCACAGTTCATCAGGCGTAGCAGCAGTGATGCTTGCCGGGCCACTCGGTTGCCGATCAGCGACCAGACGTGTCCGATGGTCGAAATATCAGGAGAACAGGCGGGACACGGCCGTAGTTATACCTGGTAGGCCGTGAAGAATTGTTGCGCGATGCGTGCCACCTGCAGGCGAGCATTGTTCTGTTGAAACGTGACCGCCGGCAGGTCCTGCAGGTTAGGGAGGACTACAGGTTCCAACACGTCGGAGATGTGGCGGTGGCTGTTGGGTGTACCTGCGATGCGTACCAGAGGGAAGCGGGTGACATATCCAATTGCACCCCAAACCATAAGGCCAGGCGACGGACCGGTATGGCGATGCATAATGCAAGCGTCATACAGTACCTCGCCACGGAGACGCCACTCGCGAATCCGACCATCGTGGTGTTGCAGGCAGAAGCTGGATTCGTCGGAGAAGACAATGTCGTGCCATTCCGCAGTCCAGGTATAGCGTTCAACGGCCCACTTCCGTCGCATTCACCGGTGGTATAACGTCAATGGCAATCGGAGCAATGGGCGCCGTGAAACAAGCTCCGCACCTGCAGACGAGGTCGAACGGTACGTGCTGACACATTTTGTTGCGCAACACATCTTAATTCCTGCGCTGCTGTTCGTGATGTGACGCTGCGAGCCGTCAATGTCAGCCGCACAAGATGCCGGTCCTTTGGTTCGGTTGTGTGCCGCGGCTGCAACAGTAGCTCACGTCGGTCCGCCTGTCCCTCCTGCACCCACCGAATCCATACTCGCCTCACTGTGACAGAATGTTGTCCCACACGGGCGCCGACGTCTCGGTACGATAAACCGCTGTCGCGATAAGCCACTATTCGTCCTCTGTCGAACTCCGAAACGTGCTGGAATGACTGCCGTATTTAGCGACGAGGCATCAGAAAGCAACCCACGCACTGATCCATCAACACAACACACTTCCACTACTTACACCCCGCCTTCTGTACACATTTCTTATAGAACATCTCGGTGACGTGCCGGGCGCGCATGATTTGCCTATACACTGCAATCCTAATCGTCGTCATGTCCTCTCGCGGGCGACGCATGCTGCGAGTTTCAGGCCAATCAGATGATTCCTTCTTGGTGTTGCATTTTGGGTGGCCACCAGTGTAATATTTACACTACAGATCACCGCGGTCCACGACTTTATACAATGATCTCGAGCTAACTTGTTGCTGAACAGAAAAATCAACAAACAGCAGGCATTCCGTGTATTATTTTGAGGTGACGATAACTACATTCCGCTGACGCATCCGGAAATTCTTTATAACTACTTTCTCTATGCCTATATCATCTTCTCTGTGTAAATAATAAAGACTCACCTTGTGATCTTAATCTTCACAAACTTATTCGTATACGTGCCTGGTAATCATCCTTTTTTGTTTTGTTTCTATCGTCCTGTTAGGAATGAGAAACTCTTCTCCTGTAAGTTCATACTGTCATTAAACGTGTTATATTTTTGGGACATCACAACAGTATAAAAAGGTGTGTTGTTGATGACATTTTCAAATAAGGAGGTCAACATTCATTGTAAAACCGAAAACAAGACATACTTAAACGGTTATGTTATTTTTATATCACCAGGCTTAGTGCACATACTACGATTTTGAGCAGAACCGCACAATTACACCTTTTATAACACCAATTTTTAGTTTCATGTGATTTACACACAATTACTTCCGAAATTGCTTAATCCCGTCCTTCTAAAGCAGAAAGAAAACGTATTTAATATTAATATCGGTGATACCTGAGAACAGAGTGACTGACTGAAGCAGCTTTAGCCGCACCGGTGGCGCAGTGCTCTAAGTGATAACTTCTGTCATTAATCCGAAAGGGGTCCGAGTTCGAATCCCGGTGAGGGATGGATGCTGTGTTTGTCTTACGGCACTGGATATATCCCTTCTCTGGAAACATAGGTCCTAAATTAGGAACGGGTGACTGCTCACAGCTAATTGAGTTGCTCACGGTGGTGGTAAAACCTCCAACACAAAAGAAACAATTTTAGTGAACAAAGACAAGCTGTCTTAGATGTAGGTTCTATCTTTGTTTATAACAAGCTTTTGACGCTTTCATTGTTTACAGGAGTAGGACAAATATTTAGTGATATCTTAATTTAATATCACCATGCTCAATTTCAGGAAACATACTTTTCTTTTTCAGAAATCACTTCGTGTGTTGACTTTATTTTGTGCAAAGCAAATATCAAAGCAGAATATGACTGAAAACAATTTAAGGACATTGTAATCCCATATGCATGAACTGGCGTACAGGAGGTAGAGAAAACAGCTGTAAAGGGCATTGACATATATAAAAGGCAGCGACCGTACAAAGTAAATGAAAACCTTTCATCAATCAGCATTTGAAGAAATTTAATAATAGTGCTGATAAATAGGAGACAGTTTGTCCTACTGTTAAGGCAGTCCTACTGCCAAGGCGTTATATGCCATTACTCTGAGAATTATTCAACAAATATTTACTGGGCGAACTTTTTCAGGAGAAATAGTGGAATGCTCTGAAGAATTAACAGCTGCAATTTCGCAGGTGGACCTTCATGTTCGCAGATTTCATCTTAACTCCTACGAAAACGATGAAATATGAATGTTTATCACGATTTCTGCTTACATTGTGTTTTAACGTACGTTGTGTTTTAACGTCTGTCTTTAAAGAACAACATTTCACAACAGATCATTTTACTGTAATTCTTGTTATATTATTTCAAAGATAGAGTTAGACTCTTTGATAAGAAAAAAGAAAAAACAAAGACGAAATACCTCAAGAAAGTAATTTGAGCCCGATGAAACACGGCACGCAAATAATCCGGTCCGAATATGCAAATTATGAAAAGATAAGGAAAAATGGCTGAATGATGGGCGACCACAGCGCTTGGCAACAGAGCATCGAGGATGGCATAGCAAGAGTACAGCTCGTACGAAAGGACAATTGTGGCACGAATTGAGGTTTCAATAGCTTCCAAGGATTGCGAGGATGCCACGATGTCGGATCCCTACACAATACGAACAGCTGAGGAAGTGTGGGAGGAGACATATAACCACCGAGACAAGCCGTTTGTTCACGTCGTCGTATCGCTCCACTGTTGCGTGTCGATCAACCCTCACTTACCTCCGAAGCCTACGTTCACCTGTCACATCAATGGCACGTGGTTCTCCAAAGTTTACACGTCGCTTATTCGCAGTTGTGACATTTCTGAAAATTTGATACACTTTAACCACAGCAGCACGCTAACAGTTCACAAGCTGCGCTGTTTCAAAAATGCCGCCACCCTCGGCCCAAAAGCTGATAATCATCCTTTTTTGCAAATCAGATAAATCGATCCTTTTATCCAATTGAGTAACGGGTGATATGTTTGCAGATCATGATGATCATATGTAGAGGATTTTAGGAAGGAAGTTTCTGACCCCAGGTCTTAAACAACCCTTAGAAATAGTAAGCTAGGAGGTTTGGGCTAGAGTGCGCGACAGGAAAGTAAAACGAAAGCGAAGTAGAAAGGGGAAGGAAGATGCCTTTATTTATTACCGGGGGCCAGTACTCGGGGTCCGACGGCTTAACGTGCCCATCCGACGCACGGCGGATATTTAGTGGATCGAGCGTTCGTACCTGCCTGGGATCAAACCTGAGGTCCTTTCCATGGCAGTCCCGAAAGTTGCCCACTCGGCCACCCGCGGCCAATATGTTTGCAGAATCCCTACAGCACACCTTATAAACCCTCCAAGTAAGCTGTGCCTTCATTCATTGGCTACGCGCTGCTGACGTCAAAAGTAGGAGGTGGCCATAGTAATTCGAATCGACTGTGTATTTTTCCCGTACACATATGGTAAAATATGTATGTAATTCTATGGGGATATTTTATATTTAGTTTTGAGAGTTGTATTATCAAATCTTGCGAAAAATGTTTATTAGTACAGTATTGAAAATATAAATTACAAAAACTTTTTTTTAAGTGAAGTTTTGTGGTATGCTCTACTACTCCTTTGTTCCAAAAAGAGGAATTTCCTCCTATTGGGAATTGAACAGCTTTATCTTGCATGCTGTTGTTTAACGGACTTTCAATAAGCCGCATTGGTCAACTTCAGCACCGGTCTCAGGATGATACTTTCAAATCCACCTACTTTATTTTATCGTTACTGATTTTAGCAGCGTCTTTAATTTCTAGTGGGAAGCATTTCGGCTATTTTTCCTACCATGGCCCGCTGTTCGCCATTTAGGGCTCAGTGCGTTATTCAATCTATGGCCAGCTGTGAAATAGGATGCGCGACCGTTGTGTAACAGTCCCCTTTCGTGACTGTTTGGGCTGCCCCATAAAAGAGCCTTCACGAATGTTTATTTTGTCCATATTCCGAAACATTTATGAAGCCGGACAAGCTTTTTTCTTCATTAGCAGGAAGATGTGCAAATCGAAAACTCCCAACGGATATATTTTCTGATGACTCTTCCGACGGCAAAACTTCATCCTTCACCCTAAGATATTCCCACAGAGGGCCAAGTTTCGAAGTACAGCATTTGTATCAATAGATAATCTTCCTTTCTTAATAAACTTTCTTTTCTAAGTGAACACTCATTTTTATAAAAGCGAAATAACTCATAAATATTAAATAATTATTTTTTTTTAATTTCTTGAAAGACAGACCAACACTCGAATTTAATTAAGCGGCTCTTGAAGTGACTTGATTAATGATTACCTATGTTGTTCCCTTACATACATTATATTTCGAATCCAAGAGAGGAAACTTTGCCGAAACCAATACAGGGTTTTTCTCTCCTGTTAAAACGTATTTCTAATGTAGGAGAAATACTTGTATATTATCTGAAGCTCTGTTATTTGATAGCTTTGAATGCCCTGAAATGGCTTTCATCTTTAACAATTTTCTTCTGAACTTTAAAAGCTCTAAACTTCTGTCCGGGAGATGGACAATATAGGTGCAGAGCGAATTTTAAATTGAAACAAAGAAGTAGCGTTCTTATTGAAATAAAATCCGTTTCGCAAACGAGGTGAAAGAATCAGAGAAGTAAATTACTTTGACGCTGTTATGGCTTCTTGTAAGGTAAGCAAGCAAACACAAATTCATAAAACGTTTCATTTATGAATTTTCATTGAAAATAAAAATCGAAGTTTGGAATTCGTTTCCAAACTAACACACTCAGAATTGGAACAATAAATCATATTATTGAAAAGCTTTTTTTGTTCAATAAATTCTTTTTAACTTGTTGTTTTGAGACACAGCAACTGAGAAGGAATCTGGTATTCAGAGGTTTCATTGACGTTATGTAATATAGATTAAGTGCTGCCAGGAATTTTTAGTCCTTCTTGGGAAACATGTTCAAAATTTAATGTGGAATGCCACAAATCTCCGTCGCTAAGTCTCCATAGGTCTAGAATTTTAGTTCTGGCGCCAAATGTTTTTTTTTTTCAAAATCTTGTAATCTTACGTCAAGAGTTATTGAATACAAAACCACAATGCAAGGAAAGATATTTCAGCACAATGCATCTAAAGAAAGAAAAAATCTGACATTTAGGTCTTCTAATTTCTTTAAAAGGAAGTCGCTGACCTGCGTGTGATCTTAAAAATGCTTAGGTTAGACAGTTTGCTCACCTGATCACCCCTGATTTCTTTCGAATCAGTGATTATTACGTACAACTAGGACCTTTACCGTACATTTAACACTTTGATATTACATCTGCTGATTTAATGTAGGTCAGCAGCACTCTTGTCGGTAAAGTTGAGTGAAATTTTCCCGTTTTTCTAATTCCTGTACATTTTCTGAAGTCAATGATCGAAAGTGCCTTGCTTGGATATGGGAGAATCAGATCTTAGGGTCTCAAAATTATTTTTTTTTTCTGATTGACCGAATTTAGGAACCACTGGTACTTTCACAGATGTCATAAAGGTACTAGAGTGGAAGTCACCATCGTAACCATGAACTGCAAGAAAAGCTGCCAGCCAATCATGACATACCTCTGGAACCCTTCTTTCAATGAGGCATTTTGAAATGGGTACATTGTTCATAGGAAACTGTAGTGAGAGTTACCAATAACGGTAAAGGTAACACGAGAACTAACATGTTTCCTCAGTGTTTATACGTTAACCTTGTCGCCAAAGCTTTGGGACGCTTAGAGAGGCAATAGGGTAACATTTATGATGCTCTCTCTGTCTCTCTCCTCCTCCTCTCGGATGCTCTCTCTGTCTCTCTCCTCCTCCTCTCCGATGCTCTCTCTGTCTCTCTCCTCCTCCTCTCCGATGCTCTCTATGTCTCTCTCCTCCTCCTCTCCGGTTTTGTTTCATTCATCTTCTTTCTTTCTAAAGAGAACGTAAACTACACGTTACCTGGCGGAATTCTTTCGTCATATTACAAAATCACAGGAAGTGATTCCCTGGATGTAATAAGATTCATCACTATTTAACATAACGGACTTTCGTTCGAAGTAAATATTTGCAGTATACGTTTTAAACACTGCCATGCAGTAGACTTGGAGTTATATTCCCTACTGGACAAATTTTACTTACGAAACACGGAAAAACAAATGTGTGAAAAGCAAAAATAGTGATATACAATGTGATTTATCTGGAGATTTCATATCATTTGAAACTGTCTTCAAACACAGTTGGTAGTCCCAAAATCGAAATTACAATTGCTATCACAATATGCACCGAGGGTCGTTGAGTTTCGAAACACTCACTGAACAATTTTCAAAATTTGGAACTCAGGTTTTGTGGTACCTGCACTGAAGACATTTTGCAAATTATCTTTCAGCACATGTAAATACTCTCAGTATTTCCGTATCGTATATACCGTGTATCTTTGTAATTAGCACGTAATAGCTTTTTCTTTGTCTTAATAATGAAGCGTGTAGGCGTTGCTACTGAGCAGAAAAGCGAAAAACAGATTAAATTAACGGCTTTCCTCAATCATCCAGTTGAAAAAGATCTTCACCCAGTGATATTAAAAATCAAAAAATCAACGCCAACGCAACCACAGAGGGAAAAGATGTAGTTGAATTAAGAAAACTGGAGACACTTGACGATTTTGCAGAAAAAGCTGAACTGGAATCAATAAACTTTGGAACAGAAGACGCAAATTAACACATTAGCGTGCAACTCCAACAAAGAGGAAATTCAAAGAAATATGGTGCAATGTATTCACGTTGCACAAGTTTGTTAAGAGCCTGGATGAATCTTTGCGTCCGACGAAATCAGATGCGACTCAGAAAACTATTCCTTTCACTCAATCTTCTTCTTTAGGGGAATAGGTTTACAGATATGACGATTACTTCAGAGCAGATAGTTTGTTGTTAATAATAGATTTTATAAGAACCAGTTATTTTCAAATGAAGAAGCACGCTTTAAATTGCATCCGAAAGCGATTTTAGATTAACATACAGCAATATGATTTCAGTTTTGTACGAACTAGATCCTACGCTCATAAACAAAACAAGAACTAAGACTTGATACTTGAGACTAACTGCAAGGAAAACATGGAAAATTTCTGAAAAAAATGCTCTTGTTATATGATGAAGGTGAAGGAAGTAGAAATAATAATCTTTTTAATTCAGTGATGGAGTTTGTAACGATATAGACAATGCTAAAATCCCTAGAAACCATGTAAAATTCAAATTGTCGTCACCAGAATTAATTGTGAAAGGCTTTCAAAACCGAAAACCAAATTTCAACCGGTTAGATTCTAAGAAAGACCTATTAAATTTTTGTAGGGAGTGTGTAAATGAATGAAGAAAGGAGAGGAGCAAGTAATGAAGAAATAGGTTTAACAAAATTAATTTCAGAGGAAACATAAAATAAAATATCAGAGAAAACTGGAAATATGTATTAGAAGAATGAGCACTTATCCGAGAATGATTAGGACTAATTCAAAAGTGAAACAATGTATTTCACAGGCAAAGCGTTTTTCCTGCAGCTGCTCTGAGATTATTCGTTAATAGCACAAGTCCACAACAATTAATCATAGCACTCTTTCAAAATGCATTGAGACCTTTCAACTAATACATATATAGTAACAATTAACGATCGATAAATAATGACCGTTGATCGAAAGCTAGGTCTAAGTTAATGGTGAATACAGATTTCGTTTATGTAAGAAAATAATCGGTGTATGAACTTTATGACATAGAAAACAGTTGAAATGCCTTTTCATTATGTTGAGTAAAACCGATTTCAAGTACTGGAGATATTCAATTAAAAATCACTCTAATTCGTACACATCACAATGTAGCTAATTAATTGACGTGTGATATAAAGTCATACATAGCCTTTCTTTAGGCGGTCCGTCGCTTTTTCTGGCATCAGTTCGAGCATATAAAGTTTTGTCAGCGGAAAGCTCGAAAAAACTACCGTTCCTTCACAATTAAGTAATTAAGAATGCTCGGATTTTTATTTTGAGGAGCTGTGTTTCTTCCATTTGTGGTTACGCAATATTTTTTAGAATTACGAAAAGGTACCAAACTTCAATTACGGAAGAAATGAGCTTTTTGCAAGGGCTGAGAATTTGCCCATGGGGTTGCAGGTGTTGTTTTTAGCTTTATGGGTTTGAATTAAGCATGCAGATAAATAGTAACTAAAAAGTTCAAAGCCCACGGGTACAAACAGCTTTCGATTTACACCAAGCAATATGTTTTGAAGAAATCCGTCGAAATAAGCAGGTTCTGGAAGATGATGCAGAATTGGAGGCATATCTGCTGAGACGTCATCTCATTAGAAACATGCTGTATCATACTGAATCCTTTCCCGCGTAGTGGCTTCTTCAGTTTTGGTAGCAAGTCATAACCTGGTGGGCTCATCTCAGGACTGTATATAGCGCTGGGGAGCAATTCTCATTCATATAATTTTCCAGAATGTCTGTTACTCTACGGGCAACATGCGGCATCGGGTTGTCGTGCAAAATGATGACACCAACTTTCCCTTGTTTTGCTTTCATTTTAAAGCGTGTGTTGTTATTTTTGAATTATGATTTTTGGTGTTTTGGTGTTTTAAAAAAAATAGCGTTTTTTAGATGAATTACTCTTGGATGAAGAAGATCAACTCGTTTGACAGCAATGCAGCTGTCTCAATTAATGTTGCGGAGAGACTACTTTCTGGTCCTGAAGTATCAGCTAAATTTTCCAACATAAAGTCGAAATTTCCATTTCTGCCTAGTGCGATTACTTTCTTGGAAATCATATTTTTCATTATATTATTATTTTCAAATTTATTTTCTTCATCAAATACATTTGATGAAGAAAAGTGGCCAGCCCGGTGGCGCAGTGATCTAAACGATGGCTTCTGATTAATCGTCTGAAAGAGGTCCGAGTTCGAATCCCGGTGATGCATGGATGCTGTGTTTGTTTAACGGCACTGGCTCTCTCCCTTCCCTGGAACCAGAGGCCCTAAATTAGGGACGACCGACTGCTTATAACCCATTGAGTTTCTCACGGTGAACGTTAAACCTCCAAACAGAAAAAAACTGCATGAAGTTATTTTATTAAAATTTACAATTTCCGCCTAGTGGCTGCGTGGTCCGTGTTGCAAGCTTTGTTCCAGTCCTGTGAGATATTCGTGGGTCACAAATCCGATCGTTGCTTATCCAGACGGGACTGTGCGGTTACATCATCATCATCAACATTAAGCCAAAGGGAACCAAATTAAAAGAGGGAGAATTCGCGATGACTATGTGTTCCGTTAAATTCCAAAACAAAAGATGAAGCTGATATTAGTTTTCCAAGATTTAGCCTATCAAAGCGAATAGATGTGAATCCAACGTTCTCAACCTGAAGTATCAAATAATACAAATATACTTTGTCTGGGGCTATTTAATCATTTGGTAAGTTTTGATTGCTGCGTAATCCCATCACACTATCCGCCACTCGTTTAATGCATCAAAACTAAACAAAATTTCATGCGGCTAAACACCATGTTTTCAAAAATATAAAAGTTTAAACATTTCATGCTTCAGAGGGGTGGAACTAAAAGATATGGCACTGGCTCCTCGCTTTCTATTGTTCTGGTTTTCAAATAAATCTCCACCTTGTGAAATACGGAAGCGGAGAAGAAAGAAATACCGATTATGTGAAAACCACTTTGCTTCGTGTTCATAGATGTACGAAGAAAATAACCTGCAATCATCTTTTTTTTATGTTCAGTCAAAATGCATATGTTGCAAAGCTATCATTATTGAGTTTGTGCTGCTATCCAGAGCCACAAATGGAGAACAAAGAACTCTCTTGAAATCCAAAATAAGAGTGTGGGAAGGAACCCCCGGATCTACTCCTGCAAACCACGACCAGTGCCCAGTGCTTTTTGACCAATCGGCCAGTAACAGACTCCAGAGAGTAAAGCTACTATTCGGTTGATGCATAAATTAATACTGGTTTTTTTTCACCTCATTACAGGAATGTATTTCATCAGATTGCAAACGTGATCAATTAACTATGTGTTCCCCCTTTCCCCACTATTTACGATGGTGTCCCAACGTCTAGGTAGGTCTGCATCGCCATTCTTGAAAAACGTGCAGGTTTTGCTGTGAAGAAATCATCAAAACCCTGGAGATCAACATCATTGTTGAACGTTCTGGCACATAGTGCATTTGACAGAGATCGCAACATGTGACATTCTAAATGAGCGACATCTGGGGAATAGGCTGGATGTGGAAGGACCTCCCATTTCATCTCCTGAATGGCCATTTTGGTCATGTTTGCACTGTAAGGACATGTGTTATCATGTTGGAGGACACTATGGCGCCGATGTGGCGGTTTTTGCTGAATTGCTCCACGACGGAGTTGCTCACAGTAGAGTGCATCCTTGACGATACGATTCCTCGGCAGCATTTCTCAGTGAATAATGATTTCCATGTTCCACCAGGAACAAACCATTATCTTCGCAGAATGAAGGTCATGTTTTCTACGTGATGTGGGCGTATTTTCGGGATTAACCATTCCCTCCGATGCCTAAAATTCACCTACAGGCACCACGTTTTATCACTAGCAAACATACGTGAAGGAAAGGGTTTGTGTTGCTGAGATCATATGCGATAACGGGCGAGCAAGGAACCACATGTGGCAACACGCTGATTCTTGTTGTCCTTCGTGAGAGTGTGAGGCACCCAAGACCCCGATTTCTGGACCTTACCCATATGTTCCAGGTGTCTCAACACTGTGGCCTGACCACAGTTCATCTCAGTGGCGAATTTCAATTTGCGTGTGTTTTGAAGCGGATCCAAGTAAACGAGATGGTTCAAAGGATCATCATCAGAGAGATATGGACGACCTGAGCGTGGAGAGTTGTCGAGGTCCAAATGACCACCTTGAAACCGCTCAAACCATTTTCAGGCTGTCTTCGCAGCAATAGCAACCTCCCATGCACAGCATAAATCTGTCGAATAGCCTCGACAGCTGTGGATCCCTTGTTAAACTCGTCGAGGAGCAGATGCCAGAAATTTTCATTCTTCTCTCCTTGACACTCAATAATTCCGGACTTGAAAACCATTAGCCACAATCACACAATGTAATCTGGTTTAGATACACGGTATTACTGGCTACAATTTGATATACAACTGGCCATCTGCACATTCACCTGGACCCACATGTTATTAGAGGTAAGACCTACTCAAAACGCAAAATGACGCCGAAAAAGCATCCCGTCTTTCTGTTTGAGTTAAGCATACTCGACAAAAAAATTACGGAATGCTAATTTTATTGGTTAATATGGGGTTACATCCCCACGAGCCCGAAGCACAACCTTGATTTTGTTTGGCATGCTGTCAATACGGGAGCGGATGACATTAATGTCCAGTTTTCCCCACGCCGTGAAAAACTGGTCTCGCAAAGCAGTCAAATTGGGAGGGTGTTTTTGTCTCTTCTTAATGGCCCGTTCGAGCATATCCCGAATTTTCTCTAAAACATTGAGATCAGCCGTAGCGGCAGGCCAAGTGAGATGTGGTACGTTGACCTCGTGTTCTGCAAACCAATCCTTCACAATGGTAGCTCGGTGGACAGTGCAATTGTCGTCTTGAAAAAGTGGATCTGTAATGGCGGCATCTTGGAGGAACTGGACATATGGCAACACCTCGTTATCCAACAGTTTCACGTAGTCCACCGCTTTCATGCAATTAGACACGTGAAATAAGGGACACACCCCAGCACTGTATATACAACCCTAAAACATGACACTTCTACCCACTTATGTACATCCCTTTGAACACACTCTGCGTTGAAGGCTTTCCCGGCCTTCCGCATGACCCTATATCGGCCATCATTGGAATACAGGCAGAACCTGGATTCGTTCGACCAGATGATTCGTCGCCATTGTTCTGTGGTCAAGTGTCGGTGTTTCCTCGCCCATTCACCCGCCTTTTCTTGTGTATGTCATACAGCTTGGGACGTATCCTAGCTACACGACTGAATATTCCTACACCATGGAGTTCTCGTCGAAGCGTTTGTTCGGAAACAGGCTGATTGGGTCCCGCATTGCATACTTGCAGCAATTCCTTCCGAGTGTGGAACCGTTTTTCGGTTGATAATCGCCCCAAACGTCGACGATCACGGTTGCTGATGATGGTTTTTCTGCTGCAGCTGCTCCGATGTGAATTGTCTCTGGCCGACTTCTTCATCGCTAAATGAACTCCACTGACTGTGGACTTCGACACGCCAACGAACTCCGCCACCTCCCTCAGCGAAACACCATGTTCTCGACCAAAGACGAAAGCTCCTTTTTGCCACTCTGTTACGCCACATTTTCTATCCATGGTACTACCTGAAAGCAACAATAAAACTGATTAGGCATGCACGTCTTACAAGGCTAAAAAAGTAGCAAGTAATATACAAAATTTATAACGAGGAACAGTACACCAACTAAGTAGTAAATACTAACACTGTACTAGTGATTCTATTTATTGGCATAGGAAAAAAACACATAAGCGTGTCCAAGCTTCCGCACATCAACCAGATGGCTTTTTCAAGGAAGTTAGAGAGAAACTGCAAACTGAAAAATAAAACGCTTAACAATTT
Organism: Macrothele yani; assembly: GCA_039090855.1. NCBI lineage: Eukaryota > Metazoa > Arthropoda > Arachnida > Araneae > Macrothelidae > Macrothele > Macrothele yani. The sequence continues at coordinate 133,171,447 of CM077034.1, forward strand.
AAAACCGGGAACTTGACAATAAATAGATGCGGCATTACATTCATTAAAGATACGAGGCATCACGTTGGTTGCACGCTGGATCCTGGTAGAGAAAAGGCGTTACGTGAAGAATTGTTTCCAAATTCAGGGCAACTCGAGCGAGACACAATCATTGCAAGCATCGCTGTTGGTAATGATCTCCAAGGTTTCCCGAATGGCTGTACATTTACGGGTAGAATAGCTAGCTAATTTCTTTATATCATCCCACATAGGAGTAGCTGACTTGAATTTGACTTCTCTTGATAGTGCCGTGGTTACTTTACAAGCTACTCTAAATTAGCTAGCTACTCTACCCATAAATGTACAGCCATTCGGGAAACCCTGGAGATAACTACCAACAGCGATACTTGCAATGACTGTGTCTCGCTCGAGTTGCCACGAATTTGGAACCAATTCTTCCAGTAACGCCTTTTCTCTACCAAGATCCCGCGTGCAACCAACGTGATGCCTCGTATCATTAGTGAATGTAATGTCGCGTTTATTTATTGTCAAGTTCCCACGTTCAAATTTTTAAGCGTTCTATTTTTCAGTTTGCAGTTTCTGTCTAATTTCCTTGAAAAAGCCATCTGGTTGATGCGCGAAAGCTTGGAAACGCTTATGTGTTTATTTCCTACGCCAATAAATCGGATCACTAGTACGGTGTTACTACACTGACGGAAAAAAATCCCAACATCAAGAAGGGGTTGTGTTAGATAAACGACAGTTGGTAGGCGGTAAGAGTACATCTGTAAGATGATGTCTATGCAAATTTCGCCCTCGGCGCATACGTGTGGCGGTAGTAGCGCCCCCTCGGAACATGCAAAGCAGGTTTGCCGTAAATACGCGCTGTACCGTTCGTGAGCGTTAGTTATCGTTGAGATTCAACGTAGTGTGTTGATGTTAGTCAAGAATGCCTTTAAGAAGACGAAGAAGCCATTCTCAACAGCTCACGGAGTTTGAACTAGGTCGTGTAATATGGCTACGAGAAGGTGGATTTTCTTTCCGCATAATTGCAGAACGACTTGGCAGGAATGTAGCCACTGTGCATGACTGTTGGCAGCGATGGTCAAGGGTAGGTACTGCCTCAAGAAAACCGAGTTCCGGCCGGCCAATTGGCACTACTAAGAGGAGAGACCGCCGTGTGCGGCGTATGGCCTTGGCGCTTCGTACCGCGTCTGTGGCAGCAATTCGAGCTGCAGTTTTCACCACAGTGACACAACGAACTGTTACGAATCGGTTACTTGAAGGACAGCTCCGAGCCAGACGCCCTGAAGCATGCATTCCACTTACTCCAAACCACTGCTGTTTGCGACGTCAGTGGTATCAAGCTAGAGCTCATTGGAGGACGGAGTAGAGATCTGTTGTGTTTTCTGATGAAAGCCGGTTCTGCCTGGGTGCCAGTGATGGCCGTGTGTTGGTTAGAAGGAGGCCAGGTGAATGCCTGCAACCAACCTGTCTGCGGCCGAGACAAACTGGACCTACGCCTGGAGTTATGGTCTGGGGAGCAATTTCCTATGACAGCAGGAGCACTCTCGTAGTTATCCCACGCCTCCTGACGGCACAGTTGTACGTCGGTCTGGTGATTCAACCCGTGGTGCTCCTATCATGAACAGCATTCCAGGGGGTGTTTTCCAAAAGGATAACGCTCGCCCGCATACCGCTGTTGTAACCCAACATGCTCTACAGAATGTCGACATGTTGCCGTGGCCTGCTAGATCACCAGATCTTTCACCAATCAAGCACGTATGGGGCATCATTGGAAGACAACTCCAGCGTCACCCCCAACCAACATTAACCGTCCCTGTATTGACCGACCAAGTGCAACAGGCATGGAACTCCATCCCACAAACTGCCATCGTGCACCTGTACGACACAATGCATGAACGTTTGCGTGCTTGCATTCAACATTCTGGCGGTTACACCGGTTATTAATGTACCAGCATTTCACATTTAAAATGGCTCTTCTCGCACTTACAATAATCTGTGATCTTGAAACCTTAATCGATTAACTATGTTACCTAAGCAAATGTATTGCCGCAATTTCATTCCTCTACAACTATTTTTTCGTGGTGTTGGAATTTTTTTTCCGTCAGTGTATTTACTACATAATTGGTGTACTGTTCCTCGTTATAAATTTTGTTTTCGCCATTTTCCGAGCAATGTGGAACACCTTTAAACGTTTTAGACGTCTTCGACTTAAACTGGAGAAGGAACGCTCCCACCTCGACTTTTTATCCGCCTGCAAAACTTCGGGCCTAATCCCAAAGTTCCTCAACTTTAAATCCACGGTTAAAGGTTCCTGGTTGGAAAATAAAAAGGACAAATTTCTTCTTCAGACACTGTCACGTATAGTGAACCTGAAAAAAAGGACGTTATGTCATTTCAGACCAAGTGTTACACCCTCTACATGAAATTGCACGGATTGTGCGACCCCATCATCTTCAACATCTTGACCCTCCGTCTAGATATGTTAGTTGAAAAAATCAAACGTTACTTATCCTCCACGCATAACTAAAGCTGAATTACTTGAGATCTTCCCTGACTTCAAAGACAAAAGATTTTACAATTCCATTCGTCAATATTTCCAACCGGACGCTTTCCGAAGATGAAAAAAAGTTTTGGAGCTTGGACCAAAATATTGCTTCCGAACCAGATCGAACCCAAAAAGCGTCGTTTCCGAATTCGAAAGCGTATTATGGAGAGTTCCAAACGACTCAAAAGATGAACTACGCCAGCTCTGTTCTTCTAAATTACGATCTTGGTATGATCCTACTAAAATACCTAATAAATGTATAATTCCGAGGCCAGTTTCGATCCTTAGAAATGATCCGTCCATAATATTGACTCTAACGGAAAAATCTGGCCAGATACCGATTATGGACGCCGAAGACTACAAGACGAAGATTAAAGATTTTATCACTGACTCTGGTTCTATAGCCATTCAAAGGAACCCTATAAATTCTTGGATTGCCCAGGTACAAAGAGAAGCCCGGTTACCAGCTATTCCAGACGAGCTTAGAAAAGCCGCCAGATTACCACCAGGACTTCAGATCCCAAAGCTCTTCGGAAGACTTAAGCACCATAAGCCCGGAAGCCCACTGAGACCAATCGTATCCAGGACGTCTGCACCAGCGTACCATTTACAGGAAGCACTATCCAAATTCCTGCGTAGTTTTCTTCCTGAATCGGACTTAGTAATAAATTCCACTCTGGATTTTATAACGAAAGCCAAGGAACTCACTGTCCTGCCAAGCGACATTATCGGCAGCTTCGACGTAGTTTCCCTTTACCCCTCAATTCCCGTTCCAGAAGCCATCAGAACATTAAAGGTGGCCATATCTACTTAAACATTTTATACGCAGCAGTCATGCCTCACCATCTTCAAATTAATAGACTTGGTCACTAATACTAGCTTCTACAGTTTCCAAGGACAAGTATATAAACAGAATAATGGCGCTCCGATTGGATCCTCACTTTCATCTGTCCTTGCAGAAGCAATACTTCGCCCAATTGAGCCGAATATATTATCCAGCATTACCCCACAACCTACCCCTTGGCTGCGTTGTGCAGACGACGTATTTTTTGTATGGCCCCATGGAAAAGTGACTCTTCCAATTTTCCTTGATAGAATCAATGATATACCTCCTACGATCAATTTCACAATGGAGCTTGAAGGCAACAACGCTTTACCTTATCTGGATGTTTTATTGAGGAAATCGTCTGACAACCGACTCGGTACACAAGTCTACTGTAAACCCACGTCCGTACCTAACCTGGTGTTCCGCAGCTCTTTCTGTCCCGCAGAATACAAAGCAGGTATATTCCGTTCTCGAATGCAAAGAGCCTTCGCCGTTTCTTCTGATACGCATTCTAGACAACACGAACTTGAAAGCGTCATCAAGTTAGCCACTGATTCAGGATATTCATTGAATCAGATACGTAGATTTATCCAAAAAGCCAGAGCCAAACATTCCAGTCTTCCTGTGCCGCAGCTTCGTTATTTAGGCTGAATTCGCTACATACCAAGTGTGTCTTACAAACTCAAAAACGCCCGCAAAATGATGATCTAAGGCGTCGGCATAAGGTCCCCTGCATCTTCACATACTATACTAAAAAGAAATAGTGAAAAATCACCTCTCTCCTGCAATAACGCGTTTATGCGATCCCCCTACAGTATCCGAACGGCTCTAAACGATACTACATTGGAATGACCAAGCATTCGTTTGGAATCAGAGTCAACGAACATAAAAGGGACACAAAATAGGGTAAAGTAACCACGGCACTATCAAGAGAAATCAAATTCAAGTCAGCTACTCCTATGTGGGATGATATAAAAAAATTAGCTAGGTACTCTACCCGTAAATGTAGAGCCATTCGGGAAACCTTGGAGATCATTACCAACAGCGATACTTGCAATGATTGTGTCTCGCTCGAGTTGCCACGAATTTGGAACCAATTCTTCAAGTAACACCTTTTCTCTACCAAGATACCGCGTGCAACCAACGTGATGCCTCGTATCTTTAATGAATGTAATGCCGCATCTATTTATTGTCAAGTTTCCGCGTTCAAATTGTTAAGTGTTCTATTTTTCAGTTTACAGTTTCTGTCTAACTGCCTTGAAAAAGCCATCTGGTTGATGTGCGAAAGCTTGGAAAAGCTTATGTGTTTATTTCTTACGCCAATAAGTCGGATCATTAGTAGAGTGTTACTATTTACTAAGTAATGTACAATACCTTCCATTCCATTATATACATACATTTTTCTCTGCCTGATCAGTTTCCAGCTGCTCCTCCGGATGACAGCATTCCGTAATTTTTTGCCCGGGGTGCTTATAACAGAAATGACCGTATGGTGGCTTTAGTTACATGCACAAACATCACAAATCCCGTCTTCACTTTATTGAAGCTTGTTTAGAATTTGTCGTTGAAACTTACCTTTCTGAAGTCCGTAATGTTGCACCAAGTGATGCATAAGTAATATTTTCATTGAAATTAGTTAGCTTCATCGTTTTAACCGCTATTTATTGTATGAACTACGTAGGAGATATTGATTCTTGTTGGGAATTCCTAGAAGTTCATTCTATCAACTTTCCGTATTTACCGATTGTCGGGTATCAAAATCGAAGTACTTAATAAGAAAACTGCGTATAATTTAAAATAAATAGCTAAACTGACTATCAGCCAGTTTGAAGAATTATACTGCTGAAAAAGGAAACTAACAGAGGTCGTAATAGCACGGTATGCTGTACGAACATACATGAAGTGTATTTAGATCTTAGTGGAAGATATGAAGACATGAAATATGTAACTAGTAAAATAACAGCAGTGCTTCACCCATGACAATGAAATAGAGAATGGTACACAGAATCGCATGATGCAAGTGCAAAAACAAAAATCACTTATTTAGATTGTTAAGTTGCGGAGATATTCAGACTTAAGAACACTCAACAGCAATGCAAAATTCATCTAGGCCGCCATGTGTTGTGCTTGTGATAAGAGGCTCCTGGTGAGACGCTTGTGCGTAAACATTTGAAATAATGAGACGCTACAGTTTGCCATTTGGCTAGGTCTTTCTCTAATTATATGTGGGTCTAGCCGTCACTACTGTTCTGGGAAACACTCTTAAAGTAAAGCGCAATGAACATATGCATCAACATCATATTCGGTAGATCGTGTATGTATTTTGCGTCAGCATGAGGTAATGAAGGATATGTACTTGAATCCTACTCTCCTGTTAAATTAACATGAAATATGATGTCAAGACGAAGCGAATAAGAAGTATTATATCGGTAAGTCCAGTGAAGTCTTCAGATGTACAATGTACGTATGTGTCAAATCAGGGTGAAACAAATTTGTTTGATGTTGGGTCAGTTTCACGCTGATTTTTATGCACAAAATTATCATACATGTGGATGATTTTTTTGCTTAGATCCTAAGTTTCACCATTTATAATATATGGAAATGCTATAATGGTATGCTTTCCAACCGTGTTTTCAAATTGAGCTGCAATATTATTAATCAAACCGTAGGGATATTTACACATCACATGGGTCTATGAAAATAGAATAACCACTTTGAAACGTGAATACCTCGATAACTGGCAGAAACAAAAATATTACAGATACAACCCTGGACAAATATAGCAAATTCGAATGTCACCTTTGAAATTTAAAAATTGCGAGATGGAAACGTTGGTTTCTACTCCTTTCTTTCGCTTTGAATTTGGAATAGAGAGGCAACGGAAGCAGTACAAATGAAACTTTTTGCAGAACGTACGCAATGCAAAGAATAATGTCATTTTTTTCAAAATTCGGAGAGGTAATTTCTGGAGTGTCACAAACATAGCGAATAGCATTCGCCTTCAGCAAAATTCGTTAAATCAATTAAAAAACAGAACTTTCTTTGTCATCAGATTATCATAATTTAGTGTGACGTGTTCTTTTCTTTTCCATGAGAAGAATATGTCACACGCATATTTTAGTTAGGTGGAAGGTCTTAGTTTTTTGTTGATGAGGATATACATTTTTATATGGCGTGCACGGCTTCTGAGGGAATAGGAATAAGCGACCACCCCATCGAAGATCTGCTAATAAAATTATCCTTGCAGACTGCAAAGGTTTGAATTCCTGATAAGTATTTGCTAATTTCCTGGTGCAAATAAAAGTGTCGTAATTTTAGTTTTATATATTTGGTGTATCAACAGTTGTCTGATATATTTTTATTTCTCTACATAACTGACGATTTGACTTTCAAATCTCACTGGGAAGGCAAATACTAAACGCCTGATCTGAAAAGCTTGCTATCATTTCTTTTTAATAAAACACAATACGAGAATAGTTTCCAAATATTATAAGATGTGTATAAATAAATATGTGTAAATAGAATACCCTTCAAATAATTTTAATCAACATTTATTCCAACAATTTCAAACTATGTTCGAAACAATTATTGAATAATTTTACTTTTCAATCTCTCCTTGAAAAAAGTCTTCAAGTAAAGTATAACACTCAGGGGCATATGGCTCTTTCGACATTTCGTAAAATAGATAGGTATCTATTTTCTTTTCTCATCCAATTTGCCGAAAAATTTACGGTTTTTCATTAGACGTAATACTACAATTTTTGTCATCGCACTAAATAAGATCGTTTATTTCTATGTCCGAAATCATGTTTTACGGCAGATTTTTGTTTATTCCTTTGCTACACTTCATGCAACTACTACTTACATTTATATAACTTATACTAAAGCTAAAAATGTCTTTCTCAAAAAGACCTAATTTCTTTAGAGGACGAAAAAAGCTAACTCACATTCACCCATGCAGCTTACAAGCTTAATGTTTAAAAGAAAGCTTTTTGGTCCTAAGCATTGTTTCCATTGGGAGGCAACAAATGCATTCTGTTCGTATTTCGACTTCATCCTTGAACTCCTTGTTATATGTATATCATTAATTACATATGTGTGTAGTCTCAACGATGTGATCGAGCTTGAACCTGTTTTGACCAAAATTTAATATAACGTGCTGGTTGTTGAACTAATATACACTTGCTGTCTGAAAGCCCGATAAAACCACAATAGGCCCCCTAAAACACTCAATAAAATCACATTTATTAAAAATTCTAAAAGCCTATTTACGTTCACACCTACGAGCGCTTTCGAGGTCTCAAAACCTGATTATCAAGTCACTGAAAAAAGCCCCGAATCACTCGAAAGCCGCAAGAATATTTAGACATAGGTTCGTTATCTCAATTACACGTCACAAGTTTATACATAGGTTTCCAATTTAAAAAAGAAAATTAAAATCCAATATCCAGGTAGCAGCAAGATAAAACACTAAATTGATTAAAGATGGTCAAGTGGTCTCACCTTCCTGTTGATGCAGAGCGGTATCCATGAGTAGCCTCCAAGGGGTTGGGATGAAGGCTGGAAATCCGTATTACAGCAGGTGTCCCAAAATTTTTGGATGTAGAGACTTTCCGCCACAAATATGTTTTATTTGTTTATTGAGGAGTTCAGGATTTTTGCATTTGTCCAATCTGGTACGAAGCCTTCATTAATAACTGCATCGGTTAAAGCCGTGGAGATGTTTCCGGATCGCAGTGCATACTGATGTTCTTTAAGACGAATCTTCAAAGTCCCCAGGGTCGATCCAATGTAGACCTTAGGTTCGCAAGCAGGATCCTGTTGGAGAAGAGGTATGGAATACACTCCCGGCTTATTCCCGACTTCGACAGTATCTCGGTCGTGGCGAACCAAGGAGAAGACATTACGAGTGTTTATGGCATATCCCTTTCAATGTATTGAAAAGAGGAGGATGGTAGTCCAGTTTCCCTACATATTTAGTCGGAGGTCTGGTAGATGTTAATGACGAAACGCGGAGTCTAGAATGCTCACGAAGTAAACGGTGAAAGTGAAATGAGGAAAAACCGAAAGTCTGTACAAGAGATTGAATGTACTTGAGTTCTTGAACACGGAGGTTTCGAGAGGAAGAATGGGTGAACGCTCTTTTTGTTAGAAACTGAATAGCAGAGGATTTATGTTCAGGTGGATGAGCCGATCCAAAAGGAATGATGCAGGGTATAAAAGTGACTTTTCGATAGACAGAATAAGAAATTTGGTTGTATTTCTCTGTTGTCATCAGAACGTTTCTTCTTCCTGTTACATGGGCATATACGTAGGTACATATTCAGTCAGGAAATTAACTAATCCTATTCTTGGCTAAGACTGAAAATTATCGATCACTATTTAGAAAAGTTTCACCGCGGATATTTAAAAGTAGGTATGGGCAAAAAACATCAATGGTTTAAATCATCGATGTTTTTCCCGGAACATTGAGTATTGAATGCTCGATGTTTGGCTCACCGATAGTATTGGTGGAACATCGATGTTTTGTGACCGATGTTTTCTGCCTTCGTTACGAAATCCCGCTTGCTGTATGCCTCAGTTTGTATATAGCAAAGTAATATATAAATGCTCGTTCAGTAGTTGCTGATTTCAAAAAGAGGTCAGAAAACATCGGTCGCACGTAGTTACCTTTATTAAAAGTAATACTAAAATACTTGTTGAGTAGTTGTTACCATCCGTCAGAAATCATCGAATATCGATGTTTCACCGATATTATCGGTGACCTTAACGTGTACGTATACTAACTGTAAGCTAAAGGGTATTACCAATTTTCGTCAAGGAATTTCTTTATTGTCATCAGAAATTTTATTTCATTTCTGTTCAGAGATGTTTGTCTAGCTTTAAAAGTTTTTGTAGAACAGCGTTGAAACTCCAGTCGTTTTCAGTTAGGGTGTTTCTTTTTAAATGTGTCTTAAGGGTCAGACCAAACACATCTTTATTAACACAAAATCACACATTACGAAAAGGAGACAAACATTACAATATTTACAAAATCATCTATATATACGTTATCAAATCATGGAAAATTTAGACCGACCTCGGATACCCGCTTCAGTGTTGCAATGGGTTTTCAGTCACTAGTCAGTAGATACTCAGTTCCGATGTTTTTCACCGATTTGTAAGGTCAACCGTACTCAATGCGCGGAGTATCACAGATGGATTGATTTAAAATATTTCAGACGCCTTTACACTGTAAGACAGCCTTCCCTTCCCACATTGCACTTTTATTAACAAGAATTAAAATCATCGATGTTACCACCGATACATCGAACATTTGGACCGATAACAGCGAATACTCGATGCTTTTGCAATTAGTGCTCCCCGATATGCCCATCCCTATTTAAAGGTGCATAGGAATTGCAATTTAGCGTTCATTCGTGTTGCTACTTTGTGTGACAATAGTGCCGTTAAACATTTTAACCTTTTGACCACCTACACTCCTAACAATCAATGGTTTAGAACCCGTGACCTCTAATCCCTAAAAATGAGAATACTTCAATAGAATACATAGCTAAGCCTAACATCACTAGGTAGCAGTAACGTTTCTTATTAATAATTTCTTTCACCAGTAAATTAGTGAATGCTACTTTAAAATGCTAGGTTTTAATTAATGGGTCTGTTGTTCACTAAGAAAATTAGTTTATTAAAAGAATCTGTAACACCTTTAAAACTTTCCGTGGAAACATTTGCTAAGCTATGTGCTATTTTTAATAAGGTTTCGAATGGGCTCGGCATTTTGCGTTACATTCGCACTTTTAAGCTATACTGATATAATGAACTGAAATTCAAGCCATTAGAAAGCTGTACAAATGAATGCATATTAAAAATAGTCAAACATGAAAGCAATATAAAAACCTCGTTTTGTCTCTTATTGATTGTAAAACTTGGAACATAATTTCACAGAATAAATTTTGAGTTTTCAATGCATTGGTGATTGTATCGACGCGATGATGAAAATATGATCAGCATACAAAGCACTGGTTTGCCAAGTGAAATCACAGTTTTCTTTGTTTCTGAATTTTGGGCTATTACTACATCTCGTCTTCATTTTCTTAGGATTTAAACGGAGTAAAGGAGTGCGACTTCATTGTGTTTAACTCTTTTGCTATTATTCGCAAGAATATTGGATTTGTAACCTTTCAGCAGGCTAGAACGAATTAACTCGAGGTTATCAAAACGTAGTAAGATGAGTTACAACAAATATGTTCATTCTCTAAGAAGTTAGCTGAATGCGGGTGGTATGAATGAACCTGCGATTCAGAAAGCGTAGTTTTCCCCTTAACTTCGCTTTTAGAACGGATCAATTAGAGACATCAGTGCTATTAAAGTTTACTGAATCGTTTCCTGCTAAATATTTTATACCATTTACGAGAAATCAAAGAAATGAAAGGGGAGATGATTGAATAACTTGTCTCTATCAATGGGCACGATGTTATTGTCATAGCAGACCAGTTATTTCCTGTCATACTTTTCGTCTAAGAACGGCATGTAAAGAAGAAGAAGATAGCTCTTATCACCTACGAATCCTTTGGAACTGCTGAAATGTGTAGGTTAAAGCAATTGTTTTATTGTAGATTTCCTAAAACTTTGCCTTCAAAAAACTTTCCTGTTTCGGAAGCGTAAAAAATCTTATTCACCACATCCTTTAGCTACATACACCACTTAAAGGGTTAAAATTTAAATTCACTGTTCTGTAATGATATAGGTAAAGAACTCGACTAAAAGCAGTGAAAAAGAGATAAATTATCAAAATTAGGAAAAAGGCGAACGATTTTTGAAATATTACCTGTTTTGCAAATACACTGTGCAGCATAGGAAATTCCGAATCTAGAAATATTTGTCGAAGTGCCACACAAATTGGTGAGGATCTGTCTAATGTTGACCTATGTACATTTTTGCAGTTTCGAGCAAATCACGTGAATTCAGAACGAGAAAACAGGGCGAAACTGAAATGGGATACCAATTGAGAGTCCACTAACAAAGCAGATATTCTTTTACCTGCTACTTCAGAAAAAGATGCGAAAGTCTTTTCTATTGTATTTTCCGACAATTAGAACGCAGAGTATAATATAAAAATTAAGGTCATACATAAAATTTGAATGTCTTTGGAGCGAATGCTTTAAGAGACATTAACATTTTGTGTATGACCTAAAGGTTTATATTTTATCCTGCGTTCAAATTGTCGGAAAATAAATAGCTAAGACTTTTGCAGCATTTCTAAGGAGAAATGCTGCAAAAGTTTTATCATTCGCTCCAGAGACATTGTTTCTGTAGCGAAATCTAATACTTTTGAAAAATTCAAAATTTCCAATCCTAAACGAATTGTAATAATCCGTTTAAGAATCAAATATTGAACTACTTTATAATTCAAAATATGGATTCTTAAACGAATATGGTTTAAAGGCACAGGTACTTATTTGACAGAATATCAGAATATTACTACTTCATGTGCTGGGTGTGGGAATGGAAATTTGAATGTGAACGTGTTCGATTTTAAGAATTTCCGGTATCTCGAAAAATGAATTTTTTTCAAAGGAAAAATTTGTGTTAATAGGAAAAGGACAAATACAATTATGACTTCACCTTCCCCATCCACAGAAGTTTTTCCAAGAGCACTTGAATTCTCTCAGGCGCTGACGTCAACCGTATCAGATCATCACTCTAGAATTTTTAGAAAAGCCATTGGTGCTACATTTGTATGAGAATCAATTTCCCTGTGAAGAACATAATACATGACTTTTTAACACTCTTTAGCTATATGAACTAGAAAAAGTTACAAAAATTTTCCAAACATTTTATATACAGCCGTCACATAAAAACAAAGGCATCGAATAGAATGTTTACATACATTTTGATGGCTTGCTAATTTTCTAGCGGTTGGCCATCAATGAGTTGCTGACTTCTCAGGAAAACGTGTGAAGCTCAAATATTCTTAAGCCTCAACACAACGACTAGGTTGTGAAATAAATTTAAATGAAACAGTAACTCCTAATCAAAGACTAGGTTTAGATATTGACCGTATTGAACAATAGAACAAAAATATTAGTTTTGTTGGGTAAAACACAAATTTTAAACAACAGAAAATAATTTTAGCTTTATTGTGCAAGAACTCAAATTCTTGGGGAGTAGAATAGATTCCGCGCCTCCTCTCCAGTTTGCTCTACATGGCTCCAAAGTTATATGGTGATTCAACGACTTGGAAACAAACACTACAGGTGCCCGAATTCCCTCACGTTTTAAGATGGATATAAAATGTTTTACATTAAAAATTACACTCAATTTTTACTTTTATATTTTCTTTTTAAACCTTGATTGTTATGAAAGCTTAGTATGATGTACTGGTTAATCCACACCAAGTACCCGCGACAGCGGTCACAACAACGTTTGGATCCTTCTAATATGTCTACAATTCTTTAGGTCTTAAATTGTTTCTGCTGATTTTCCTAGGTTCAGCAACACGGTTTCACAAGTTCTAGACTTTCGTACATCGCATCTGCATGATATTATATCTCTTCAAATAAGCTTGATGAACATCTCGTACGGTATTCGAACGGCTTACTATTTGGACGGAATTTTCTTTATTACAGAACTGTTTTGAGAAAAGCAATAATTAAAACAAATCTTATATTTGAAGAAGCCGACAACTATTATCTTTATCAGAGATCTCTTTCATGACAACACATGTGCTTTCGAAATTTTCATCTGGAAAACACAAATTAAAAATCATTTTGAGATCTAAATTTTCAGCCTTTTGATTTTATTGTTCCTTAAACATAGAGTGTATTTGTACTCATACACGTAAGTAGGAAAATCTAAAGTAAGCACATTTCTTCTAATGCTGGAGTGTACAGTATATGGGTATGCACAGGGCATTTTACTTAGTATACTGACGTAAAAGAATTCGCCGCAAACAAGAATTTTAAAGATCTCTATAAAAGTCACCACACACATAAAGATCATTTGCAATGTGCAGTTACACTACAAGTGAAAATAAAGTTACAGCATGAACTTTTTCAAATTTATATACACCAGGGTACATCATGATAGAAATATCGAATTCAGACCAATTTTAAGGTTTAGTGTGGCATATTCCTTGAATTTTTACGTAAAATCCTTCAATTTTTTAACATTAGGTTGAGTATACTTTATTAGTTGATTTGCAGTATCTTGTTTCTAAATTGAGATATAAATAAAAAACGTTTTGTAAAACTTTATATTGTTGTAAAACAAACATTCCCTTTAGTGGAGTAAAATAAGGCTCACATATTAAAAAAAGATTCGAATTAATTAAGAAGAATAATGGTGATTATTTCTTTTTATTACCTGAGTTTCAAAACCCTGAACTTATGCTACATGATAAATAGCGCATGTCTAATCTTGATGATTTATTGTAAGCAAAATGAAAAGATAGTCGAGTATATTTAAATCTACATCATTGAGAGGTAAAATGGTGATATCCTAATACAAGAGCATGCAGCATTTTTCGCTGTCGACTGTCGACACCGGTATAAGTAAGGAAGCCGTTTTCAAATTGCATTTGTACAGTAACCTAAGAAACAACTGGGATTATTGAAGGGATGCAGACAATTCAATTCTGACTTGCACCATAGACAGGAAAGCATCTGCACTCTAATTTGGTGCTTTTGTCGATACTCTTGTAAATGTATTTCTCTTTTTTCACATTACCACACTGCCGCATTTACACGCGTGGTGTTATTAGTTACAATTATGTGGGTCAATTTTGCCTCCAAATCCGTGGTATAGTTTTCTTGGTGGTACCCTTCTGACTACTACAAATGCAGCATGTACCATCAAATGCATTTTGCAGGCTGAAGCCACTTGATTAAAATATTTGTTCAGCAGGAAAACGAATGACAGCCCAAATGCGAAAACCAAGGGGTCAGTCAGTGCATGCAAATGAACAGACACCAAGGGCTATATCCCGAACTAAGGAAGTTACAGAAATCAAATATTATTATTTTTTTAAATTAGGTGAATTACTGTCTGCAATATATTGCCAGTATCGACAATGAGCTAACACCAAGGTTGTTATTACAAAATATTATCTTCACAGCAGGTGAAACAATTATGCAACTAAGGAAAATAAAGCTGATTTTGAACTCAAAAGTCTTTATAATGTAACAACAGCAGTTAATGGAAGCTGAGAACAGGAAACGCACAACAGAAATTAAGCGGAAGTTGATAACACGTAAGACACTAGTTCCCGCACCGAAATGTTTTATAAATTTGCATAACATCCATTTTTCTGAAATTCATGAATAAATGGATCTGTACTTTATAGGGTATGAATTATGGGAGCAGGATACTTCGGATTCCATTTGAATTGTACAAAAAGAGATGTGCATGTAAGTCTATAGTACTTGTATACAGAGAAGGGTACAGAAGTAGCGCACCAATCCAAAATAATACTAGGCAAAAATGACAAGAGGTCACCTAATCAATTCTAATTACCCCACGTGTCATAAACAGTGCAACATGTTAATATGAAAACGAGAGGTATATGTATAAGTGTATAGACAAAGACGTTATTGTAATATAATAGATTGTTTTTTTGGAGGTGTAACGACCATCGTGAGCAACTCAATGGGCTATAAGCAGTCGCCCATCCCTAATTTAGGATCACTGGTTCCACGAAAGGGAGAGAGCCAGTGCCGTAAGACAAACTCAACATCCATGCCTTGCCGGTATTCAAACCCGCACCCTGTTCGGGCGAATGATCAGAGGCCAACGCGTAGACCACTGCACCACCGGGGCGGCCTATAACCGATTGAAGATACCTTTATAATAGATTGAAGATGCCTTTACGTCAACATAGTAAGTAAGTCGTATTTTAATTTGCGTACCTCCCCTAACAATCCTAGATTACTGTTACAAAAGCAATCTGAAGACTGGTCCCTTAAATTTCCAGAGTCGGCAAAAAAGGCTGCCGAGGGTGCCCTAGATCCACGCCACGAAACTTTATTATATCTCCCGGTAGATTTCAAAGCTGCTTTTATTAGGACATTACCACGAAAATAAGGAATAATATTGCTGATTTGAAAGCAATTAGATTTATGTAACGTTTCCATTTCCCCAAAATAGTTTAATTTCACTTTGGAAAAAGATTGCAATAAAATAGAAGAAATGTGATTACTGGTTCTCAGGAAGATAGGAAAAGAAATCTGAGTTACATGGATTTAACAGAACAGCAATTTAGCATGGAATTTCCAATATATTGAAAACAATTCATACAGGAAACAAAAAGAAGAAGAAGAAAGAAGAAGAATAAAAAGAAAAAAAGATAATGTAGGAAAAAAAAACTGTGACACGTTTTCAGAAACCCTTTCAATGCAGAATATTACAGCATCAGAAACAGCATCAGGAGGCTTATCTCTTGTACATATATTCAGTAAACGCTTTTTTAAACAGTGCGTTACCTACAATTTCCTGCGAAATACGTATTTTTACTAACGGAAGATTGGTTCCAAGGATATTTGTTTGCAAGGATCAAATTAGTGGATCGTTCTAGCAACAGATTATGAATGTCATTTGTACCCTGTGCATGAGGAAAGAAACAACCGAGACAGGCACAAGGCATGAACAGGTCGTGGGAACAGCTTGGTTTAATCTTTACCTAGGACGTTAAGTGCACATCAATTGGAAATACATATGGCATCAGAAAGGGAAGTCACCTGCCTGTCCCTTCTTAATTTCAAAAGGTACGGGATTAATGTGTTAATCACTGCAGTGATTATTAATATAACTGAAAATACAGGGACCTTTCGAAATTACGATCATAAAAAACAGGATCAGAGCCAGATATAATTTCATGGACTGTGGAAGGTGATGGCAAAATATTCTCACCTACAGAACTTCTTTAATCCACGTGGCCCTTTACATTGTAAAGCGATTCACCAATATACTTCATCTCTTCAAAAAACGCAAAGAGATACAAGAACTGTTATATAGATTTTCCCAGAAGAACTGAAGACATTTTTGAATAAAAAATTGGCAATACTGCGTTCGACCTTGGCACAAGTCTCGAAAAAGGTTAATCGTTGTAGTAACAACAGAAACCGTCCAACTTCGTTTATCACACATGCGGCATCGGTAGAGCTCACATTGTAAAAAAATGTGAAGTGAATTCACGGAAAATTTCTAAAAATGACGTGCAACAAAAATGTCGGAAGGTGTCCGTATTTTTTCAGAAATTTCTTATTTTAAAAGTGCCCGTTTATTTTAACTTCCGTATATTCACAGCCTGTTCGTAGTCAGAAACTCCGCTTATTTCAGAAACATCTCTTTCAGGTTGTTCCGTATTTAAACTGAAATTCTGCAAAACCGACAACCCCTGAATTTTTCAACCTCTTCTCCAAATAATCCTTTTATTACAGTCAGCATCGAACCTGCGCCGCTTGGGTTGGTTCAACAAGCAACGCTCCCGTTCATCCACTGAGCCACATATACTAGGAAATTCGAATAACTTACATCGTAAAACAAATTGCGCCGCAATAAATTGTTTTGTCATTAATAAGAGTAACTAATTCACTTTATATTATGTTGGAGCTTATTGTTTTGCTGAGTATGTTTGTAATTTTTTTTTTACTGTAGGAGGACTATTTAGAAATTAACAATTTTTCATCGTGATTTTTCGAAGTAACAAATTGTTTTGCACCTTGACTTTTTAAGCAGACATGTTCTTTTTAACAGTATTATTTCACAGAAAAAAATCTCCTAAATACAAACCTTACTTCTTGAGATATAATTGCTTTTGTCTTAAGTTGTACAAAGACTGAAACATAGACACCGTATAACCATCTAAACAATAAGTTAAGTACCCGGTTTCTTAGAGTAACACAATGTATATAAATAGCTGATGCACGAAATAGGGGAGAGCAAAAAATATATCATGTGCCACCATAAACAAAATCCAAGAGATATGCTATCCACAATATCAGATCTCGCTAAGGATCTTCAAAATTCGACACATGTTTGAAATTTGCAATTTTATCAAACCTCAAGTATTATCACCAATCGCTTCTATTACTTGTCATTTCTCCTCGTAACAAAACTGGTAATGGGAGCGATTGGTGAGAATACAGAAAAGTGTCCTTCGCCCACATCTCTGTATTCTCATCCAACCGCTCTTATAACCAGTAATTTCTCGGGAAAAGTGAGAACGGAATTTTCCGTTAACGTATGAAAGGAAGTGAGCAAATGTTTCTAAAAATTCAGAATTTTCCTTTAACACATCTCCAAAAACTGTAATTTACCGTCAATTTAAGAAAGCAACTGCGGAAAGGTTTCTGACAATTCAGAATTTGCCAGTGGTTCGAAAAATCCGTGAAATTCATTTTTCCTCCGACATTTCACGGGAAATGTTTTATAAGAAATATACCTCGTTAGTTCACGAAACAAATGACGTAAAGTGGTTCGCGAATTTCAGAAAATGTTTTACAGTCCAGGTTAATGAGCGTTGTTTCGTTAACCCCTAACATGTGTCTTCGCACTATTTGTCCCGAAAAAATGGATGTGAAAGAGAAACAAAGATGCGCCATTAAACTTTGCAGTCTGCTTAAGGAGTCTGCCTGAAAGACTTTTCTTCTTATGCAAGAGGTTTATATAGATGAGTGTCTAGGAAAATAAACAAGTTACAGGCGGCATAAAAAAATTACCAATGGTCGTGTGTACTCGGGTTTAATCGCGTATGGAGGAAGACGTTCAACGAGTGCCACAGAGTTAAAATTTAATTCAGTATGTATTATTACACAGGAATACATACACTTATCCATTAGAGATTTCGGAGATATGGTTCACATTCTTATATCATCAAATTACAGAATTCTAACCTAAGATTTGGGCATGAAACGGATTTGTTCAACTTGGATTCCCCCGTTTCTTTTCATGTGTGGCACAATGGAAGAACGCAGATGGCCAACATGGGCCACACATGAAAAGAAACATCGTTCCTTATTTGTAGAAAATGAATATTAAGTTGATGCAACTGCCTGCATATTGTGTAGACTATGTAACCATGTGACGGCTGATTTTTCCACATTTTAAAAAATGCTTTACGGAGACAAATTTGAGATTGTTCGACAACTTATTACAGTTGCATAGCTGTGTTTCAAGAGCATTTTCGGAGAAGAATTACAGACGACATTCAAAAAGTAGGAGAAATGTGGGGACACCTGCATCCGATACAATGGACAGTAATTCCAAAAGGATGACCACTTTCCTTATAACTAAAGTAGGCATATTTCTTTTCATAAAAACATTCTCACTTGTTTTGGGACAACCCTTGTATAATATTTCAGTTTATTAAATTTATATATGGCCAGCAATATTTGGATGTGTAATCAATTTTTTCGGCAAACTTTTTCTGGTGTATTTCAATTAAGACCTTGTGCTTAAACTTCAAATATTTCAATTACATATGACGTCATTTCGAAAATGCATATGAGAAAGATTTCTCCCGTACGAGAAATAAATCATATCACACCTAAAAGAATTACTCGAATACTGACTCTCAGACATTGTTTGTCACAGGCAGTATAATATTTTCCATTAATGATTGGTGTGACAATCATCCCGGCTGTATTATTCAGAATAATAAGTTTGCTGCACTTGTGCAGCTAACCATTGTCTGAAACCAGGGGTCTCAGAAAAGCGCAGGCACAGCAAAAGTGCAATACTCTCTTTATCCTATGCGCGTACGGTTTAAATGTATGATATTTACACACTTCATCTCAGTAGGTCACTTAGAAATACTTAAGTGCGCAGAAAAACATAGAGAATTAGCATAGGAGATCCGGATAGTAAATCCTTTTTCTGGTCAAAAACGTTTACTTATGTACAGAATGGCTGGACTGCCACGTATAAGACGAACAGCTAAGATGAAAATAGTATTAGATGTCGTGACTCCACGGGAAAGCCATGTGTCCGTGTCTCAAATTTTGGCGGATGTTCTTCTAGGACACATTCACTCTCTTGAAAGTACTGCAATGTCACCTGAACGTTATATCTCAACTCTAAATCATTTCGTACCAGGTTTCAGAGTGATAAATGTATTTCGGCAACAAGACTGGTTTTTGGATAGTTCTGCCAACTTATTTGACCCAGGAATATTTGTAGTAAGCCAAGCTTTGCTTCAATACTACAACATGGCAGCACACGTATCCTTGCATGAACCAAGTGAAGATTATGTGGTACACTGGATCGGAAGCTGCAACATACGGACACTACACGTGTAATGGATACTGGCCGCGCTACGGGGATCACTTATATCGATATGGTATGGGCTACCTGTATGCTGTTTCGGGGACTTTTGCTTAGAGATTTTACGACAACTGTTGATAACTCGATGAGCTACACGCAATCGACCGTCCTTTATTTAGAGCTAGTAGCTCCACGGAAGGGAGAGATACCGTGCCGTACGACGAGCCCAACATTTCTTCCTCACGTCATCTAAGAAATTTCACTGCTGAACACTCAATCTACGGCAAGATACACAGAAACGATCCAAAATTTAATACCAGTTTGACAGAGCTACATATCCAGGTACTCCTGTGTGGGATTATTTAATTGCAGAGATAAGTATTTGGATATCTTCCAACAACCCAAACAGTGTCAAATAGCATTCACGTTTCGGTCTAACTTTATTCAAGAAAATGCATAGCCTATTTATAATGTATTAGGACATAAAAGACAGGTGTTATTACTACTTCTAATGCATTTTTATTGTATAACAATTTTTAAATAGAGCATAAAATATTCTGTTTACCGGAATTTCTGGCGTAATGAGACATAAATGCCAAAGGTATCCACAGAAGTTAGACAGCTCATCGAAATGACATCGTGTTTCGCAATATGAGATCGTAGGGCTGGTATCATGTTGGTAAGAATTCCTTTTAAAGGTTATAGTGTAGAGCATTAGCGGTCTTTTACGTTTGTTTAATTTTTTTTTTTAAATAAACGGATGTAGAGCATAAAATGATGAAATCAAAACTTCTTTCTTTCAGGATACCGACATAAAAGCAAAAGCAACATTGTTCTAAGTACGGTTATGAAATTAAGATTTCCGTACATTCTGAAAGGGTAATTCTAAGATTTCATAGTGACATTTTAATTTGCGACAGGATAATTCGTTCTAAAGTGTTCATATTCCTATGGTAAAGCCTTCATACTGATGTTTTGTTATGTACCTAAATGTAATTTTTGCGATTCTTAACAAAGATACATCTAAAAAGGAGACTGGAGATAAAGGGCTCCTTTGAAAAATTTTCATTCACACAGTCGCTACAATCGTTCTATGATTATGATAATCAAAATTCACGGATATCGACGGAGAAGTTGTACATTAGTAGTGTTCAACATGGTGTTCTTCACGTATAATGCAGGTTTTATTGCGTTTGCACAAACTCCTGAAGCTTTTCTGAAATAATTGTTTTAATTGGAAGTTTAACGACGTGAGCAACTCGATGGGCTATAAGCAATCGCCCGTTCTTAATTTAGGGCCACTGGCTCCGGGAAAGGGAGAAAACCAGTGCCGTAAGATAAACACAAAATACATGCCTCACCGGGATTCGAACTCGGCCCCTTCTCGGACGAATAGTCATAATTCAGCGCTCAGGCCGCTGCGCCACCGGGGGGGCGGGGGGGGACTTTGTGGAACATCTTGGAACTAATTTGAGTTACTTCATCAGGCAGGATCAGTGTTGTCGCGAAAATGCTACCCTTACAGAGAACTGTAATTTTGTTCATTAAAATTAGTTTTTATTTGGTTTTGCTTATAGGGGAGAGATGTTTTTATCGACTACCGTGAGCACCTCGGTGCCCTATAAGTTATTATGGCTGTTCGTGATTTAGGGCCACTCTCTCCTGGGAAGCGATAGGAGACAGAGTGCGATAAGATATACACAGCGTCTGTGCCTTACCGGGATTCAAACTCGGACATACCACATGCGAATTGCCCGAAGCAAGCGCTCAGGTCAGGGCGCCACTGGAATGGTACAGTGGTCTTCAGCACCAAAATTATTCAATTGGAAGCAATTACCAACCTACTCCATTTCTTTCTCCGGCAGTAGCCGATGTGAAACAAATTTCCCAGGAGCTTTCATTTATTTTAAATTGAATAAGAAAATTATTCGGGCATGGTCTTTGTTCATGTGTTGCTCTGTCCTGGACATGCTCAAACTAATAGGATGAGAGTGTGCAATCAACCACCGAAATTATGTGCTGCTTTAGTTCCCACTAATTCATTGGCATGCTTTCTATTTGTCACGAAATCATTTCAAACACTCATATGTTGATCCGGAATACCAAGCAGTCTTCTGTGCTTTGCAGTATTTCATGTGGATGATATAACTTGTACCCGATAAAGAAAAAAACTGATAGGACGGCTCCTGTACTGCAGAGGACAAAGGCTGTTGTTTGGTCTTCTGGTCATACCCGTAGACACAAGTCTCATCCCCAGTGACGACCCGCGACAGAAGCGTTTAAAACTTCACCACTTACTGACGAATATCTTGACAGAGTTCGACACTGAGCGCCTGCTTTTCGGAGTTTAGAATCCTTGGCACAAACTTTGCAGCAATGCTGTGCATGTTCAAAACCGACATCAGAATTTGTTGCACTGTTCTGTATGATATATTGGGGATGGCAGCAATGTCTTGAATGGCTCTCCGGCGATCCTCATGCACCAGTTCCCTAATTTTGTCCACATTTTCGGGGTTTGCTTGAGGACGGTCACCCTGACCTCTCGTAGTCTTCCAGTGACGTTCTGCCGCTCTTGAAGCGCGAATGCCACTCAAAACACCTCGTACGACTCATTGCTCCATTTCCATAAGACTACCGCAACAGTACATGCGCATCCGATCCCGATTTGCCGAGTTTGACGCAGAATTTTATATTCGCTCGCTGCTCTAGTTTGCAGGCCATTACGAAATCGAAGCTGTGTTCTGCACGTGTTTACCAAATATCGTGTAGCACAGCTCCCGATCTTCACAAAACAACGCCACTTGGCACAATGACTCATGAAGATCCCTTCCATCGACCGCTGCTCTCGCATCTGCTTACTGCCATCTGTTGGCGCGCAGCGTACTTAGTCTCGGAACTTTTTAATCGCACTACGTGTAACTATTCTTACAGCATGTAATAATACTCAATTTAGTAAAATTTCAGATTGGTTAAATTCTAATGATCTACTATTGAATACCACTTTTACTAAATCTTTGATTCTTACTAAACAACATTTCATAGAATTATCAAATATTACATTTTCCACAAATAGCAAAAGTATTTGAGAGATTAGTTATTTACTTTACTTTACTTTACTTTACTTTACTTCGGTATTGCTATTCATAAGGGTCTTACATGGAACATGTGAATAATCTCCCTTATAAATTACCTAAAAATATTGCAGTCAGTATTGACAAATCTTTTCTAAAAAACTCTGATTCCCTTCTACTACATTATGTTCCAAAAACACATAAACTATGATATACTAATATGGGGACTGACTAAAAAATATAATTTAAAAAAATTCAAACTTTGCAAAATAAATGTATCAGATTGATTGATCTTAAACTTAATATACAGTTTACCCGAATAAATATAATATTTTTAGAATCAATCAACTTGCGTTTTCAATATTGGACAAATCATGTTCAAGAGAACTAAAAAAAATCTGCATACCGATATAATAAAAATTACTCCACAAACGCAACGACAGGAAACAAGAACTAAAACACATATTCGACAGATTCAGCCGAAAACGGAAATTATGAAACAAAGTCTAAATTACGTTGGACCTCATACCCGGAATTCATTGTCAACGGACAATACTTAATTGTTTTAACCTTTTTAAAAAGAAATTAAAAGACCATATAGTGAATCACAGTTTTTAACCCCTTAATAATTAAAAAAAAACGATTACTAATTTCTGAATAAATCGCAATTTAACCTATTAACACTGTTATTGCTCTCATTTCTATACGCATCACTAATCATAACTGTTAGTATAAACTTATCGAATTTGTTGGACAAAGACGAATAGCAAGAAGACATCGAGTCTCGCATTTGTACATCATTAGTACGCGTTTACATTTTCAAGTTTACACAATAATTTTTCATCTGCTTTTCACCTTTCGTCATATGCGTTGTGTGTAGATAAGAACGGCCACATGAGGCAGTTAGCGAAGTATGGCAAAAAGTATTCTACTAAATGGGAGAAAGATCCTTTTTTGAAAGGTAAGTTTGGTTATTTATTAGCATTAAAATTGTTACACAGTACAATTTCGGAAATCTTAAACTAGTGTGTGTGTGTACGTGTGCATGCGCGCTCGCGCGCTTCTATGTACGGATGGGATTTGCTGCTCAGCAGCGAAACTGCCGAGAGTGCATTCTGAGTAGTTTCATAGCTGAAAAATATATTTTATTTTATGAGTAGTTTTTCGCGGAACAATATTACATTTTAATTTCCGTGTAATTTGAAATAAATGGTAACAGCGTTTCACAAAAAAATGCATAACACATGTTTTCCTGAAAATTTTTTGTTTAAATAATTTTCAAAATTAAAAAAAAACTGATTGGTGAACTAAAATGGGTTAGTGTATGTTTTAGGTTGGACCGGGGAAGTGCAGGAGGATGAGACACGAGTTTACTATAGGTGGGCATCCGAGCACATCGGAGTGATTTAATGAATCACATGAAAATTAATGAGCATAATAACACTATACAATTATTCTCATGTAATAGAGGACTCCAAGATATCGGAATTACTTTCACAAGCATTATAGATGGGCAAAAGAAAACGGAACTTTCAGATTAGTTATTTTGTTACTTGCAAAATAAGTATTTTAACTGTTGTTCTAGGTGAACTGTATTCCAAACAAATTAAGCAGGTAAAATTGCAACGCCCTAACTGTACGTAAATACTGCGAAAAGTGATTTCTCACGGCTTCCATAAATGTAATGTCTGCATGGTACTGTCCTTTTGGTGCCTCTTTTATCGTGAGAAACAGGAAGAAGTCACAGGGCGATATGTCCCAGGAAAACGGCGCCTGTGGCAACATAGTGATTTGAAGGTGAGCCAGAAACTGTTGGACTAAGAACGGAGTATATGACTTTCATTTATCATGTAGAAACAACCAATTCTCCGATTCCCATAACTAGGACGACGGCCACAATTATTGCTGCGTAAACGTCGTAAGACTTTCTTGTATAATTCTTGATATATCGTTTGACCCACTCTTACGAATTCTTTTGAGTACTATAACATACCAATTTAAAAAGAGCATCAGCATCTCTTTGTCTTTGATGACTGCATGCGGAATTACTTGATCGATGGTGAGCAGGTATATATAGCTCCATTCAGCGCTTTGTCACTTGCTTTGTGGATTATACTGCAAGCACCATGTTTCATCTCGTGCAATTGTTCTGGAGCAAAAATCACGAACATCAGCTACATTGCCGAAGCAATTGGAACAGATCGATGAAGGAACCTCTTCTTTTTGTCATAAATACGGTGTACTAGCCAGGCATCAAGCTTTCATTTTCCCTGATCCTCGCTTAGTACCTCATGAATGATTGCCTTACTCATACCTAACGAACAACCCAAATGTCTCACTGTAGTTCTGCGATATTAGTCTGTTGATCCTGACCTTTTCGTTTTTCCCCTGTACGCACAATGGAAGGTCGCGCAGATCTCGGATTATCATCGAAGGATTCCTGACCGTTGTGAAACCTTGCATAACTTCGAAAATGCTGCTGCATCATAATGTCTCCATACGCTTCCTTTAATATTCTGTAAGTTCCTGTAACTAATTTACCAAGTTTGCAGCAAAAACTGTTTTTTACTTTTTTCCTTTCTCACGGCGAGAATGAAATGGGGTCGAACACTTGCTATGACTCATCTAAGGCGCGTCTGCCCCTGTCACTACCGGTATAAACCGGTTTGCAGCTGTTCGCTGATTTAGCTGATTGGCCAAGGTCTGTTCTCTTCTGGCATACACGTGTTTTTTTAATCACACTACTGTTGTATCAGTTATGCAGTAAGTGCTGGATTTTATTGGATGTAGGTTGTATGTTATTTGATTAATTTTTCTTCTGAAATTTCCTGAAGACCCTGCAGTTCATTTGATAGGCCCCAACGGACAATCTCTAGTCCGCGGACTAAACTTTAAGAAACACTGTCCAGCAGAGCCTATTTGTAAATCAGGCAAAGTAACAAGATTTTATGTTACTATATCTATATCAAAACAAGGAATTTCAAATAAATGGAATACTATTTAAAAATCAAAGAAAAAATCAGGGTCCATTCTTCATCAAAAGCAAATCAATAATTACTTCATTAATACATTTGACTTACCCGGGAAATCAAAGTAACTTTCCGTTTTCAAGTCTCCTTTTCTGATGCAAGTATGGTTTAAAATAATAATATGACGTAATACAAAATTATTAACAATTTTATTTAAGTTTTAGTTTTAAACTTATGCTACGCTCACATTTTAGTTGTATAATCTTTGTATTTCTGCCGATTTTTATTGTTAAGGCATCGTATACACAACAAATATCTGTACAGACAATTATAAAGCATATCAAACAGCTTTCAGTAAAATTTTTAAAACAACAGCCATATTTATATTTTGATAGTGCTCTGTAGAATAATGACAATTGGTTACTTGACTTGCGAAAAGCCTTTACTTGGCTCAAGTTATATCCATGTGGCATTTCGTCTTGTCGAGATTTTTTAATACGGTATATAATATTTTATAGCTATATAATTGTTGAGGTAACTTAAATGTAATTAAATCCCAAAAATATAATATCTCATTTCAGAGATTAAACCATCCGCTACCTCATTTCAGAGATTAAACCATCCGCTAGTTTGTTACTCTCGTATCCATTCCATAAAAGAATCGTTCATATAATCAAAGATTGATCACCTAATTTTTTCTTCCAATGTGGAATACTTTTCAGCTGTCAATCGCTCTTTCGCAGTGCAGCGGTTTTCGCGAAGCCCTCGTGTGTTAAACGTTCCACGACGCAGCACCGGGAGGTGTAATTTTACTCCCCAATTCTTTTTGTTCATGATGTGTAGTCTTGGCTTGATTGTGCTAAAACGCACTTCGATAATTTTCTAAATCTTTTAACTTTCTGAACGAAATCGCATCAATGTTCATTAAACAGTCAAGAACTCATTGTGCCAAAAATACCTACAAATATGAAACTGTGGCACAACCGAAAATGTTCGGAAGTATTTTAAATATTGTATAGGGACATGCTGGACTGTTTCTTACCACCATTGAAAGGCACATTCTGTCACAATCTTTGGAATCTCGATGCTACAAAAGGAGAGATACATATAGATCAATCAAACCTCTTTTTTAAAATGAGGGTTACGAATGCTTATTTGGTTATGGGGAATAAACCGTGACTCCTCTAGCACACAGAACTGAAGAAAATATTGTACTAAAGGCTAACATCAGTGAGTGTATGGGAAGTTGTGTTTTCTTCCGCAAATAAGATTCTTTATGAAAACACTTTTCTCATCTTTGAAACCAAGATTTCTAGTCGAACCTTCAAATCACACTTAATACATAAATACGATTTTTTTATTATTTTTTATATTTGCTATTAGTTTAACTTTGCTCAGGTATTGTATTACTCGTATCATAAGTAATTTATTCATGTAAAAAATAATTCTTGAAATAAGAAAAATCCAAAAAAACTAAAATATTATGTGACTACTTTATCTGTTATTATGCATTCCAGTTTTGGACGTTATTGCATTTAAGGATTTACATAAAACAAAAACAGAATTTTAAATTTAAATCATATACCACAAATACATTTCTATTACGTATTTACGTATTTATGTATTAAGTGTGATTTGATTTCTGGTCGAACCTTCAAATCACACTTAATACATAAGTACGATTTTTTTACTGTTTTTTATATTTATTATTCGTTTAACTTGGCTCATAGAGGTATTGTATTATTCGTATCATAGGTAATTTATTCATGTCAAAAATAATTCTTGAAATAAGAAAAAGCCAAAAAAACTAAAATATTATGTGACTACTTTATCTATTATTATTCATCCAGTAAATGCTTTGGAGGTTATTGTATTTAAGGAATTACATAAAACAAAAACAGAATTTTAAATTTAAATCATATACCACAAATACATTTCTATTACCGACAAATTTGAGCCTTTGAAATGCTAATTCAGCAACCTAGGCTTTTTGATAACGGCTATTTTGAATTATGAAGCAAGGTTACATTCAGCTGATACAGGAAATAAAAAGAAATGAAAAACCGTGAAAATGCGCATACCAGTTATCGAAATTATTGGAATTCTTACACTTAAAATAAAAATGTGCTCCCTATTAGAAAATACATATGTGTCATTATCTAAATAAATAATTATATTTTCAGGAATTGGATCAGAGTTACGCTTATCGCCTTGAGTTTAACGAATTAAAGTGATGATTACAACAACAGAAGGTATTTTCGCTATAATCTTGTTATTAGAACAATTCAATATGCGTTTGATATTAGTCCTGCTACGTACATAATTCATTTTGGATGTTTGTTTTTCTGTGTACCTGTAGTATAAATTATGTTCATCTGTGTTTTACAGATTTTCGTATTGATTTCTATATTCTTTCTTCCAATATTTTTCATCCTTTGTACAACACTGGCAGAAGACGTCAAAGCTAAACACAATATGTATTTCCCAGAACTATGCAAATTGGGTGAAAATTAAAAATGCTCTGACGGAAATTTTTATTGTTTCTGTTTTAACGAAAGCTACAACTATTTTGTTTTTTTTGTGGGTAGTATTAGGTGTGTGGTTTTTCAAAGACACATCCCAATTATATAACAAATGTGTACTTAAACAGAAGCAATAATATGCTGTGAATTTTCTTTTCCAGTTGCTTGTTTGATATAACATCTTCATTTCCTTGCTGCTAGATTGATTAGTGAAAAGAAGAGATAACAGGTTGAAACTTTAGGTGCGTAAGGGAATAATACTGTACATAACTTTAAAACACTAGATTTCCAAGAGTATTTATCATCGCCCAGTTATTATCTGAAGTATCTTGTTGCACTTGATATGTGACTTGCTCCGTTACCTCCCAGAGGTACGGAAATATCTTGATTCCATCACATTTAGGAACGAAGGAACCGCTCATCAAATTAGTAGTTCTCTACAGCAAAAACTACAACGATGTACAACCGTTAATAAAGCATTTACTCATCTTTTTCGAAAAGAAAAGAGATGACTAAATGCTCAAACAAATGTCACACGAGTTCACAGCTGATGAAATGCACGTTCGAACAAAACGTGCGCTTCATCAGCTGTGAACTCATATGACATTTATCTGCTGCGACGCTTTAAAAGCATGATTTATCAGACCTATGTTTTTAATTCGCATCCATGAAATACAAAATAACACTGCCGCCCCGGTGGCGGAGTGGTCTAAGCGATGGTCAAATATGATTCTCGAAAAGAGGTTTGGGTTCGAATCACGGTGAGGCATGGTTGTTGTGTTTGTCTTACGGCACTGGCTCCTTCCCTTCCCTGGAACCAGTGGCCCTAAATTACGGACGGGAGAGTACTTATAGCCCATTGAGTTGCTAAAGGTGATCGTTTAATCTCAAAAAAAAAATGTGAGAAGCATTAATGCCCACTAGTTATGTTATAACTGGGGTCTCATTTCGACGCGAATGTTGTTTTTGGCTCATACGTTTGAGGGAGAACTGAATAATATCCTTTTAATGTTTTACTGATTACTGTACGAGAGTATGGTAGAAATCAGCAGCATAGCATTTATTCATCAGCCTTCTATCTGGTCTTGCAATTTCACTTTTAACCTCACGCCATCGATCTTTATCAGCCTCTCGCTAAGCCGCCTCGGTGGCGCAGTGGTCTAAGGCGTTGGCCTCTGATCATTCGTCCGTAAGGGGTACGGGTTCGAATCCCGGTCAGGCATGGATGTTGTGTTTGTCTTACGGCACTGGCTCTCTCCCTTCCCTGGAACCAGTGACCCTAAATTAGGGACGGGCGACTGCTTATAGCCCATTGAGTTGCTCACGGTGGTCGTTAAACCTCCAATCAAAAAAAAAAAAAAAAAAAAAAAAAAGCCTCTCGCTAAGCTATTGTTGAACGAAAGGAATTTTTGAGCTACCTTATTTTCCGTCAAAATCGCTTCAATGCGTTTCGAATATTATTCCTGGTACGTTTAACTACAGTTCAGCCGCTAGACGTCTGTGCAGATGGGGAAACTTGAATGATGATCACTATGAACAGAGATTAGCACCAAACCTAAGTTTGGTATAAAAGGTGCAATGATGTTTCGAACAATCTGTAGCAGCCTTAATGCAATTTAGAAAATAGTTTACAAAATCTTATTTGTGAATTAAAAGAAAGGTCGGTGGGTTGCAATATTAATTTTTTTATTTACTTTTTTTTTAATCTTTTAGAATAATTTGTGACTGGGAAAGTATATTTCGATGCGTGTGTTGGTCGTCAATTCATTTTAAATATGCACAGTTGTTTTAAAATTACATAAACTTTATTGTATATTTGGAAGTTGTATATCTGTATAAGATATTTTATCGGTCTTATACAGAACACGTGGGAAAATACGGTCTTTCCTGTGCAACAATGATTTATGTATCTCAAACATATAAAAATTAAAAGTATTCAATTTTTCGTTAATGAAAATAATTATACAAATTACAGTACTATTAAATAAAATGTTTTAGTTCCATTTCCTCATTTATTTATTTTTTAATTTCTGCTTTTCACAAGACCTAAGTACGATGATACTACGTGTATAGCCATATTATTAGTTGCATCTGAATTCCTGATGGAGATCCATAAATGGCGATAGGCGACAAATAAAACTGCTGCAGTGACACCTTTACAATTAAAATGTTGATAGATAGCAGTTAAAAGCATTTAAAATGAAAGAGAAATTTGGGTATTTTCACCACTTCTTTTTAGCTCCGTGAATGGAAAACCGGAGTTCAGCGTCTCTGGGGGAAACGTATGGCCAATGCAAATGATATTTCTCTTTCTTTATGAATTATGTGTAGCTGAGTCTGAATCTGTTTTGAAGATATATCAAAGTGGTTTTTAACGGCTTATAATTCTATCACAGTGGTTTTAAACGGCCGGTCCGTAGACGGGTGCCATCCCGTAGCAGCGGAAATTTCCTATCGGTCCGTGAAAAAGGTCCTGCAGCTTAACACATGATACGCGAATTTTGTTTTTATTCAATTTTAATACTGGGAGTTTTGATAATGCATTTTCTACAACCATATATTTCGATTTTGGTTTCGGTATGTATTTTACTTATTCAAGTAATTCTTGCAATATCTTTAATCCATTACTTCATTCTTTCCTATATCTAACCTACTTTGTTGGCCTGAGCGTCAACCAGCCCTCTTGAGAACTGCCCCTCGCCGGCACGGGTGTGCACGCGGTGGCCTTGAGTGTAGTATCACTTTTCCCATCGCACGAAGAAGCAATAGATAAGAATCATCAGGTGGCTCACGTAATAAATAGAGTTCGATAGTACCACTAGCCGTGTAGTGTCGATTTTTCTCTACAGTCGAACTAAGCACCGCAAGCGTTATTGCTTTGCACGGGTTAGGTCGCCAATATGCTGGGCCCTGGTAAACATACATCGTTTCGCCATTATTGTGTCAGCTCGCATGTATCCAAAAAAACTTGTTCTTATTGTAATTTACGTTCCGAGTATGTTGCCCTGTCCGACCTTTATTACACTGCCGGACAATTGCTAAGGACGGATGACAACAGCAACGATAGCAACCATAAAATGGAAGGCAGGAAAATGTGGAAATTAGCATAAGTGCGGGATACAGTAAGACGTGTTGTGCGTATGCAAATTTTGGATTGCCGAACTTGTTCGTGACGTCATAGCGCTGATAAGAGATATAAAGGATTTGACGCGTATTGACCGTTGTTGTTCAAACGCAAAGTTGAAAGGGAAAGAATCAATTGACGAACTTGCAATTTTCAGTATGTCTTCCCGACATCACCTAGATGATTTTACGCGTGGCCGTATAATTGGCAAGATTGAAGAAGGGCGAAAAATAACAGATGTTGCCAGGGAGTTCGACGTCAGCCACAGTGTTGTTTCAAGGCTTTGGAAATCATTTCAAACAAATGGAGAGTGTAGCAAACGTCACGGGGAGGTCGTGTTGGTAGTACGACACCTGCAGAAGATCGGTACATAGTGCTATCAACAAAAAGACACCGGCGCAGCACAGCTAGTGAGGTAGCAAATCAGTTTATGACTGCTACTGGCAAGCGGATCTCCCGAAAAACTGTCACCAGACGTTTGCATGAAGGAGGACTTTACGCCCGCCGTCCTGTTGTGTGCATCCCATTGTCCAGACGTCACTGTACCGCCCGTTTGCAATGGTGCCATCAACATCGCAATTGGAGTGATAACGATTGGTCTGCTGTCCTCTTCTCAGATGAGAGTAGATACAGTCTATCGTCTGATTGTCGACGACAACTGATCTGGCGTGATAGTGGTACTGCATATTTTCCAGCAAACATACAGGAAAGGGACGGATATCCGACATGTAGTGTCATGGTATGGGCTGCCATCATGATCAATGGCCGTACGTCCCTCTATGTGCTTCCAACTGGGACTATGACTGGCCAACGATACATTAATGATGTTCTGCTACCTCATGTTCGCACGTTCCGTGGTGCTGTCGGTGATAGATTCATTTTCATGGACGACAACGCAACATGTCATCGAACAGTCGCTGTCCAGGAGTGTCTTGAGAGCGAGGATATTCAACGCCTCGTATGGCCAGCACGTTCTCCAGATCTGAATCCCATTGAAAATGTGTGGGATGCTTTGGGGAGGAGTCTTGCTGGTCGCCAATGCCCTCCAATAAACAAGGACACCCTCATCCGTGCACTGACAGAGGAATGGGATAAATTACCCCAACAGCTGCTTGATAATGTTGTGCAAAGCATGACACGACGTGTGGAATCTTGCATCCCCCTCCATGGTGGCCATATCCCGTATTGACATCTTACGCCGGAACGCCTGCGGACGGTAATTGCATTTTTTTCACGTTTACGTATTCTGCACAAAATGGCCTGTTTGTCCCTTGAACACGTTCCAAAGCCTTCTGGATTTCAGAGCACAATAAATTGTCTTTTTTGTAATGTCCTGGCATTCTGACATTATTTTATTTCTCTTGGCATCCAACCACACTTACTTTTTTATGCGCTATATAGCCGTTTATGATCCGTCCTTAGCAATTGTCCAGCAGTGTAAATTGGCGGCGTCCGAGCGTATTGTTTGCTGTTACGGGGTTGTGGTATTTCGGAAAGCACGTTATCATGTGCGTCATTGTGTTTTAAAATTGGTCAGCGTACAAAATGGAGACAAAGAAAGTCAAACATCAAAACCTTTTGACTTTCTTTAAAATCAAGAACAATAACTTTGAGAAAAGTAATGTTGAACAAGAAAGTAAGTACACTGACGAAAAAATCCCAACACCAAGAAGAGGTTGTGTTAGATAAACGACAGTTGGTAGTCTGTGAGAGTACATTTGTAAGATGACGTCTATGCAACTTTCGCGCTCGGTGCATATGGGTGGCGCTAGTAGCGCCCCTCGGAACATGCAAAGAAGGTTTGCTGTAAATACGCACTGTAACAATCGTGAGCGTTAGTTATCGTTCAGATTCGACGTAGTGTGTTGATGTTAGTCAAGAATGCCTTTAAGAAGACGAAGAAGCCATTATCAACAGCTCACGGAGTTTGAACGAGGTCGTGTAATAGGGCTACGAGAAGGTGGATCTTCGTTCCGCAATATTGCAGAACGACGTGGCAGGAATGTAGCCGCTGTGCATGATTGTTGGCAACGGTGGTCAAGGGAAGGTACTGCCTCAAGAAGACCGGGTTCCGGCCGGCCACGTGGCACTACTGAGAGGGAAGACCGCCGTGTACTGCGTATGGCCGTGACGCATCGTACCGCGTCTGCGGCAGCAATTCGAGCTGCAGTTGGCACCACAATGACACAAGGATCTGTTGCAAATCGGTTACCTGAAGGACAGCTCCGAGCCAGACGCCCTGTAGCGTGCATTTCACTTACACCAAACCACTGCCGTTTGGGACGTCAGTGGTGTCAAGCTAATGCTCATTGGAGGACGGAGTGGAGATCTGTTGTGTTTTCTGATAAAAGCCGGTTCTGCCTGGGTGCCAGTGATGGCCGTGTGTTGGTTAGAAGGAGGCCAGGAGAGCGCCTGCAACCAACCTGTCTGTAGCCGAGACACACTGGACCTACACCTGGAGTTATGGTCTGAGCAGCAATTTCTTATGACAGCAGGAGCACTCTCGTGGTTATCCCACGCACTCTGACAGCACAGTTGTACGTCGGTCTGGTGATTGAACCTGTTGTGCTGCCATTCGTGAACAGCATTCCATTGGGTGTTTTCTAACAGGGTAACGCTCGCCCGCGTACCGCTGTTGTAACCCAACATGCTCTACAGAGTGTTGACATGTTGCCGTGGCCTTCTAGATCACCAGATATTTCAGCAATCGAGCACGTATTTGACATCATTGGACGACAACTCCAGCGTCACCCCCAACCAGCATTAACCGTCCCTGTATTGACCGACCAAGTGCAACAGGCATGGAACTCCATCCCACAAACTGACATCCAGCACCTGTATGACACAATGCATGAACGTTTGCGTGCTTGCATCGGTCTGGTGATTGAACCTGTTGTGCTGCCATTCGTGAACAGCATTCCAGGGGTGTTTTCCAACAGGATAACGCTCGCCCGCGTACCGCTGTTGTAACCCAACATGCTCTACAGAGTGTTGACATGTTGCCGTGGCCTTCTAGATCACCAGATATTTCAGCAATCGAGCACGTATGGGACATCATTGGACGACAACTCCAGCGTCACCCCCAACCAGCATTAACCGTCCCTGTATTGACCGACCAAGTGCAACAGGCATGGAACTCTTTCCCACATACTGACATCCAGCACCTGTACGACACAATGCATGAACGTTTCCGTGCTTGCATTCAACATTATGGCGGTTACACCGGTTATTAATGTACCAGCATTTCACATTTAAAATAGCTCTTCTCGCGCTTACAATAAGCTGTGATCTTGAAACCTTAATCGATTAAATATGTTACCTATACAAATGTATTGCCGCCATTTCATTCCTCTACAACTATTTTTTCGTGGTGTTGGGATTTTTTTTTTCCGTCAGAGTATGTAGGTGTACTTCACGTTTTGAACAAAGACGGAGAAAGAAATGCGTTGAAACTTCCAAATGAGGAACAGAAACAAAAAAAAGCAAAGGAAACTTTTTTAATCATAACAATAAAGAGTTATTAAAGCTTGGTTTCACAGTGAACTATCGCCACAAACTTCGTGTGGAATACGTTCAGAAATTCTGAAAAGTGACACTGTGAAACCTTCAAAACTTGTTCTTTATTTGTGTTTGAAGCATAGCGATCTTATAGATCGCTATGGTTCAAACGCAAGAGCCACTAGATTTTCTGAAAGATTATACAACCATATGAAAAGTCAGTTGTGTTAAATGAAAATGATGACGACTAGTGACAAGTCGCTGCGTCAAGCTTCTTATTCAGATGCTCTTCGAATATCTAATACGACAAAAAATCCCTATTTGTAAAGAGCTAGTAAAGCTTTGCATTCTAGATGTTGCTCAGGAAATTTCGGGCCCTCAAGCCACCCAAATGCTGGAGGCTACACCGTTTTCGAACGACACCATTCAGAGGAGCAAATGATAATAATGCATCCTGTGCATCACATGATAATAATGCATACAAATTCTGTAATGTGCTATTTCTCACCCATATACCTGAATAATTTACTGTATCGTTCAGAAAATCAAAAATTTGAAGATTTATAAGTCGTTAATGTGGGTTTTCCAAAATATACCTTTTTTTCGGAAACTGGATTAAAAAGGAAGTGAAGGACTTCAAAAGGTGCGGTCATAGGTTGTTAGGAAATAAAATGGAGATACAGCAAACTAAACAATATTTTATTCCTCACCATTGTCGTTTTTGATTTTGCGTTCTATGTCTCGGTATCTGAAGTAAGCCCTTTTTTAATAAATTACGGAATATGAGTACGATGTAAATGGAGGTTTGATACATGGAAATTAAACCAACGCCTGACGATTGTGGTTTGAAAATTTCGCTTTTTTTCTCCTGTATTTTTCTCTAAGGGGTTAGTCCGAACTCAACTAAACGGCTTCTACCCAACTTATCCAGTATCGGGTCTCGAAATTTAAAAATTCCTCCGCATACAGTTTGCTACGCTCACAATTAACGCACAAACTGAATGTGATTCATATTATGAAGGAAATTCAGTACGTTGCAACGAACGTATTCATTTGGAAAATTTTATCATCCTTGTTGAAGAAGAAACCCTTTTTGTTCTGAGTTTTGCATAACCTATCAAACTTTCTAGATATCAAATATTTTTTTTCAAGCATTAGGAATTTTGAACATATGCTGAAATTTAAATTTAAAACACAATCTATCAACAGAACTGAGCCTGCAGTATTTTGTACTAATAATCAAATATATATTTCAAAAATAAATGCTGCTGCTGCTAAATGTAGTAGACGGTATTGGTTTTCAGAAATCGGGCGAAAGCTCACGCCAAACAAATAAACTTAGATATTATGCTTTTGTGAAATGTATAATGGCGCTAGGTGGATATCATTAGCAAGGCAAGACAATTATATAATAATTGTGTTATAAAATTTTGCCTGCAACATACACCAGAAAGCCGAAACAAAATATGACTAGTGCATCTGTATGAAAATCAAAGCAAACACAGTTAAAGGAAGACGCATGTGAAAGTCTTGAGACGGAATCAATAACACCTGATATGGAGCTACGTTAATCAGTGTTGTTTTCGTTCTCCAGATGGGAAAGGCATAGGACTTAAAGACAGTTTGACGAACGCCAAGTTGTAATGACCAAACAACTGGACCATGGCATTTCTCAGAGAGCAAGAGTTACGGAGTGTCCATCTTCAGCCATGGTCAGCACTTTCAAAACGGAGTCAATGGCGGGAAAAACGGGGAACCACCGGTAAGTTGAGGGTCGACCACGGTTCATCATTGCAAGAAGTACGCGGAGGCTATCCCTCACGGTACGAGGTGACAGAATGAATGTTGTGGAGCATCTCGCCGAAAATTTGAACGCTGTTAACGAGAGTAATGTGTCACAACATACAGTTCATTGAGACGTAGTTAAAGTGGATCTGCATATCTGTCGGCCGCTCCAAGATCCCATACTGCACCATTTTTAAAGAGGTAGCAGGAAAACCGCCGTCAAATTTCCAAATATTAATTCATGCGATGAAGTACATGGGGTTCAAAGACATTTCAAGTAACTAATGCAGATCGCTCATTGAGAGTATCCCACATCGCATTCTGTCCGTTATAAAAGAGGTACTCATTTCGGTCTTTTCGTATTGTAAAGAATGTAAATAAATTAAACATGTTTGGTGTTATGTTTTAATATATATCTAACTAGCAAATGGTTGTTTCTTTGAAAATCTTAATTAAAAAAGATTGACAGGTGGTCGTAAACTTTTGCACATGACTTTGAGTCAATAAAAGTTGTTTGGAACAGTAACCTTATAAATAAGTTGTTTAATTAAGTTGTTAATTTGTTTATTTATAAAAATAACTCGTATTATTTTCAATACCTATTATTTTGTTAGAAAAGCATTGCAAAATGTGTGCTTGAAATACCTCGGGGTTTTTATTTGAACTAATGAAAAATTGTTACCGAAAACTCAGTTACTTTACCTTCGAAGTATTACTTACGCGTCAATCAAGCGATTCCCGTGAAAAATGCATTACCTGAGTATCACATTCACAAGGTATTACAAACTCATGCGGACAATAAAAAAGTAGCTCCACTTCAAAGTACTTGCCTTACAATACATTATTTTGTATTTTTCATTTATTTTTGATAATGGCTTTGTTATCCTTTGTATTTTAAGGGTCCAACCGAAGTACTAAAATGTAGGTTATTACTGACTTTTAGCATGCGTTTAGGGAGCCAAGGAATTTTAAAATGCAACACCACAATTAGAAAAATCTAGAAATTATTCGGGAATATACACTTATATTCCCGAATAATTTGTAGATTTTTCTTATAGTGTCCCCACTCTTTTTAAGGCAACAGTTTTTTTATGATTATTCTCAAAAATGCTCTCTTTAATATTATTTCTATTGTCAAGCATAAATTAGAGCGTTTTGTTGATGTATTGTAGTAAAGTGGTTTTATTGCTTTTATGCTAGTGGTTGCAATTACAAAGTGTTCCGAACCGCTTTTTAGCGTCCGTACGCCTATACGTACTTTTCGTAAGGTTACAAGTGTCTTCAGATTTTCAAATGC
Source organism: Macrothele yani (assembly GCA_039090855.1). Classification (NCBI taxonomy): domain Eukaryota; kingdom Metazoa; phylum Arthropoda; class Arachnida; order Araneae; family Macrothelidae; genus Macrothele; species Macrothele yani. The sequence continues at coordinate 133,209,350 of CM077034.1, forward strand.
AGTGCATTTTTCTTTTGGTGCCAGGGTTTTCTGTATTGACTAGTCCTGCGCTTGAAAGACGAAGGCCTTCATCACTCGAACAGTTTTTCAATAGTGAATACAGTGTGATCCCCAAAAGTGTGTTTTCAAGGAGAAATTTTCTCAAGGCTTCAGATATCTGCGGAAAGGTGTCATTGGCGTAAATAATAATTCATACCAGTGCCCAGTGAGTGTTTCTACTTTTTGAGTGGTGTTTAGTGTGTGCATGTTTTATCGTCTAAGTGCAACACAGTGTGAATCTTTGAAAAAATTTCATTGGATCCTAAAGTGTGTTTCTGCGTTGTTCTCAAGTGGTATTTTTTAAACACATTGATGGTGCGACAGTGATTCATCATGGGTGCGTCGTACCATTTGTGTTAAACTGTGCTTGATCTCAACAGCGTTTTTGTTTGTTTACTTAGTGCATTTTAAAGTGGGATATTTCTCCTTTAGGTCTGCTATGAGTACTTTGATTTAATTTTAAGTGTAGAAATTGGATCAGCAGCTTCTAATTTAGACAGCTTTCAGTAAGGTGATAGCAATCCGGAATCTAATCTTTTAGTAAAATTACATTTTTCACAGATATTTTTCAATGTATTCATGCATAGTTGCCGTTGAGTTACGAGGTCTTGCTTAGGCATTGCGTTCAATTTTTAGGTCTTTTGAAGATAAACAGCTCAGTATTCTATTGAAGTGGGAAGCGTTCCTAGCGTTTACTAAAACTGTGATTTTATTGTTTCAAAGTTATTAATCCTCTCCTCTAAGGAGATATATAGTCCTAGAACATTTTCTCATATTTGCTAATTGAATGCAATTTGCTTCCTTTTTATCTGCTATAAATTCACCCCCAAAAAAAATACACATTTAAATATTATTTCATAAGCTATAATAAATTTCATTTGAGAGAAAATAGATATAAACTCAATTTCCAGCTTATTCACATGCTGTAAATGTGTGTGTATTTGAATACAGTATCTCAGAGAATTTTCTTTCTAACGTGAGAAATATTCACTGATTTTATGAAATCTATAGAACAACTGAAATTATTTAAATAATTTTTCAAGTGTTTAATTGGGCATTTTGAAGATTTTGGAATTGTTGATTTACCACAATGTCTTTTGAAAGAAAGAACAGTATTACCGTTTTTCATACAAATGGGTTCCGCCTTAAGGATGTTGGATTTAATACTGGGGAATTTCTGAATAAACCTAGAGGGATTTCTTTGCTTCTGTTCAAGTTCTCACTAACACAAAATGTGACTTTACTTTTGCGGAAAAGCATGATAATTTAATTCCCAGAGTAACTGACAAACAGAAATTCGAACTTTCTATCTCAAAATGTTTTTAGTGCGGAAAGAACTGGATATAACTTTAAAAGGGTTTTTGTTAAATTGTTGCCTATTGAGTTGAGTATTCAAGACATTGTTCCGAAGAAATTCGGTATTATTTTCAATATCCAGAAGGAAAAGTTAAGACCCCATGAGATGGAAAATTTCATGTCCAATTGCTATTCATAAACTAGGATTGTTTTGATGAGCATGAAGGAGAATGTCCCTTACTTCTTATATGTTGAGGGCTTTAGGGATATATGTATTTATGCAGCCCTTATCAAGACCTGCAGACAATGTTTGTTGCAGGGGCATTTTCCGCAGCAGTGCAGCACTCTTCTTTGTGAAACTGTAATGCCAAAGATGATGAGATGTCAGATTGTAGTTTACCTTCCAGTATATGTGGATCATCATCGCATTTAAAACCTGACTGCAAGAGGGCTTCATATGCAAGAGTTGCAGGTGGAATCCCAGATCATTTGTAATTGGAATAGGAAATTCCTGATGATCAGGAAGAAGAGACCCCTCTGGTTCACGTTTCGTCTTCTGCCAAGCATCTGTTTGATTCAGTTGTTCAAAGAAATTCGGGGATATTAGATGCTGAGCCCGTCGTTGAAAAAGGGAAGTGGGTTTGTTATTATGGAGTTTATGGTTATTAGTTTATTCTAGTGGGCATGTTATTGAAGAAGGTTCGTCCTGTGAAACTTTGGAGGAGAACAAGCTGAAGTCTCCAAATATTTTAGATGTCGCATACTATTCAGACTCTACTGCATCCACAGTTTCTCCTTTGTCCACCATTGATTCCTGATCTTTGGATTCGATGGCAACAAAAACATCAGCACTTAGTGCCCCCACGAGGAATCTGTTAGAGATTTTCGTATCATACAGTGTGAGCCTAAGTCATCGTCGTTGTCCAGCCGTGTGTCGTCCGCAGCTCCTTGATGCCACTGGGGAGTGGCGATTGTTGCGGATTTTTCACAGTGACAACAGGGCCAGAGTGCGACAAATTACCATCAGCTACAACAGTGGGTATTAGGGCAATGTGTCACAGGACAAGGTTCATCGCAGCCTTCTGCGCATGAGCATGCGAGTCCGAAGACGCAGAAGAGTCCCCTTTCTCACTGCATGTCATTGTCAACAACGCATGAAATGGGCCACAGATCATTGAGATTGGACAATTAATGATTGGAAGAAAGTGGCCTCGTCAGACGAATCAAGATGCCTGGTGCGTTGCGTAGATTATCGAGCGCGGATACACGGATTACCAACGGAGGCTATGACACCTGGATGCACTATTGGGCGGAAGCAAGGCGGCTGCGGTGTTATGCTGCGAGCGATGTTTTCTTGGGACTCGTTCAGTCCCATTATCTTAATATTATATTCCTTGACAGCTGTCAGGTATCTGAACATTATTGTGGACCAAGTTCACCTATTCATAGCAACTGTGTTCCCTGCTCGTAAAAATCATTACGAACAGGACAATGCGCCAGGCCACGCTGCCAGAATCGTCATGGAGAGGTTCGAGGAACAGGCTGGTGAATTTCTGTTAATGCCCTGGTCTCCAAATTCACCTTACATGAACCCAATCGGACATTTGTGTTTAGAAATGGAAAAGCGGATTCGCGCTATAACACCACCACACTGAAATTTATGGAACTGGAGGACATGCTGTTGACATTATGGTACCAAATACCCCAGGACACCTATCGTCACCTCAGTTAACCGATACTTTGCCGAGAGCCCGTCGTTTTGCGGGCTAAACGGGTAGTACAGCTTATTAGGTAGGTGGTCATAATGTAATGGCTCTACGGTGTAATAAAGTATGGAAAAAATATAATGCCCTGCTAGGATTGAATATGGAGACGATGAGTGATGATATGTAAGGACGAAGAAAATTATATTGGATATTGTTCAATCCAAACCACCATAATACTCTGATGCTACAGTGAAATTTAAAGTAAGCTTATTTCAAGGCGTTGACCTCATCATCAACGGGATCGCTATGTAGTGTTTATATTGTATATATTTCAAATGCTCTAAACATTCATGTAAATTATTTAAAAAACAAAAACAAAAAACTTGCTGGGCATCATTAAATAAAATCGAACGGATCGCCAAGGATTTTAAAGCTGGCAAAGCTTTCTATAATACCTTACGAATAAGACCCCGAATTTTCGCCTAAATTTAAACCAACATTTTCTGTTGGTGATCGCTTTATATCTGTGAACAAGCCTCCTTGGTGTTTACCCAGAGAAGCCCATGCAAATCATCGGACATACTTTGGTCACACCGCAGAGGAATGAACCACAGAAATAATTCAAGGTCTTTACACTACTTCGCACCTTGTTTGGTCTAGTGGCAGTTTATTGGTAAAAGAAGAAGGAACGCACCAAGTCTTCATTGTGGTGCCACATATCAAAAAGGCAATATGAAGTAAGCACTGCTTAAAAGGTGAAAAACGATTACAGCACCGTGACACGTTTGTAGGATAAAATCAGCACAAAATAATTATTAGTTGTAGCATTCTTTTTTGTGTTGGAATATGAATATGGAAAGAGGAAACGAATCCTTGCGCAAAACGTTTCTTAAAAACTTCAAGGCCTTGATATATCTTGTCCGGCTGTGCATGCAAAATATCTTATTCGCGATTTTTCTATTTCATTATGTGTGATATGTTGAGAAAATTTGAATTCTTAAATATGTTCTGAATTACCAAAAATTTGCATTTTTTTTATTTTAGGTTTAACGACCACCATGAGCATCTCAGTGGGCTATAAGAGCAGTCGCCAGTCCCTAATTTAGGGTCACTGGTTCCAGGGAAGGGAGGGAACCAGTGCCGTAAGGCATACACAACATTCTTGCCTCACCAGAATTCGAACCCGGACCTATTTTGGACGAATGGTAAGAGGCCATAGCTTAGACCATTACGGAATTGACGCAGCATTTGCATTATCAAGATTGTATTTCAGCAAAAGTGGAATTTTTGTTAAAATTTGCGTTTTATTATTTTAAAAATTAAATATAAGAAATAATTTCAGCAAACTTTTCTTTTATTTCGGTGTGGAACTACTAGTGCAGAACTAACGATAGTTAGGAATGTCGATAGTTTTCTATATTTCTACAGTCAAAAGATAACTATCGATAGTACCATTGATAGTATGTTGGTAATTTTTCTCTGGAGGAAATTTATTTTCCGGTATGAAAAATTATTTCGGACAAGAATTGTTACTTTTCCACATTGTCAGAAAGCTAAGCTCGGATAAACTTTGAAACTAATCTTTGTTTTTTTTTAGGTTATGGGGTTTAACGACCGCAGTTAGCCACTCAGTGGGCTGCAAACATTCGCCCATTCCTGATTTAGGGCCACTGGTTTTCATCCCTGATTTCGGACCACTGGTTTTCATCCCTGAATTAGGACCACTGGTTTCAGGAAAAAGAGAACCCATGGCTGTAAGACAAACGCCACCACAACATTCATTCCTCACGGACCCATCGCGGACGAATGATCAGATGCTTAGACAACTGAGCTACCGGGGCAGGGAATCTACGTTTTGACAATATCCTCCCGAAGTGAGTTAACAAAGGTCACGAAATCATTTTGGCTAAAGAACGAGCTAATCCGAAGCCTTCCTAATTCTCATTTTCTGTTTGTACTGCATGATATTCTTATGTTTTTGTTCACCAACGCTAAAGAAGAAACTTCTGCAGTTTTGTATGCAAAATGTTTTTTTCTATGATGTTTAGCAAAGTCCTGGAAATAATACCTGAGAAATTCAGTAAATAAAGTTTTGAGTGGGGCTTTTTCTCAATTGCTTTTTCCTGGGATCATTTAAGTGGATAGCAGCTGGATGCTGTCGTTTTAAATTATGCCTAAGATTTGACGTATTGCCCGACGTTTTGTAAATTATTTCTGCAAAGGCTATATTTTGCGTAGACCTTATCCACAGCAAAAGAAAAATAAAGTTGCACAAAAGTTATTTCAAGTTTACCCATTATTACTGATTTTCTTACTCTCAACAAATAACTGTTTCAGCACCTGACGCAAAAATAAATTTCCAGTACAAAGAACAAGAACAACGCTTTTTACTTCGTCTTTATGCGACTAAAACGTGCAATAGAGTAAAAACCACATACACTCACCGTTTACTCTTTTGATTACAATTAAATTTAGTTTTGTATTGTCATCATGTATCAATATGGCTGGGCTCAATGTTTTCGACACCAGTACAAATCAAATGAAACCGAGCGCTTTAGTCAACGAAGCCATCGGTGGAAGCCGAATAGTTTACACCATCATGATTTATACTTACAGCATTGAAAAACGTAAAACTATCTATAGTTACAAGAAGCTATCGATCCACTGAGTTGGACAAAACTATCGATAGTGCCATCGATAGTACCTCCACCTCGATAAGGATTGTGGAACTCTGAAAGTAAAACACTTTTCAGTAAGTTAACATTTTTTCAACATAACCAGTGTGCCTTGAAATTCCATAATCGACATTTATTTGCACCTTCAAAGCTGTATGTAAATGACATACACAAAATGGCTCGATGCACAATATACATAACTTGAATGAATATTAATAAAATATAACTCATGTACGAGTATTCTACAATAAAGCAACATAAGTCAAATACGAGAGAAGTGAACTGAGATTTGTTTCCAAAGTAAAAGAATTCTGGCTCTCAAATTAATTACGTTTGAAAAGCACTTCCACTGAAATTTAGACAGCACTTAGTGCATTTAAACAAGATTAGTAGATAATCCTTGATGTTCAGAACTTAGTAACACACCTACATATTTCTATTATGACACGCTATTTGACAAAATTTACGAAATATTTTATGAATTTTATTTTTGAAAGATATACCTGATTGCTGTTACTTACATTTGCTTTCAATGAATTTATTTTCTACAAGGTAATATGTGAAAAGGACGGTTCTCCCACCATTCTCTCAGACTAAAGCAGCATTTGTTAGGGGATATAAAAATACAGAGGGCCTAGAATCTCCTCATACGTTAGAAAGAGAAGGATTTTTTTAATATGTTATATTTATCCTGTATTGATTCGAAGTGGCTAAGTTTCAGTTCACAAAAATTATTTCCAGGAACTTTGTTGCTTATATTAACAAATTATGGTCCTTGATGCCATAATCGCTTACACTGTCGTTTCCTATACATCGAATGTCAGATGCAATATGGCATTTCGTGTTTTTTATAAAGCTTTGGAAAATATCTGCTGCGTAAAGTACGCATCCCTTTGGAGATCCCAAACAAAAGAATTAGCGTTGAGTAGCAGATCAGATGAATTGTTCTGCTGCATTTATTTGCACCGAAGTAATTACAAATGATTAATCTCGTGAAACATGCGTTTGAGGCATTTCCACCATATTCCTTAGATTTTCTTCAGAGGCAGTGTTTTTTTCTTAGTTCCTCTCTCACTTAATAACCTTATCACAGACAGTTTCTGTCTATGCTCTGTCTGTTCACTCAGTTACCTAAATAGGTTTTTCCCTTTTACACTGGTTCCTCTGAAAAGCACCAACAAAGGAATTACACAATTTAACTGCTTCAAAATTCGATAAAAATATGACATTTCTTAGATGTGACTAAACGAATCTACATGAAGTGTGTTACTTTACAATCGATTCGATTAAAAAAAATGAATAACATTTTAGCGGTAAAGGAGAGGCAGCCAGCTTAGCGTGTGCGCGGCGGTAACTTTCTATCTGTTAATTCGTGCAATTCCTTGGAGTGCGGGAAAGTTTCGAATGTAACAGCGCGTGCAAGGGGAAAAACATGTAAGTGGCCGTAAAGCAGAGTGGTTGAACTAGCGTAAGATAGGAAATGTTAAAACTCTGAGCTCTAGTAAAATCTAGAAATTGAAGATACGGCAAAGCTCTCCATTCCAAGACGATCAGTCGAGTATTGAGGACAGACAAATAGGCAAAATAGTATACGTAATTCTGAGGATACATACACTCCGACACCCCAGTGGCGCATTGTTTAAGCTGTAGCTTATGATCATTCCACGACAAGGGTTCGGGTACGAATCCCGGTGGAGCGTGGATGTTGTGTTTGTCTTACATCTCTAGTTCTCTCCCTTCCCTGGAACAAGCGGCCCTAAATTAGGGACCGGTGGGTGCTTATAGCCCATTGAGTTGCTCACGGTGGTCGTTAAAACTTCAATAAAAAATTATATACGTATATACACTCAGAAGAGAAAACATTAGAGATAAGTGCAGACGATATGGCCATCCCAAAGCAGATTGAAAGAGACCCAATATGAGCGAATGTTGTAAATTGACAGGCGGCAGGGCTTTCCTAGAGTGTAATGCGATTGGCGAACATGGCTAAACTTTGTCGCAGAAGCAACTTTGATCGTGGACACATTGTCGGCGAAAGACAGAAGAAACATGCCATCCCCTAAGTTGTAAAAGCTCTAGGGTTTAATGGAGCACCCGTATCAAAGGTGTGCCGCAAGTATCCTATCGGTGGATGTACCAATGCTCTGAGAGTAATCGCTGGCATACCACACGCCATTCAAGACCGTTTCAACGTAGACTAACACAGCTTCGTATAGACGGACTGCTTGACAAACGAGGAGCAAATCACATCCAGGTAATATGTAGGAGGCGCACGCAACGTCAGCGAGCGAATGGTTCGATGCATGCTGCATTCTCTAGGCTACTGGAACCGACAACCGACTCGTGTATCTCAGTTGACTCCTCACCACGGACCGACTCGTGTGCTCAGTTCACTCCTCACCATGGACCGAATCCTGTGCCCCAGTTCACTCCTCACCATGGACCGATTCGTGTGCCTCAGTTCACTCCTCACCATAGACCGAATCGTGTGCCTTAGTTGACTCCTCACCATGGACCGAATCGTGTGCCTCAGTTGACTCCTCACCATTGACCGAATTGTGTAACTTAGTTGGCCCCTCACCATGGACCGAATCCTGTGCTTCTGGTAACTCCTCACCATAGACCGAATCGTGTGCCTAAGTTGACCACTCACCATGGACCGAATCATGTGCCTCAGTTGACTCCTCACCATGGACCGAATTGTGTGCCTCAGTTGACTCCTCACCATGGAGCGAATCGTGTACCTAAGTTGACCCCTCACTATGGACAGATTCGTGTGCCTTGTTGTCGCCTGGTGTCGAAAGCATAAAAACTGGACTTCTGAAAAGTAGCGTTGTATTATGTGGTTAGATGAACACAATTTTTTTGCTGGTCCGTGCTGACAGGAGGATGGAACACTTGAAAAACAGTATAAAATATAAACTATCGACCACGGATTTGCATTATTGCGCTACGCTATCTTTTTTGAAGGAGACTTGCAGAAATTTCATTCCAAATATTTCAAGAAATGTTTTGCTTGATTTTAGGGATAAAAATCTAAATTTCCCGTGATGAAGTTATCCAGGGGACTGCTGACTTTTCGGTTACGATGCAGAAAACAAATTTGCAATTTTGATAATATCAGTCAACGGTAATATATATATATTTTTATAAATCAAGTTATACGTAAAAATCCTGAAAATGATTGAGTATATCCAAAATAGAAATAAAGAGAAAATAAAGATATGTTTGCAGGAAATCTTCAATCTTTTTGTACCAGTTTTTATAATTTTTTCCGAAAATTGTGTTCCTTCAATTAATTGAAGTAAAAAGAAAATATAACAGCGGCCGTGATTAGAGACAATGTGGGTTAACCGATATTGCATTTCAAATGTTTTACTTCTCCTTCTGATCTCCCTTGGGAAGCTTTGGTTTCGTATTTAAATCTTAAGCTTCCAGACAGAGATGTAAGGATATCCATAAGGTGTCTGGTAAATAAATCCCTCTTTGTGTTGATTTCAACATTGATGTGATTGCAGAAATGTAGAGAATCTTCCACCGACAATGAATCATTTTTAGTAGTATATATCAACACCCACATCTAGCTTGTGAAAGAAAAGTGATGAACATTTTAATAAGTATTATTGCATATGCTTGTACGAACCCTTAGAACTTGACTGTTTCGTCCGCCCACGCTATAATGTGGAGAAATCAGTCACCCAATATGTCCTTTTGCAGCTAGGATCCAGATTACTCACGTCAATGCATCTATCTTTCCTCTTCCCATTACTGATTTCGCCTTTCGTTCAACATGAGAAACGATGGCGGAGAAGGAAAATTCAACTTCTGAATCCAATAAATCTGCCTCGCCGAAAGTCCTTTAGCTCTACCTTCTGGTATTATCTGCTGCGGCGAAGCGTATTCAGGTACTGTCACTACATTACTCTCGCAACATTTCTCCGCAAATCTGTTAAAGGAACTTGCTCTGTGTGTTCTGCTTTTATACATCTTGCATGGCACCTAAGATTGAGTTGCTGCATGTGCACTGCGGGTATAATCATTTGCGCATCCACACGTGACCTGCACAACCTGTGAGTTTCAGCGTATGTAGGTCACGTAAGGATAAACAAAAAATGAACACCTTTTTTCCTAGTGTTGCCTTTTCAACAAACTAAGATTTATTTACACGTGTCGCATTGCGAATGAAATCTGAACTCAGTTTGTGCTGCTTTTTCCTGATATTTTCTTCTAACCGTTAAAGAAAAAAATGTCTACAAACGAAATATATTTACCAATTTAAAACACAATGTCAAAACGTAATTTAGTAATACTTTAAAATATGTAGATCGGTTTGTAAATCTTATAGATGAGAAACATGTATTTGCTTACAAAATTAAGGGATTATATAATTAGTAACAGTTTTAGCACGTAACCGTAAGCTGTATACTTCCAAAAAATCGACACTATGTCGGAGAAAAGTAGTTAATGCCTTATGTCTGTGCAATGCACAAGATATTCGTACCTACCGTACACAAGGTATGCATACCAACCCCTCTTTCTAAAGTTACCATGCTTTTGGTAAGAAAATTTTCTTTTTCTTCCAGACTCAGTTCCTATCATTGAAATTATTTCCATTGTAAAGTTGAAATATTCATGTGTTTCCGCTGACCCTAGAGAAGAGAGGGGCATCCAAATAATCGATTTTGATAATCGAAATATTCAGTCATTAGGCAATTTATAGGTAATTCCTTATATTTAGGAAAGCCTGAAGGAACGACTGTTCATAAAAGCGAAAGCTCTTTTCACTACCATAAACTGGTCCTAAATCATCCCTGTTTATGTTCGGATGCAATTTTCAAAAATTTTACTTCCAGATGCCTATGCTTAAGTATATCTGGTAAGTAACATGACAATTCTATTAATTTAAAACAGTTTGCCTTGCTTAACTAACTGAGTGATCAGTCATATCAGCGGATTTTTTTAATTTTTAAGAGATTACTCACTTCTGAGGACAATTATTATCATATAAGCCTAGCTAAAGGCGGGTTCAAAATGTTTAGCAGCAATAACTTGCCTTACATTTTCTCGGAAATTCGCTTATATTTAACTAATTTCACAAATATTATACTGAATATAAATAGTGTAACAGATGAAATTCCAATGAAATATACGCTACAGCCGAGTGATCGTTAATTTTCGTTACCCTTTAGAAAATATACTGAATTGCGTTCATTTGAATCTCCCAAACTTTTCCCTGATATTTGGCATATTTATTTTTCATAAGGGCTTAAAAAAATATATTCTCTCTGAATGTAGGAATACTGTGCAATCCAAAATTTATTCCTTGGCGCACAAATTCTTCGGGTGGGAGGTTTTGCAGAACACCGTCAACAGCAAACTACCTGAATGCTTAGATGACAAGAAGGTGAAAATTTCTGCAATGTTGGCGTAAATAGCTGCTCATTTGTTGGAAAACAAGCGGAAAGCATTGAGAATCCGGTAAGAACTTTGCCAAGTCCGCAAAGGGTGGTCATGTAGAAGCCTAGACAAACTCCCATCCATAAAAGGAATTTTGTGCCAAATATTGACGTATTATATCTGTTATAAATGATACCAGAGCACTTTTTACTATCACTACCGAAGCGGATCACACTGTAGTTCACTTTTTTAATGATTTTAAAAACAACCGTGGAAGTAAAAATACATTTTTTGTGTCAAACTCTACAGTCATTGATAAAGTTGAAATGTCAAACTGCTGAGATGATAACATTAAAACACGGCCGAACGCACATTAAATTGTCCAAAACGACTTCTATAAGTTCAGTCTTGTCTTATTAAGAAATTGTTGCCAAAATTTAGGTTTTTGATGAATTGCGGTATGCGATCAAAGCGGGAAGATTCAATTGAAATTTTTTTTTGTTTATATCCAAATTAAACGCCTGGAAATCTTTAGATACTACTGAAATGAATATTAAGACTTATTTTCCAGAAAGCCTAAATTTTCATTCGATACATAGCTCCCTAAAAATCTATCGTGCTTGATTTGACATAATGATATTTGATTTCAAAGCAATTACTTGCCAGCTTTGATTCGATTCTCTAAACCATCGGTTCTCAACTGTTAGTATCCGTAGGCGCGTACCCCCGGGGGTATGATGTGGGAATTTCAGGGGCACACCAAAACTAATCAGTAATGGCGGAAAAAATAAGCAAAGTATCAAAAATGCAAAATATGAGTAATGGAACAATAAATATTAAGTTTGAATCACTGCTAATGCAGACACTTCCGAACCAGATCACATTAGAGAAAGACGATTGGTGAAGGCGTGGATATGAAGCACTCCCCAAACCATTCTTCTACCAATCATTGCGCACAGTTCATGAGTCACATCTGCCACCCATCCTCCTTTCCTGAACAATGGCGTGTTACTAATACATTCGTAGCCAGACTGTTTCATCAGTTTAGTTATTGACTAAGTATAAGTAAGTGTGTTTTGTTTAGCTGTGATTCCTTTCAAGTAGTTTTTTTTTATTTAATGTCTAACACAGTTTCAGTTATTATTGTCAGGAATTTTTAAGCGTGTAAGTTACGGATCAGTGGTTGAAAACAGGAACGGTTAAGAAACCAAAACTTGATGCGGATTATAACCAATCGCCAAGTACTTCTCAACACGTGTCAGCAGTTTCGAATACACTCACAGCCGGATATATTAAAAAGGAGCGTGCCAAAGGTACTACACTGAAGAAAAGGAATGGAAATACCGTGAAGATTATATTAGATATGGGTTTTCATTTGTTGCGGATTATGACAGTCCTAACCCGTTGTATTATGTGTGCGAGGAAGTAGTACCATCCCTACGGTTGCATGAAACCCTCTCTACTCATGCGACATTAAGAAACTAACAAACATTCTTTGTATAAAAACAAATAAATGCATTTTTTTCAACACTTAGAAAAGAGTCCAAATGTAACTTTATACATGACGTCAGGAAGAAAGACAATGAGAATGCAGTTGAGGCTTCCTACTGTACTGCTTATCGCATAGCGAAATGTGGTAAAAACCACAACATACCTACAAAATTAATTTCTCCTTGTATTAAAGATGCCGTTTTTTGTGAGTTTAGGGAAGTGCGCAAATTCGATACTATCACTTTTTCAAACAATAACATGTTTCGGAGAATTCAGGATACGCCTGTCGATGTTAAACTGCAGTAGTAGATAAAATTAAAAATATATATATTCTTTCCATCCAGGACGATGAAATCGCAGAATATGCTGATTTAACTATTTTGCTCGTCATCGCGATGTACTTGACACAAAGGCAATTGAGGAAAACCTGTTGACTTGTTACTTATTGACGGAGCGTTCCACAGCCAAAGATATTTTTAATGTGATCGATGGTTATTTCATTGAAAAGGACATTAGTTGGTCGAATTGTTGTGGTGTAGCATCACTGACTGATCCACGTCTATGTCATGTTCTTTTAGAAGCATACGCGGCCAAAATAAAGAAGTATGTCCCCATGTACCATGGAGTCACTGCTGCATTCGTAGACAAACTCTTGCATCCAAGCCTCTTCCTAGTGAACTGAAAGACTTTCTTGATGAGGCTGTATAGTTGGCAATTTTACTAAGTCACAACCACTGAGCTCCAGATAGTTTAAACCGCTGTGTGAAGAAATGAACAGACTTCACAGCACATTACTTTTGCATACAGAAGTAAGATGGCTATCTCGTGGTAAAACACTTTCATGGCTGCTTGAAATTAGGATTGAAGATTGGTTTGTTTGTTTTCTCTTGAAGATCATCATTTCGGTCTTGTTTCGTGACACTGATCTCGTTACATCGTATTCAGTTCAAACATTCGTGACACTAATGGGCTCAGTAGTTTTGCATATTTATCAGATATTTTTCTGAAAATAAGCAAACTAAACTGGGACTTCAAAACAACTCAATCAATATATATAAAGTAACCGACAAAATTGAGTTAATAATTAAACAAGAAAGTTGGCACCAAATTCACGGGTGTAATAAGCACGTCTTTTGAATCCGTTCTGACGCAAATATAAATTTATCAAAGCTATTCAAAGTCAATGGAACCGGTATGGAAAACAATGGATCTGACCAAAGAAAGAAGATTTTTAATCGGGTTTTTAATCCCTCAGCCTATTGCTGTAAGCAGAATCGTGAGCTTACGAACTCTTAGAAACAGAGATATCGACAAAAATAAGATTTGACTTTACGCCACCTGGTGGGAAAACCAATGCATTATTTTAGGAAGAAAGTATTCTCCAAAGGTTTATCCGTATAAGCGGTATCGGTCGAAGAAAAAAAAATTAGTAGAGTTTTCAAGACCCCAGATTTTGCAACAAATACTTCAGAAGCAGAAATTAACACATATGACCCCTGGTGGCTAAACCATTCTTTACTAAACATTAGAAATAATGTGAAAAATATTTTCCATCAGGTCTTGTATGCGATACAAGAAGAGTTTTTCAAATCAGAGCTTTAGGAGCAGAAATAACGCAGAAAACGCACTTTACCTTTGTGCCCCTAGCGGAAAGTGTATGATTTACTTGAAAATTTTGAATTTATAGGAAAAACATTTCGCATTGAAAACACTAACCAAAAAAGAAGGAATTTTTCAAATCGGACTCCTAGAAGTAGATATATTGACAAAAATAAGATATACATCTACGCGCCCTGGCGTAGAAACCATGCATTTTTTTAAAGAAGAAAATTTTCCTAAAAGGTTTGTCGACATGAGTAGTATCGGTCAACAAACGGCGTTTTTTCAAACGAGAATTTAAAAGCTCATATTTTGCTGAAAATATAACAGAAGCGGAAATTAAGATTTACGCCCCTGGTGGCCAAACTATTTTTTTACAAAATTTAGAAATTATGTGCAAGCGATTTCCCATCAGGAGCTGTATCCAATACAGAAGGAATTTTTTAAATCGGAGATTTAGAAGCAGAGATATAGGGGGAAACGCAATTTACCGCTACGCCCCCTAGCGGAAAGTCTATGAATTACTTGAAAGTTTTGAAATTATATGAAAAAATATCACACGGAAAACACTATCCAACAAAGAAGGAATTTTTCAAATCGGACTCCTAGAAGTAGAGATATTGACTAAAATAAGATAAGCATCTTAGCCCTCTGGCGGTGAAACTGTAGAATATTTTAAGAAGAAAATATTCCGAAAAGGTTTATCGATGTAAGTGGCATCAGTCCACGAAATAATTTTTTAATCGATATTTTAGAAGCTACGATTTTATGGCAAATACATCAGAAGCAAAAATTAACACTTACGCCCCACTGATGGCCAAAGTATTCTTTACCAAAAATTTGAGATTATGTGCAAAATATTTTCCATCAGGAGATGTATACGCTGAAGATTTTTTTTTCATATCGGAGTTTTAGAAGAAGAGCTATCGGGGAAAATGTAATTTACTTTTAGGCCCCCTAGCAGAAATTCTATGCGTAATGTGAAAAAGTAACTATATCTAAAATACTCTTCGACATAAATGGAATCGAAGCATATAAAGTTTTTTTCAATCGAATGTTTAGAAGCAAATATGTGGAATAAAACGTATTTCTGAATTCCACATAATCTGCATTTACTCCCTCTACCGGCGAAATTATATATCGTAAAAAAAACGAAATAAAGGATCACCATTTGCCTATTTCAAGCTTCTCAATGCGAAAAGAGTTTTTCAAATCGGACTAATAGTTGCAGAGATATCGTGGGTACAAGCGGACGGACGGACGGACCGAGGGACAAATGCACCTATTGCAAAACGTGAAAGAGAATATTTTAAGTCACTGAAGGTCTCAAAGTGTACTTTTATAAATACTTCTCTCAAGGTGGAAAATAAAACATTTGGATTGCAGATCCCTTCAATGAAGAATTGTTCAAAGAAGCTAGACTATAAATCAATGAAAAAGAACCGTTAATCGAACTTTCAACCGATTATTCTTAAAAGTCTGATTTAAAAAAAAGAATAGTATTACCTTCTGGGTAGATGTCAGTGAGGAATACGAACAACTCTGTGTGTGTCTTGTCATTTACCAATACTGAAGTAAGTGGAGAGAGCTTTTCCTTTTTACACTTTCATAAAAACATAAGTACCACAACAAGCTTATTGCAAGTACGAATTTAAGACTGCATCTTGCATCCTTTGAGCCTGATTTCAAGAAACTAAGTGCATAAAAGCAAGCTCAACGATCTTCCATACAATGTTTCAATTGGCTAGTGATCTGTATAGCAATTATTACACTTTTTTCAGATAACACAAATAAATATTATTAATAATAATAAATCAAAAGTTTGTTAATATCTTGATCATCATTAATAATGTTTAACATGAAGCTATACTTATTCCTGTGTTGAGAATAACGTAAAATTGAATCTGTCGTTTGTACTTTTAGTGTAGTAATATTCCTTTCCCAACTCATTACTTCATTTCCATTATTTTACATTAAGATAGTCAGTGAACAAAACTGTCAGTATTTAAAATCAAGGCTTACAGTTTATAGAAATGGGTGCAAAAGGGGTAGACAAGTGGAAAACGTTGGAAACCACTGATATTTAATTTCCACTGCTATTTAATACAAAACTTTGTTGGAAAGCTCATCGATTTTTTAGTTAATTCATAATGACGTCACGAATGGAAAACTTGGTTATATTTCAACAATAATTGAGAATTGTTTATTATTTTGAAAAAGTGTGTATTTAACCTGGTTTCCATGAATTGAAAAACAGTTTCTTGATTTATCCACATTCTTTGGAATCATGGCTTCCTGGTGTTAGCAGAGGGTTATAATTCTTTAATTCCAGCGGTATACAGCGGTGATATTTGAAAAGGTCTAGGTCTATTTAATGCTGAGAACAGGACGTATAATATGTAGCTCCATGTAAAAATATATGAGACATAATTAATATAGCGGACTTAAGAATGCTAGTCCACCGTGGTGGTTCACTCTAATTCTGGCACAACGACCCCACATTTATGCATTTCATTACCAAACCTCGTTAATCAACCATGATTTCTTAGCAACAATCATTCTAGATTGTAGGTATTGTCAACAAAATCTTTGTTGATCCATTTACTGATTGTTGCTGACAGTGAAACCGAGTCAAAGAGGAAGAACGAGAAAATACAATTTAATTTGCGTTGCTGCGATGTATAGAAACAATACAGAGAAAGTTTTAAACAGTAATTTCAGTAAGAAATAAAAATAACATGTCCGCTAAATGAACGCCCTTTTTACTTTCATTAAATCCCTCCACCGAAACATACTGTTACGACCCACCCCGCCATTAATTGGTAATTAATGGGCGTGGTTGATGTATGAAATTAATTAAGTATTAATTAAGTTCGAGGTTTGATTGGAGTTTAAAAGTGTACACAGCATAAAAAGTTTTATCTGGCTGTTTGGAAAGAATAGTGGCGAATAATTCTTCCTCTGGCTGGGTGGTCTAGAGTTCCTGGCTCTGTTAGGTCGTAAATATCAAGGCGCAGCTGACGGCCAGTCTAAACAGGGAAGGAGTTACGTATCAAAGAGAGACACTTGTAGAAATGAATGAAGATAGGGGACAAAAGGTTTAGCAAATAATCGTAAATTAGTCGATTGTTTGAGGCATTTTCGAGAACAATTGCTCTCTGTGTGGTCCGTGCAGAAAACTAAGATTTCGCACTTAGTGTGAAAATAAGGTAGAAAGTTCCATTGTCTGTACGCTCTCCGATGAGAAAGGCTGGATGCCTTGGATCTGTTATATGAAGTGGGATAAACCAAACGGAGACGACAACTCGGGATAGCTGGAGATGCCAGTTTGCCATAAAGACAGAGCAATGCCTAAATCCGCTTGATAAAGCAGCAATTTCTAGGCTGGGAGCCTGATGGAAATTAGCGACTGGTTGGCCCAATGAAAGCAAAGTTACAGAGGAATTAAGAAGTCTGCGAGTGGACAGTGGTCATTCCAATGAGAAACGAAGCTCGGTTTTGAGTCCAAATACGGCAGTGCGCAATCACCATCCTCTCCCTGAAGCAGCAAAGAAAGCGATCTGGTCTTGCGGGGCGAAGCGAGGCCCCATGTGTGTGTGTGTGTATGGCTACGTAAGCAGCGCAGCCGCTACGTGTAAATGCGACGGGATAAAGCCGGCGCGAAGAAAACTGATAGCGTAAGAGCGGTGGCTTGGATACCTAACAAATATACAGGTGAAAAGCTTATCACAATTTGGATTTATTCTTGACAGCATCCATGTAAGTAGAAACATTTTGTTTTTGTTATAACTTCTGCTACGCAATTAGTTGAGGAACTGAACTAATATATCGCAAGAACTAAACTGAGAAATAGTAATGTGGAATTTAAGTTCATTAAAACTATCAGATGGAACTGATTTAGGTCCAAGTTGACCCAATAGTTATGGATGCTTCAGAAGACAGCTAAATTTTATTCGTATGTGTGTCATTGTTATGTTTTTACAGCCAATAAAATACTTGTTTAGGCAGTCAGCTCAGTCATAGAACACATTATTTATGTGTACGCATGTGATGGGTTGAAATTGTTTAAGTGTATGTCCATATAATACAGGTTTCGCGACAAGAACTACGTCGAAAGATCTCAGAGAAGAAATAAACTAATTGCTCGGCTACGGTTGTTAAATTGATTGACAGCGGTGGGATAATGACCCACTGTCATGACATTTTGGTGGCGAGCGGTGAATGCATAACCTGACTCGGCCAGGTACCGTAACATTTTGGTTGTCAACGGTGGGATAACGGCCCACGAGATCGTAAAAATACGTTTCATCATAGAGTGTGAAGACAACGACAGACTCACAGTTTCGAACGTCCTCACCAAGAAATTACATTCTAGATCCCTCCAAACCAAAGTTTATTATAAGCCAACCTATGTCCAGAATGTAATACTACCCACCTTTTGAGACCCGTTGACATTTTCAGACACAGAGCTAAACGGGCGTTTACCCTCTCCTTGGAAGCCGCATCCAGACTTGAAGAAGTCGACAACCTAAGCGATATGCCCTCTTCCGCTGGCCACAGTGTGCAAGTGATCGACGACATTGACAAAAACGCCGACTCTCTTTTTTCAAAACCGGGTAGCCGCAATACCTTGCAATACGTTGGAGCTTGCGCTTATGTACCCGATCTAAACTAATTCTTGCAGAACACCTAAAAGAAATTCGGGCTTAGCATCGAAATACGCTCAGCAAGATCTATATAACGACCCCTATTATCATCCAGGAACACCCACACCTCAATGACTTATTCAGGAGTATATTCCATACCATTGTAATACCCGGATGGTACTATCCAGCGTAATATCGGAATGACAAAACGCTCTTTCGCTGTAGGACTAGTTGACACAAGTTTGATGTCTTGTACAGAAGATTAAAAACCGCCTTATCCCGGGAAGTGGTACATATTCCGCCATTCCACAGTGGAATCAGGTCATGCGAGTTGCTCCTTATACTACCACCAAGGAAACTTCCATCAAAGAAATAATGAAGATATTAACTAACCCTGAGGTTTGCAATGATTACGATTCACTTGAGCTTCCCCACGTATGGCGTACATTTCTTTACGCTTAGCACGTTTCTGTGGACATCTCTCATTGTGGCACGCAGGCGACCCAACATATCATGGTCTCACATTCTGTTCGTGTTCAGTTTTTTTAATATTTTTCTGTTGTTTCTTTATCTCTCTTGCTCTATAATAATATTTGTACATCAATTAACGGATATTTTATTGCTATTTCTTACTGAATATTAGGCGTATTCCACCCAAACCTTCATTTTATATGTAATACAGCCTAATCCGCTGCTGTCGAGACCGATATTTGTATTATTTATTTGTTTCAAATATATTAATGAGCCCTAACGTTATGAATTGTTGGTAGCAACATTTTGTCGGAAAAAGTAATTTAAAAAGAACAATAAGTAACAACTCAAAAACCGGAAATAATTCAAAACTACTCTTAAAGCCTTGAACATGCCTAAACTGAAAACTTCGAATCAACTACACTAGTGTGGAAAAAATAAGGACGAAGAGGAGAAATTAGCATAAAAGTGGAAAGAGCAAGCAGAACAGACAGAAAGATCACTCAGGAGATAGACTAGTGCCCGGTACAGTAGGCATGCGCATATATGCATCAGGACGTAGTGGGGGAGGAGAGTATCGGAACGGTATAAAGCACACATGCGGTGTACGCTCAGCAATTCGGTGAAAGCTATTGCACAGTGTACATTGGTTTGAACGACGTCGAGTTGCTGCCATCGTGTGATATGGCGAACGGACAATCCAGTAGACGACATCTGGATGACTTTACCCGAGGTCGCTTCATTGGGAAGTTGGAAAATAGTCGAAGAGTGACTAGTGTGGCCGAGATGTTCGGGACCGCCCACAGCATCGTTTCACGAGCTTGGAGAGCATTTCAAACGCAGGAACAGCTGTCTGAGAGTTTAGCCGTGGTCGTCCACGAGTAACCATGGCGGCGGACGACCGGTATATTGTCCAACAGGACAACAGGAGAAATGAGACCGACGGCAGACAGCAGAAGAAATCGCAAGGCACAAGCAGCAGACAACATAACGTCCGTTATCGCATTTTACCGTGGCCAGTGCGTGCCATTAAAGCTTGCTCATCGGAGACAGCGGTTTCAGCGGTTTCAGTGGTCCCAGGAACACAAGAACTGGACACATCAGTAATGGGTTCGAGTTCTCTTTACGGATGAGAACCGATTTAGTCTGACGAGCGATTCTGGACGTATACACATCTGCAAATAGCAGGGAACACGCAACTACACTTCCAACATCATCGAAAGGGACCGGTTTGGAGGTGGCAAAGTTCTCGTTTGGGGCGGTATCATACTTGCTAGCCGCACTGACCTCCACATATTCCAAGGAGATTCAGTCACTGGTGTCCGCTATTGTACCGAGGTTCTCCTGCCTCACGTGCGTCTGTGTAAGAGGTACTGTGGGTCCTGAGTTCCGCTTCATGGATAAGAACGCCACACCTCATCGTACAGTGGCTGTCGCAGAGCTGTTGGAGAGTGAAGATATTCAACGCACGGACTAGCCCACAATGTCCCCGGACCTAAATCTAATCGAACACGTGTTCGACCTTCTCGGGAGACACTTGGCAGCACGTCACCTGCCGCCAGCAACGATTCCGCAACTGCGATTGGCGCTACAACAGGAATGGGCCGCGATGCCTCAACAGCTCCTTGACAACCTCGTACTCAACATGGACAGACGTTGTAAATCCTGCTACGTAGTCAGGGGCGATCACATCCCCTACTAAACACTGGATTTTGCTTGGCAGCCGCCTGTCACATCAACGTTTGTGTCTTCTGTCCAGTTGTGCTCGAAGCTACCTTTTCAATAAAGTGCGTTTGTATCCTTTTGATTCCTTGATAGGACGCTTTTGCTGACTTGTCCCGTATTCTTACATCTTGGGATCTTATGGTATGATTTGAGTCAATGTGGGGCACTTCTGCACGACGTTACATTAGTAAAACCGTCTCGTCCTTAATTTTTGCACGCCAACGTAGTTCGTTACACATGACTCCGAAAATGTCTGGTGATCGTAGGTCTTTGGAACACTACAGGTTTCTCAATGCTCTCACATTTCAAAAACATGTTTTAATTTTGTACATTCAAAATTACACTCTAATTCTATCTTCAAAGATTTCCTTTAAACCTTGATTCGAATAAAAACGTGTTATGGACTGTTGATTAACACACCCGTTATTCCCGAAACAGCTGACACAGTATTTTTTCCGTTTTTCGGTTTTGTCTACATATCTTTTTGTCTAAGAAGTTCTGGGCAAACGTTTCGCTGTTCATCAACAGCGTTTCCACATGCGCTGTTGATGAATACTCTTCAGAAGAGTATCTTCCATACTCTGAAAACCTAATTTGTGAACAGCGCATCTGGAAGATACTCTTTTCGATTCAAGTACAAATGATTAATATCTCATTCGTGTGCATTCATAATTCGAAAGCCTTACCATTTGAAATAAATGGTAAGGCTTTCGAATTCTGAAATAAATGTTCATCGTTAAACTTTTTTGTGTGAAACGGTAATTAAGTGAACATTCGCTGCAAGACATGCATTGAATATCTAACATGGCTCATTTAATGTAAGCTAAATGAAAAGCTGCGGAACTCAGTTTAAATCTGTATCATTAAGAAGACAAAAATAAGGAATAATATTGATGCATTGAAAGATAAATAGAACAACATCTTTCTCTCTCTAAAAACATTTTCGTTTCGTTTTGGAAAATCATCGAAATAAAGATAGACAAAAATTCACTAGTGATTTCTGAGAAAGAAGGGAAAGAGAATATCTCTCGCATGAGAGCTAAACATAATTTCCGTTTAACATAGAAATTCAAATATATCTATTAAAAAAACTGAGGCTGTTCAAGAAAAAAAAGGTATAAAGAAGAAACGCTAAGTAAAACCTTTTTTGAAGGCTTGCAATGTTGAGCGTATTACAACATTAAAATGCGGAGCTCATTTTTTTGGAACACATAGGCGGTAAAAAAATTCCGGATAGTGCGGGACTTGCAGTTTTTAATTCGCTGTATAATTTTACTAATCGGAAACGCATTTACCAAGATATTTTTTGCAACGATGAAGTTTTCCAATTATTCTAGTGACAGACTCTTTTGAGGACTTGTGTGTGTCATGTGAATGAAGAACTAAACAACAGAGACACTGACACGGATATAAGGAACTTTAAATAATATCACTGGTTCATATAATAGTCAACCGCGCACGAGGGATATATTATATCTGAAAGAGTAATTTCCGTCCTTTTCAAGACCGCAACCTGTTCAAACGGTTATACAAGTACAAAAACAGGAGTTTCATGAATGTAACAACTAAAACGATAATTACTGCTTAATAATAATAATATATATCAGTAATAATAATATATATCTGATAAAGTATATCTGTTTTTATTTGTTTTTCTGGAAAATGTGTGCATGACGGTTATTAAAAGTCTGTGAATATCATATAGTAAATAAATACTACTTAGAACTACTATCATTTCGAAACTTCTGTGTCCCTTCGTTATGTCAACGAAGTATTGCGTTAAATGATATAAGGTGAAATTCTCCAAATTCGTGGCGTCAGTAAATAAATAAATACATCGCTCTTTCCACGTTCCAGAAACACATAGAAACCGAAAAATTGTTTTCAGCCGCCGCCGTGGAAATGAATCTCGGATCTCTCGATGTCTAGCCGAGCGCGGTAGCTTTACACCACGGTGGCCAACAATCCACGGTGCTATGTGTGTTTCAAAGTCTGCTTCTGACATTATAAATCCGTAAGATGGGGCCAGCTACTGAGACGTCTCCATCTGGTGGGCATTAACGGCACTGGCTTTATACACTGCCGGCCAATTGCTAAGGACGGATGACAATAGCAACGATAGCAACCATAAAATGGAAGGCAGGAAAATGTGGAAATTAGCATAAGTGCGGGATACAGTAAGACGTGTTGTGCTTATGCAAATTTTGGATTGCCGAACTAGTTCGTGACGTCATAGCGCTGATAAGAGATATAAAGGATTTGACGCGTATTGACCGTTGTTGTTCAAACGCAAAGTTGAAAAGGAAAGAATCAACTGACGAACTTGCAATTTTCAGTATGTCTTCCCGACATCACCTAGATGATTTTACGCGTGGCCGTATTATTGGCAAGATTGAAGAAGGGCGAAAAATAACAGATGTTGCCAGGGAGTTTGACATCAGCCACAGTGTTGTTTCAAGGCTTTGGAAATCATTTCAAACAAATGGAGAGTGTAGCAAACGTCACGGGGGAGGTCGTGTTCGCAGTACGACACCTGCAGAAGATCGGTACATAGTGCTATCAACAAAAAGACACCGGCGCAGCACAGCTAGAGAGGTAGCAAATCAGTTTATGGCTGCTACTGGCAAGCGGATCTCCCTAAAAACTGTCGCCAGACGTTTGCATGAAGGAGGACTATACGCCCGCCGTTCTGTTGTGTGCATCCCATTGTCCAGATGTCACCGTACCGCCCGTTTGCAATGGTGCCATCAACATCGCAATTGGACTGATAACGACTGGTCTGCTGTCCTCTTCTCAGATGAGAGTAGATACAGTCTATCGTCTGATTGTCGACGACAACTGATCTGGCGTGATAGTGGTACTGCATATTGTCCAGCAAACACACAGGAAAGGGACCGATATCCGACATGTAGTGTTATGGTATGGGCTGCCATCATGATCAATGGCCGTACGTCCCTCTATGTGCTTCCAACTGGGACTATGACTGGCCAACGATACATTAATGATGTTCTGCTACCTCATGTTCGCATGTTCCGTGGTGCTGTCGGTGATAGATTCATTTTCATGGACGACAACGCAACATGTTATCGAACAGTCGCTGTCCAGGAGTGTCTTGAGAGCGAGGATATTCAACGCCTCGTATGGCCAGCACGTTCTCCAGATCTGAATCCCATTGAAAATGTGTGGGATGCTTTGGGGAGGAGTCTTGCTGGTCGCCAAAGCCCTCCAATAAACAAGAACACCCTCATCCGTGCACTGACAGAGGAATGGGATAAATTACCCCAACAGATGCTTGATAATGTTGTGCAAAGCATGACACGACGTGTGGAATCTTGCATCGCCCTCCATGGTGGCCATATCCCGTATTGACATCTTACGCCGGAACGCCTGCGGACGGTAATTGCATTTTTTTCACGTTTCCGTATTCTGCACAAAATGGCCTGTTTGTCCCTTGAACACGTTCCAAAGCCTTCTGGATTTCAGAGCACAATAAATTGTCTTTCTTGTAATGTCCTGGCATTCTGACATTATTTTATTTCACTTGGCATCCAACCACACTTACTTTTTTATGCGCTATATAGCCGTTTATGATCCGTCCTTAGCAATTGTCCAGCAGTGTATATCATAGCAGTTAAATCCAAAGCGCGAGATCCAAGGTGAAAGTCCTCCAAATACGTGGCGTCAGTATATACATAAATACTTCGCTGTTTCCACCTTCCAGAAACACATAGCAACAGAAAAATTGTTTTCAGCTGCCGCCGTGGAATAGAATAATAGATCTCTCGATATCTAGCTTTACACCACGGTGGCCAACAATCCACGGTGCTATGTGTATCTTTTAAGTCAGCTTCTGACATCATAAATCCGTAAAATGGGCTCAGCTACTGAGACGTCTCCATCTAGTGGGCATAACGGCACTGGCTATATAAATTATAGCAGTTATTTATTTACTGACTCCACGTATTTGGAGGATTTCACCTTGTATCTCGCCCTTTGGATTTAACTGCTGTAATATATATAGCAAGTGCCGTTAATGCCCAACAGATGGAGACGTCTCAGTAGCTGAGCCCATCTTACAGAATTATGATGTCAGAAGCTGACTTAAAAATACACATAGCACCGTGGATTGTTGGCCACCGTGGTGTAAAGCTAACACGCTCGGCTAGATATCGACAGATCCGTGAATCAATTACACAGCGGTGGCTGAAAACATTTTTTTAGTTGCTATGTGTTTCTGGAACGTGGAAAGAGCGATGAATTTATTTCATCATCATCATCATTGTAAACCATTATCAATCCACTGCTGGACGAAGGTCTTTGAGGTAAAATCACCTTATCAACGAATATTTTTTTCCCTTTAACTTTTCAAACTGAACGGTTCTTACGAAACACAATTAAGAAGTTCCTGTTGCAATAACATTATAACACAAAGCAGACTTTTTTAATTGCCCAGCTACTAGATTCAGAATGTTCTGAAGGCACAAAACACCAGAATTTTCTTAAACAAGAATCTATAAATAAATAATTTTTACCTTAAAATACTAAAAGCCGTGCTTCATGTGTGAAAACATTTAGAAAATTGGTTGAGTCCAAACACAAATAAATCTGTTCTAAATGTCTCAGGTGCTTCATACATACTGTTTACTTATAATTAAAAATGTGTTTAAAATGTACAGAATAAAGAAGAAAATTAATGGGAATAATATTCCGAGAATTTAAACAGAAAATTATTCCGAAATGTGATATATGATTTCACATACCGAGAAACAAAACTTCCAAATAAATCGGTAAGTTTCAGAAAAACCATTCTAACACCATATTCTTGTTGTTTTCATTTTTGGAAGAAAAAAGTAATAATGAGATTTGCTTATTTCAGAGAAGGGATGTACACTACAGAAAAGTTGTGCCATCCTTCAGCCATACAAAAAGAAATGCAAGTGCTAATATATCTACGCGATTTCGAAGAACTTATGCTATTCATTTACTTACCTTGTTTTTCTTAAATATTATTTTTTTATTTCAATTGGTTAGATCAAATTCGCCCTTGATATAGATTAAAATTTAATTGTATGATCAGAAACAAGATGCGCTTAGTAAGATATACAATCTGTAAATAAATATTCCTGCACTTCTTCTGCTCTTTTTGCAGCAAATGTACACACTGTGCAATGCTTACCTGACCTGAAGTGCCACGCTCTCCGCAGATCTAATTCTGGCCCTGATCGGTTCCATCGATTCGTCCTGATAACGGAATGTACTGTATTGTCCATCGGGATGTATTAACTGAAACGTGACACATCGGAAGAAGCGAAGTTTTTCTTCTCCTGATGTCAGGAATTGTAAAGTTCATTCCCATCAAAGACAAATTTCTTGTTTAAAATAGAGACGAGTTGTATACGAAATAGGCGTAACTGTTACAGAGAATTCGCACTAAGATGCAGCAGGCTTGGTATGCTAAAGTTCTCCTTTAGATACACCAGTTATACCACGCGATTAGCTGATGGAATGAAATTCATTTGTTCCATCGTTCAATCCCCTCCAGCTGGCGCTGCCATCGAACATTAGCCAGTTCGTTTCTGTTCAGATATTATTTGTTTTATGCAACACTCTTTGTGCACCTCAATGTAACTGAAATTTCATAGCCGAGATGGTTTGCCTTTTCTGTTATGTCAGTGACGCACTGGGCTTTCCTCTAAAACTAGGCAACGCACAGCGCCCTTTTTTGCATTTTCCTTTACCGAAAACGGGACAAGGCTCGGCATCCTTTTTTGAAATTCCTTTCTCTTAGTGGTCTAGCAGTTCATGGTTCTTGTTCTGGACAGTGCTGCCTTTATTGCTGTTATATACAATTTAAATGACATTAAGATTTCTGCACCGAAAAAGCAATTCAGCTGTGTAGAGTTGATTTCCTTTTTCCATGATGTTGAATTCTTTTTACCGTGATGTTTCTTTTTTCCGTGATGTTTCCTTTTTCCGTGATGCTTCCTTTCTCTGTGATTTTGTTTTGTATGCTACTAATACATTATCGTGCAAAAATTAAGGACGAGACGGTTTTTCGAATGTAACGTCGTGCAGAAGTGCTCCACATCGACTCAAATCATACGATAAGATCCCAAGATGTAAGAATATGGGACAAACGAGCAAAACCGTCCAAACAAGGAATCCAAAGGATACAAAGGCACTTTTTTGCAAAGATAGCTTCGAGCACAACTGAACAGAAGACACAAACGTCCATGTGACAGGCGGCTGCCAAGAAAAATCCAGTCTTTAGTAGGGGATATGATCAACCCTGACTGCATTGCAGGATTTACCACGTCTGTCCATGCTGAGGACGAGGTTGTTAAATAGCTGTTGAGGCATCGCGGCCCATTCCTATTGTAGCGCCAATCGCAGCGCAGAATCGTTACTGGCAGCTGGTGATGTCCTTTCAAGCGTCTCCCGAGAAAGTCCCACACGTGTTCGATTGGATTTAGGTCCGGAGATCTTCCGGGCCAATCCATGCGTTGAATATCTTCAATCTCCAACAGCTCTGCGACAGCCACTGCACGATCAGGTGTAGCGTTGTCGTCCATGCCGAGAAACTCAGGACCTACAGCACCTCTAAGCAGACGCACCTGAGACAGGAGAACCTCGGTACGATAGCGGACACCAGTGACTGAACCTCCTTGGAAGATTTAGAGATCGGTACGTCTACCACGCATGACACCGCCCCAAACGAAAACTCCGCCACCTTCTAAACCAGTCCCTTTCGATGATGTTGAATGTGTAATTGCGTGTTCCATTCTCTCTCCAGATGTGTACACTAGCGCGTTCAGAATCGTTCGTAAGACGAAATCGGCTCTCATCCGTAAAACGAACTCGACCCCATTGCTGTTGTGTCCAGTTCTTGTGTTCCTGGCACCACAGAAACCACCGTCTTGGATAAGCAGGCGTTAATGTCACACGCCGTACTGGTCGTCGTTCAAATAGACCACCTTTGTGCAGCCTCCTGGCCAGGGTGAAACGCGATATTGGACGACCAATTGTCTGTTGCACGTGCCTTGCGATTTCTCCCGCTGTCTGCCGTCTGTCTCTTCTCGCCTGTAAGACAACATACCGGTCGTCCGCCGCCGTGGTTGCTCGTGGACGACCACTGCTAAACTCTCGGACAGCTGTTCCTGTCGTTTGACATGCTGTCGAACCTCGTGAAACCATGACGTGAGCGATCCCGAACTCCTAGGCCACACTAGTCAAACTTCGACCTTTTCCCAACTTCCCAATGGCGCGACCTCGGGCAAAATCATCCAGATGTCGTCTACTGGATTGCCTGTTAGCCATATCACCCGGTGGCAGCAAATCGACGTTGTTCAAACCGATGTACACAGTGCAAAAGTTTTCACCGAATTGCTGAGCGTACGCCGCCCGTGTGCTTTATTTTCTTCCGGACCCCACACCTACGTCATGCTGCATATATGAGCATGCCCTATGGTACCGGACCCTAGTATATCTCCTGAGTGGTCTTTCGGTCCGTTCTTCCTGCTCGTTCCGCTGTTATGCTAATTTCTCCTCTTCGTCCTTAATTTTTGCACACCAGTGTATTATAAATAAATATGAAATGGGAAATGGAAATAATGCTCATTTTGAATAACACAGACAATGCTGCATTATTAATCTTATTATGAATTATTCACTTAGTAAGAAGGCTGGGCTTGTTTGTTTTCACAGAGAAATTCAATTCTTGGTAGAATGTTAGTAGGTCTAAGGATAAGGACATATTCTGGATCAAGCCAGTCTCTCATCTATGATTGATGTTAGTGCCAAAATGGCTTGTCCTCACAAGTAAGTCGATGGAAATGGATGAAGCTTTAAAACAGTATTGTCACTGAACTCCACACACACTTTTCGATCTGCAGACTAAAAATCGGAGATTGACATTTTCTCGAATTTTACATTTGGTGTGCTATCGGCAAACAGTTGAAATAAGTCTTCTTTCAATTTGATGAAAATATAAGTGGCTTGCAATAGTATTAAAAATATTAGTAACCTAATATCCTGTTTTTTTCTCATAATCTATCTCTGGAAATTTTTTCAAGATTGCTTCAATCAGCCGGACATTAATTGAATAATTTGTCTCCTTCTACAAATGTCCATCGAACACTGTTCGCTTCAAAATGAATCTTTCTGAAGTTGTGAATCCGTTTACTGATGTAACTATGACATGAACTGTAAGTCAGATAACATCCGAAAACTTTAGAATTCCGTCGTCCTGGAGAAGAAAAATGAACCCGCGTCTCTCGGATAGCTCCCGAGTATGTCACCACTACACTTTCCAGAATGACCAATGTCTCAAGTTTCCGATTCATTTTAATTTATCCATCATAGGATTAGCTAGTCGAAGCAACCGGCATTTTTATATAGCGAATCTGGATGTTTAAAATTTATTCCCGTGATTGCCCGGAGGAGCAGAATAGCAATGAATGAAAACTTGAGACTTTAAACTGAATCTGAAACTCAAGACTTGGTCGTTCTGGGTGGTGTAATGGTAGCGTACATGGGCGTAAACGCGAGTTCGATTCCCGCTCAAGGACAACGTAATTTTAAAATTTTCGGATATTTCTGAATTATCATTCATGTAGTTTTCACAAAAATAAACGGATTCACAACTTCGGAATTTCTGTTGTTCAATGGTGTAATCCCGTATTTCATTCAATGGATCATTCTTTTACGCATATCTTTCTCACAAATGAAACTGTAAATTTCGGTTATTTATATTTAGTTGCAGAAACTGATTATTGGATCAGGAATTCCATCGTCGGATTTGAAGAAAAACAACAACAAAAAAAAAACTCCACTTTTATTTCAGGTAAGACAGGCGAATTTTTTAGGTTCAGTGATGAATCCGGGTGACGTGAAATACATATTAAACAACTTCAGTACATCATATACATCGATCAAGCAGTCTTTGAGTTTAACAGCCAGAGACACAGTGGCTGAAACGCTAGATTCTGACCTTTCGTACGAGAGGACTCCTGGATCGCATCCCGGAAAGTCATGGATGACTTTGCCTGCAGTCAGTTTTACTAAATTGGCTTCCTCCTATCCCTGAAACCAGTAGCCCTTAATAAGGAACATGCGGTTGATCCAGTTGTTCACGATGGTCGATAAAATCCCCCCCAAAATGTCATGTAGTTCTCGTTTCTTCATCTTCTTCATCATGAATTACCGAATTGCAATTAGAAAAAAGAAATATAATTGAAAGGGTGTGAATCAACTACACTCTGAAATTTCCGAGACGGGATCTCATAGGTAACGTGACTGATTAGCAAGAAAAGCAGAAACGACAGACGTGTCACAATCAGGCAAACCACGGCTTAAAGTAACATTGTTGTTGTAACGGTTATCTGCAGAATTCGGACATACCTGACATTTTCAAAAATAGGTTACAATACCCCACGACCATGTCCAGCAGATCATATGCAACATCCCCGCCTGCAGGCAACGATTTCCGAACTGTCTGTATGCTGGAGGAGATGTAATGTTGCTGCGTCATATAATTAATTCATCTACATTGGGCACCATGGTTACTTATTACAAGTCAATCATTTGAGTTAGGAAATATGTAGCACTGTTCAAATCTTTATACTTTGCAGGTTTCTGAAATTTGTTCAAGAAACGCGAAAGCTGTGGATGAAATGTCACGATCTTGTAAACTTACATGAATTTCAGCGCAAATTTCATGGTAATGAAGTAGTGTTTTTATGAATCTAATATAAAGCAAAAAGACTGGAATACCTTTTCTTCAAAGACAGCAGAATTCTTCCAAGCAAAACCTACAAAGTATGAAATTAATGTTCAGTTAAATGAGGCGTAATACGTTTTCGAAAAACTTTCACTTTCAAAGAGCAATGCCGTCCTTCCCGTTATTAGGATATATAAAAATTCGATGCTCCTGTTTCTGAGCAAGAGACTAAATTCCAATAGAAGAATAGAATTTCACATAACAATACAATGATAATTTTGACTTTTGCATAAGAGAAAAAGTGGTTTTAATAAATTTCTTCCTGCAGGCGTATCCGCAGTTTTCAATTCAGTTTACGGATTTTACAATCTTTGGGAACAGTCGGATATACGGTGTAGCAAATACTGCAATGGATAGCACAAACTAACTACAGATCGGCAAACATGATCCAATTTAATAGCAAATAAGAAATGAAATCTACGAAAAAAAGACAATGTGAAATTTTTTAAATTTATATATTATATATTTTCCGAAATAAATCCTGAAAAAGCTGTTTGTTAGTATCGGATTTATAGTTAAGGAAAAGAAATATATTCAATTTAGATCAGCCGCCAAATGTTTCGTTCTTTTTTTCCATCTTTTTTACGATCATCACATCTTTATGGAAATCGAAGCAAGTGCAGGCAAACGACAGCGCGTGTGACAGTCATGTCTAGATACGAGGGTAATAACAAAACTTATGCACACATTAATCTAAAACTTGGAAGTGGATACTGCAAAGGGGATATAATGGTTGCGTCATGTCAACGTCAGATTCAAAGGAACGCTGTGGTTTCAGAACGACGTACTATCATTTTCTATGTGGACGTGGGAGTGTTTGAAAATAGAAGGTGCAGCTCCTTAGGCCGAGACACAACGGGTCCAGACCAGCAGTCGTAAGTCAAAATTGAAGCACTGCGCGGGAAAACTCTGACACAGATCCACACTGGTTTGAGAAAAGTTCATGGGGAAAGAACTCGTGATCGAAGCACAATTTCGCACGGAGCATGGCGTTTTCCGGAGGGACGAAGTAACATCGAAAAGGATCGCCGCTCAGGCCGGTCTCAAACGGCGACAAACAAAACATCTGCCAGCACCGTCGCAACGCTTCTCGTAGAAAATCGCCATTTGAAAATTTAGGGGATTTCTCATTAGACAAAGATGTCCTGCCAAACAGAAAAAGGCATCAAGCGACTGTATCATGAATGTTCAGAGGTCAAACCGAATGTAACGAAATGCGCAATATCCTGCAGTTCAAAATTGTCCACAGATTTGCAAGATCAATATTCCCATAGAAAAACTAGCTCATCCCAAAGTGAGATAATTCCCTGATAAGAACGTCACAGATACAAGCGCCCTACCTTGTGCTAATTCCCTACTCCAGAACTAGCGACCCAAAGATTTTGAGGCTGAGAAGTAAAAAAATAAAAGAAATGGTCAAGATGATTTGAGCTTACAAGATAGTGCTACGTACACTCCTTTCTAATTGGGTGCACAAGACTTGCAAATCTCATATTGTAAACCTCTAACAAATGGCGTGTGCATTTTTCTGAAGTGGACATGCTTACCGGATGTTTCTCGGTATGTGCTTACGTCTGATGTAATGGCAGTAAAATCTGAGCTACTGAAAAAATTATTTCATGGACCTATACGGGTCACATCGAAAAACCATTGAAAAGGCTTTCTTTTTAAAATATCGCGTGTCTTTTTTCTGCCAGGGGGCTGGGTATATGCACATGTATTTGTCAATATCTCTGCTCCTAAGAGCCCCATTGGAAAAATTATTTCTTTGTTGAAGAGTATTTCTGCTGCGAAACTTTTCTTATGTAAATTCAAATTTTACTTAACGCGCAATTCTGCCACCAGAGAGCGTAAGATGACGTTTCCCTGTACAGCAGTACCTGCGGGATTAAAAACCCGATCGAAAAGTTTTTTTCTTCAGTTAAATGCTACTGTTTTCCACACCGGTTACACTGATTTTGAATAGCTTTGGTAAATTTAATTCACATCAGAACGGATTCAACAGACGTGCACATTATACCCGAAAATTCGGTGTCATCTTTCTTGTTTGTATTGAAACAACTTGAACGCCCTTTCACCACAATGTTGTCCGATCCTGTTTTATCTGAACACAACAGGATGCATGCAAGGAAGTTAGAGTAAGGTATCTTCAGATGCCTTTATTTTATAACAAAAACCAAATGCATTTAGTTAATTCACCAGGTTTATATATATATATCATTAATTTTATCTGTAGAATTACTAGTAACAAATATTGTCATAGTATTTTCTGTGCAAATACCATTTGAAAAGGAATCTATTACATAAGCTATTCAAGTGACCAGTATTTCAATACAGTTACGTACAGTATCAGATGTTTTCGAGTATAACAGAATTACATAATAAGCCCCTTTTTGCATTTACGATGTAATTTAGTAGAAATATGATACGACTTGTATCCTCTGAAGATGAACACAGCATATTCTAATGGGCGGAAGAAGAATCCGCTATCGGTTCCAGAATGTGTTAGTAAATTATTTTGTTCCTTTGTACCAGAAGGTTTCCGTTTTCGCGTAAGTTTTAAATGTAATCTTCGGTTATTCTGAGGAGATATTAATGAATGAATAAATTAAACTATGTTGGAGGCTTTCTATGATTTGTGAATTTTGCGTGAAATCTGACTTTCGAATCCCTACATAATATTTTAAATGAAAACGCTTTTCACGAATACTTTGTCAGAGAAATATGAGTATGTATTTCATTTTGTTTTTCATCTAAAAGAAGTTGGTTTTTTGAACTTATTTTATTAAATTGTTTTATTAGTCTTTCTATTCTCCTAAATAACAAAGAGGGAATTTTGGAAATGAACGTTTCGTATTCGCGTAGTTTAAAAAAACTGAAATTCAAGAACACATTTCACAGGATTCTGTAAAGTCAAACTTATTTGAACAATATTTTCCATTACGTTGTACGCAAAGGATACAAAGGCATAGGAATCGTTACAACGTTCTTCAATTCGTTTCAGAAAATAGAAATTTTATTTAAGTTTAAGGATTAATGAAATCGATGTGAAATTGTAGTGATTGTTTCTTCAGTTTAATCGAACGCGGAAAACAAATATCTGAATTACAAGCAACTGCTCTGTTGTGACTTCAAATACAGTACTTAAAACTCTTGCTTTTTAAAGTACATCATTCCACGTAGGCTTTATCCTTCCTAGACGCTATGGGACTGACCTGTAAGCAAAGCCGCAACCCTCTACATAGTTGCAACGCCATTCCATCAGTTAGTTTTACTATGTGATATACTGATATTGACATAAGGTGAACTATTCATAATACAAAAAGTATCATCAAAATATCTTCTACCACTGCATACAGAAGAGCATGTTAGTGGCATACACTTTTTCTGTAAATCCGAATTTGAACCACAGCCTTTATTTTCGAACCATTGCACGGATTCCCAAACAATTATTACAGCTGAAGGCAAACATCGGTCTCAAAATCTTCTTTGGTGGCACTTCATTTACTAACATAGAAGCATGTTAGGAATTTCTCCATTCCTAGATGTTTGTATGCAAAAATATTCTGCATTTCATTTATCGTACTATAGAGGTAATTCCTTATGTTCAAAAGGGAAGAACTTTAATCCCGAGTAACTAGCTTACACAGCCCTAATACCGCGATGAAAGCAGCTGTGTTCCGTATCTAAGAAAATATGTTAAGAAGGAAAGAGAAAGAGCAGATAAAAGATATTTATGTAAAGATTTTAAATCACCTTTTCTGAATACAAAACGATTAACACCTTAGTATCGAATATAATTAAAATCATCAGAAATATCGCATTTGATTTTTTCTTTAGATTCAGTTACATTATTCCTTGCTGACTTTAATACATAAATGTCTTGTATTCAACTAAGAGAATTCTGTGCTCAAAATACCATTTGTAACAACTGAACCGTGTGGGTAAAATCGAGTACTGCATGCACCATAAATATTATTTGAAAGATGCTCACTTTTTCTGGTAATCAGTGTGAACGTGATTGTGCAATTCGCATTGTATTTATAAAATTGATCAAAAGCAAGATGAAACAGTTTTGTTTACGGATGACTTGAATGCATACTCTTACCGAAATAAACGCTAAGCAGGTTTTTAAGATTTGACTTTAGGAATAACAGAGGGGGTGGGGAAGCCGGGTGGTGAGAAATAGGAC
This sequence comes from Macrothele yani, assembly GCA_039090855.1. Lineage (NCBI taxonomy): Eukaryota > Metazoa > Arthropoda > Arachnida > Araneae > Macrothelidae > Macrothele > Macrothele yani. Next base: position 133,244,365 of record CM077034.1, read on the forward strand.
ACAAGATTACTGAAATTGTGTCCAATACACATTTGATCTTCCACATGAACGTTGCATTTGGGACGATCTCAACGGCTTTTTATTTGTGTTGCCAGCTACACAGCGGGATGTCAGAATAACTGATGGGGATTCCCGAGGTAAGAAACAGGGTGCTAGAACTCCTGAAATTGTGTCGAATACACATTTGATTTTTCACATGAAAGTTACATTTGGGACGACCGTAGCGCTTTTGATTTCTGTTGCCAGCTTCAGAGCGGGATGTTGTAGTAATAGAAGTTAAGGAGATGCCGTGCGGTGAGAAATAGGATACAAGAATTACTGAACCTGTGCCCCCCCCTTTTTTTTTGATTAGAGGTTTAACAACCACCGTGAGCAACGCAATGGGCTATAAGCAGTCGCACGTCCCTAATTTAGGGTCACTGGTTCTAAGGAAGGGAAAGAGCCAGTGCCGTAAGAGAAACACAACATCCATGCCTCACCGAGATTCGAACCCGGACCCATTTCGGACCAATGATCAGAGGCCATCGCTTAGACCACTGCGCCACCGGTGTGGCCTGTGTCCAATGCACATTTCATCTTCCAAATGAACGTTGAAATTTAGACGATCTTTCTTGGCGACTTTTGTTTCATGCCTGTAGGTGAGCAGCAACCAATCTCACGAATCCGTTACGTAAGAAATCCTAATCCTTTAGAAAATAGAAAACGTTTAAGAGAAGAATGTTGTCTTTAATCGCGAATAACCGTTTTGTAACAGATAGACAATGCTGAAAAAACGATACAGTATGCAAATACTGTGGTCTTTCATTTTGGGACATGTGCACTCTGTTTAAAATACAACAAACCTTGATGCAGGCCATCGAAAGCAACGTTACTGTTTATTCAATGATTATGTTTCAGGAAACGTACTTTCGGCTTGCATCCAAAATGCTTCAAAAAATTAGGATGGATAGCATTGTAAACTTAAATGGTGAAATGGGTGATCATCCACTCTGATTGGTTATCATGTCAGGAGAAAACCCATTTTGATCATAATACTACAAACCATTACTTCGTCAATATAAATAATTCCGCCTGCTATTCGCGCAGCTTTCTGCACCCAATGAATATAACACATACGTTATTAAGTGAAAATGTTTCTACATCACTTCTACTTCAGGATTCCCTGCTGACTACTCCTTTGATATAGGAGATGCGCTTATGCAAGTGTTTATTTTGCATTAATTTGTACCACTATAGTTGATTAAATTTCACAAGTAAAAATCCATTGTTACTGATATATATATATATATATGGTATAAACGTGAACATTTTCATATTTGATATAGTACGTGGAGTTCCCGAGGACTGTTTTATGTAGTTTTCAGACAGCCATATTTCCACGAACATTACAAAGGAAACTACAAAAAAGTGGCACGGACTATCATTCTCATATGCCTGTATAAAAATAAAAGTAAAGGAAAGAACGATATGTCCTATTGATGGATTGATATTGTACCTCTACAATAAAAAATAGACAGCCGGTAAGAAAAAAAGACACTTGTTGTACGTCCTTCGTGGGAAATTGGTGGATGAAATTCAACAGCAATGAACTGAAAATGAATGATGTTAATATATCTATCTAATTCATGAATTTATTACATTTTTTCTTACTTTTCATAATCCCAATGAACACTGAAATTTGAATTAAATATATTTCCTAAGTTTAAATTTGGTCTTCCTAGAGATAGCGTTCATGAAGCAAACATGATAAGCAGAATAATTGGAATACTACTACAATTTAATACCAATTCTAAACCCATTGAATGATAGCCATATTGAAAACCGCTAATAGAAATTATTTCATGTTTCCAGTAGAAACGAAGAAACGCATTATAAAATTAAATAAAATTTGTAGGAAATTACATGTCAGAGTGTAGTGGATGCTGTGATAGTAAAGTAAGAACTCATAGATACATTAGCAATCTACATTGAATACTTAGACATGTGTTTACAAATTCCAAGTGAATTACTGAACAAGGAAATTAAAAAGGAAAACTTGCATACATGAAAACAATATAAATCAGTGATCAATGCATACACTCAAATCCCAGAACTACTAGAAACACAAACAGCAGAAGCACTGGCACGGAATTAAGTTCTGTAAGTTTGGTTTTGTGATTTTGTAGGGAAAAAGCATTTGCGCCTGCACTAGAAGCGTGCGTAGTAATAAAACATGTAATTCACGAGTTCTTGCTGTCATAGATAAACACAGTTAAGAGACAGTAATCTCTCGTAGAAATTAATATATATATATATATATATATAAATGCGAAAATAGTTTAATACATTTTTTTTACAATTCGGCTATTGTAGACGACGGAGCCATTAAAGAGAAGTGGTTTCGTCAATGTTGAACTTACAGAGAAATGTCTCAACGTCAATTGGTAATTTTATTTTCTATTAGCATTTCTGACCGTTTATCAGCTCACAGAAGCTGAAGTTATGTTTCCTTGTCGACTCGGATCCAATTCATACGGAAAGCTTCGTGACTGTGCAAGGAGAAATACACATATGTCAAATGAAATGTACGGACACTATTTTCAGAAACTAGAATAGAGCAAAGGCATTTCATTGTGAGGCAAAGTAGTATGCGAAAACAGCATGTGTGCAGCTAAGAATTCAAAAGTGGAAAAAATACCTCTTCCGGTCACTGACCGTGTCGGTGCCTTGGAACCAAGGCATTGATAAACGGTTTACCCGTTCTCCAAAAATTGATGGGCGTTCTTAAATTTTTAGGTGGATGACACATTTTATTCCATTTCACTACTCCACTACGTAACACGTTTAATTGCGAAGCGAATACGCATTGTTAAGAAAAGTAATATCTAAATTCCTTTATGTAATTGCTTTGTGGGTGAGTCGTAAAAGCTTACGTTTTTCATACAGTTATAAGAATATGCAATTCCTCAAAAGGGATATTAATACCCAATCTCATGAAACACTTTCAAAACCAGTTTTCAAGTTTTGCATTAAGAATGAAAGAAGAAGTGGATATTTTCCACTTGATCAAAAACTGCTTAGCAAATAAAACTACACTTAAGTGTACATTAGCATGTTATTTTTTACAGTGCATGGAAATTTTAGTTTTTATGTTCCGCAAAAAATCAAGGCAATAGAAATAATTATTTAGCGCGACCTATGTTTGAAAGTGCATTTCTTATTATAATCTACTTGCTTACACAATTTTGTATTTGGTGCTACCATATACTGCGATATTTTTTTCGTTACGATTTGTCGTATACAATTGAGAGGGAAAAGGCAGCCGCTTATCATAATTTAACGTCACATGAATTTCGGTGCTGCGAATCGGGATAACTACCAATCATTGGAGCAATAGTATAACGTCACCAAACAATCATCACGTGAATCCTGTTTTTGTCATCAAGAATAATCCGAGATTACTGAGGTAGCGGTACAGAGGTTCATGAATACTCAAATTTAATAGCGTACGTCTACTGGGAAATCAAATTTCCACTAATGAAGTAGTGCAAATTATATTTATATATACACTGCTGGACAATTGCTAAGGACGGATCATAAACGGCTATATAGCGCAAAAAACAGTAAGTGTGGTTGAATGCCAAGTGAAATAAAATAATGTCAGAATGCCAAGACATTACAAGAAAGACCGTTTATTGTGCTCTGAAATCCAGAAGGCTTTGGAACGTGTTCAAGGGAAAAACAGGCCATTTTGTGCAGAATAGGAAAACGTGAAAAAAATGCAATTACCGTCCGCAGGCGTTCCGGCGTAAGATGTCAATACGCGGTATGGCCACCATGGAGGGCGATGCAAGATTCCACACCTCGTGTCATGCTTTGCACAACATTATCAAGCAGCTGTTGGGGGTAATTTATCCCATTCCTCTGTCAGTGCACGGATGAGGGTGTCCTTGTTTATTGGAGGGCATCGGCGACCATCAAGACTCCTCCCCAAAGCATCCCACACATTTTCAATGGGATTCAGATCTGGAGAACGTGCTGGCCATACGAGGCGTTGAATATCCTCGCTCTCAAGACACTCTCGGACAGCGACTGCTCGATTACATGTTGCGTTGTCGTTCATAAAAATGAATCTATCACCGACAGCACCACGACACATGGGAATACGAGGTAGCAGAACATCATTAATGTATCGTTGGCCAGTCATAGTCCCAGTTGGAAGCACATAGAGGGACGTAAGGCCATTGATCATGATGCCAGCCCATACCATGACACTACATGTCGGATATCGGTCCCTTTCCTGTATGTTTGCTGGACAATATGCAGTACCACTATCACGCCAGATCAGTTGTCGTCGACAATCAGACGATAGACTGTATCTACTCTAATCTGAGAAGAGGACAGCAGACCAGTCGTTATCAGTCAAACTGCGATGTTGATAGCACCATTGCAAACGGGTGGTACGGTGACGTCCGGACAATGGGATGCACACAACAGGACGGCGGGCGTATAGTCCTCCTTCATGCAAACGTCTGGCGACAGCTTTTCGGGAGATCCGCTTGCCAGTAGCAGCCATAAACTGATTTGCTACCTCACTAGCTGTGCTGCGCCGGTGTCTTTTGTTTATAGCACTATGTACCGATCTTCTGCAGGTGTCGTACAACGAACACGATCTCCCCCGTGATGTTTGCTACACTCTCCATTTGTTTGAAATGATTTCCAAAGCCTTGAAACAACACTGTGGCTGACGTCGAACTCCCTGGCAACAACTCTTATTTTTCGCCCTTCTTCAATCTTGCCAATAATACGGCCACGCGTAAAATCATCTAGGTGATGTCGGGAAGACATACTGAAAATTTCAAGTTCGTCAATTGATTCTTTCCATTTCAACTTTGCGTTTGAACAACAACGGTCAATACGCGTTAAATCCTTTATATCTCTTATCAGCGCTATGACGTCACGAACAAGTTCGGCAATCCAAAATTTGCATACGCACAACACGTCTTAGTGTATCCCCCAGTTATGCTAATTTCCACATTTTCCTGCCTTCCATTTTATGGTTGCTATCGTTGCTATTGTCATCCGTCCTTAGCAATTGTCCGGCAGTGTACAAAGGCCATTCCATAAAAACTGAGAGTAATATTTTTTTGAGTTGGCAACAATGCGAAGGGGAAACATAACCAAACAGACAACTGAATTAAAAAAGTATATATGGCAACAGTTATTAGCCGTGGCAGACAATTCTGGTTTTGTTACTGCGCAGTTGTTTAAGGTGCATCTGCATTTTACCATGGAGGTAAGTAATTCAGAGTTAAGAAGTGAAATGCGTTGTGCCATAAAAGTTTGCTCTCCTTTGGGTAAAAAGGCTCCAGTAATAGTGGACTTAATGAAAAAAGCTTACAAGATAAATGTTTGGTAAAGTCAACGATCTTTAGATGGCACCATGATTTCAAAAAAAGGCTTTTGTCAACAGAGCTCTCTTTTATGTCTCTTCGACCTAAAAGTGTTGTTACGGAGTGTATTGTTAAGACTGTTTGGGCAATCCTGCAAAAAGATCGAAGAGTGATTTGTGAAGACATAGTGGTGTCAAGTAATATTTCAAAAACGTCGGCATTCCGCATTCTACGCGACAAATTACTGCTGCATCGTGTGTGTTCAGAATGGTACCGCATCACCTGACGAGAGAACGATTGTTAGATAGAGTTCAGGTGTGTCATGAGTGGAAACAAAAGTAGACTGAACGATTGTTAGATAGAGTTCAGGTGTGTCATGAGTGGAAACAAAAGTCGACTGAACGATTGTTAGATAGAGTTCAGATGTGTCATGAGTGGAAGCAAAAGTCGACTGAACGATTGTTAGATAGAGTTCAGATGTGTCATGAGTGGAAACAAAAGTCGACTGAACGATTGTTAGATAGAGTTCAGATGTGTCATGAGTGGAAACAAAAGTCGACTGAACGATTGTTAGATAGAGTTCAGATGTGTCATGAGTGGAAACAAAAGTCGACTGAACGATTGTTAGATAGAGTTCAGGTGTGTCATGAGTGGAAACAAAAGTCGACTGAACGATTGTTAGATAGAGTTCAGGTGTGTCATGAGTGGAACAAAAGTCGACTGAACGATTGTTAGATAGAGTTCAGGTGTGTCATGAGTGTAAACAAAAGTGGACTGAACGATTGGACTGTTGCATATCATCCGGGAAAAGATACTTTGAGAAAGAATAACACACCTTTTGGTGTACCGATATTTCTTCGTTTTGTGTGATTGTACTCTCAGTTTTTATGGAGCGGCCATTTTACAGAGGCAGTAACTGGGATAATAGGAACTATGACACCCTCTGTTTAAATGTTTATTTAACGGTCTGAAGCAATAGTTCCCAAACGTTTTGCCTTCGCAGACCTGCGAAATGTTAAGGAATCTTTCGTGATCCGGTAATGCCGAAAAAAACATTTAAGCTATTTTCGAGCATTTAATCTCGTAATATTTTGTATCATAACTATCACTGCGTACAATCCATAATTTATATACCTGATTGTTACATGTCATCTGCTTGCAGCCAACAGGATTTAATCTGTTAATTGTTTTTAATTATTAATAAATGAAATCCATAATATACCACACTATTCTACCTACCGATAATATAATTTTTTCTGGGATCAGTGCGACGTCTGTTGCTGCTGCGTCGAGAAAATGTTCTCGAGACGTGGCTCCAGGTTCGTTTCTGCAATATGCAGTATCGCAATAATGCCCATTATCATCTTTGTTTTGATTGCAGAAAAGGCTGAAAACATTTTCTCAAAATAAATACGTGGTCGAAAAAGATGCAAAAATTTTTTAGAGCTTTGTCGCTGAGACTTAGATAATTTTTACTCAAAGGTTTCCAAAATTGAATCAGAGATTTGGATCTGAATATCGACACCAGTCTAGCATACGGAGGACGTTCAACCAAGATTTCCTTTCCTGGTGAGTTAGCCAGCAATATTTTAGATCTTCTGTGAAGATATTAGCTATTCAAGCTTCCTTTAGCCTTTCCCTGCAGATGTCAAAAAAAATTTAGATCTAAATTTCCTCTTACTGTGACTCCATTTCAACACAAATGAAAAATAAATAAATTCATTCATCCTTCGTGTACCGGCAAAAAAATCCTCGGAGGATGGTGGTTAAGAAATGCTGGTCTAAATAAGAGGGTCTTATTTTAAAATCATTCTGTAAGGCCCAGAGTGCCACATCGCGGAACGTCAAAAGTAATAAAACTTATAATAATAATCAGTCAAGTACTGAATGTTCAAAAGTTTCAAGCACGCACTTCAATAATTTTCAAAAACTGCTTCTGGTAATTGTTTCCTTCAAAAGATTTAATCGCCAACAAGCGTGATCCTAGGGGATTTGGAAGACTATAAATGACGTAACGTCATAGGTCCAAACGTCTTGAAAGCAGGACTGAACAGATTTTCAGACGGGAAAGCATTAATGAAAAGCAATATATATTAAAAGGTATAGTGCATGCATTGCCTAAAGCTGAATGCAAAGTTGATTGAAAGCTACGCTAAAATATGTGCTCTAAACTTCTCAACACATAATTTTTAGTTTTGTCATAATTTTAGGTGTTTTTGTTTAATCAGTGTTTGGTGGTTTTGCGTAATTTAAAGGCTTCACTAAATGACATTATATGACATTTAGTGTGTTGCTCCTTTAAAAAACTACGATATTGGCGTTTGGGTATCTCACGTTTGCAAGCAGCTCTTCCGCCATTACTTCTGCCTCTGGCAACTTGCGCTTCTAGAGCAGCCCTGTGCAAAACATTTGAATCCTCTATTTTAACTGTAATTGCTTTTGCCATGGATAACATGCTTTTGGAGCAGCACCTTGCAAAGCAAGTATATCTTTTAATTCGTCTGTCATTGTTTTAGCATTGGGTAACTAAAGATTCTTGTGCTGCCCTTTGGGAAATAAGTAGTATTCCGTTAGTGTCAGCTGGAAAGAAAGATGTGTACCCAATGGGAGCATTAGAATTGTCAGAATGCTCGGGAAAGCTTAAGACGGTAGAATCCCTTAAACCAAAAATCAGATTAAAAGAATCTTGCCCTTTTAGACCAACGCATCAGTCAATCGGGGGGGGGGGGATATAGGGGCGGCGCGTGAAAACAAATTAAAAGCAGGATGCCCTGAAGTAATGTCAGCAGGGGTTGCATACATAATGCGTTGTGAACTGAAATCCAAACTCAAACAGCTCATTGACTACTGAGCTGTTTGGGTTCACGCTCGATCACGGACGTCGGGAGAAGGCAGTAGCAAAACTTAATGTTAATATAGTTTTTCTGCTTTTCAAGAATAATATAATGTAAATTACAGAAACAAAAATCGTACAGTTGCCCTACTAAGATGTATTTAACAACATACCACATTTATCACGAATGAAATACGGGATTACACCATATAATACAAATTTTGGAGATGACAATCGTTTTTTGGTGTAAATATGGCAAGGATGGTAAGTCAGATACTATACGAAAACTTGAAAATTTCGTCTTCCTCGAGCGGGAATCGAAACTGCGTCTCCGGGATGACGCCTGGGTATTGCCCTGGAGACCTGGCTCGTCGTATGTTTTTGAAGATGATGCGATTTTCGAAGAAGGTGGTTACAACTTGAATAGACCTACTGGGCGTGTGACAGATAGCCCTGTCTCGCTGAAAGTAGCCACGTTGTAACTCAGTGTCGTCCAACTGATTAACAAATGTGCTGATAATTTCGCAGTACACGTCTGTGTTCACTGTTGTTACAAATAACATGGGTCTTATGTCGTGGGCGTGCGAGATGGCTCTCCACCTGCGACCTTGAGGTGATGCAGCGGATGTTCATTAGTCGCATTTGTATTCGCTTCGACAAAAGAACGTGTATGCTGCTCATTGACGTACTGGTGGAAATACGCTTCGTTTGAGAAAAAGGTTATGCCCAGGATGTCATCGTTTTAAGCCACGAAATATGAAACCAGTTGCAGTATGACACGTTTTTTGCAAACTTGGTCCCAGTAGTTCGTGCGCGACGGACTCTTGATACGGGCGAATGCTCCCTTTATATTTTGCTGCTCTGTAACTAGTCGAAGGGTGCAATTCGATTTCTCGGTAAGGTCTTGCTTGGTGAGTTAAACAACTTGCTACGCACGTCCTGCACTGTTTCCTCAGTCATTTTGGGAGAGTGGTTCCCGTTGTGGACACTCAACAACGTGCCTGTTGTCCACAGTTTTTAACCCACCTTCTGTATCGCGCTCTTTCGCCACGCAGCAACATTAATATTTTTTCTGAAATTCGCACACGTAACCTTAAAGGAATCCGTATTCCAAACTAATTTGCCAAAAAGCACCTTCTGCTCAATCGTGTACATGCTTTCTGAACCGAGGGTGGCCTCAAACTGAACTCATCAAGGTGTGGGGAACTTAGCATCGAAAATTGATGACGGTTCCTATGTCGGTCACAGTCGTTGCCACGAAGGCGAGATATGTAGAAGTCGTGTTGTATTTAAAAATGTATGTATCCATGTCCGTACTTCCGTAATTGCAACCGTCTCTTTTATACGTTATGTCTGTTGCAAACGATAACTCAGGTCTCCAAACAATGAAACACTCTGCACTTTTTCTGTCTTAATATTTGTAAGACATTTTCGCGTTTGTTTTTTTTCTTACCATTACAATTTATAAGAGGTACGAAAAAGAAACTAAGAAAAATGAACGTAATTTGGTACACTATTTGTTAAATACAAGGTATTTTTATAATGAAATGCAATCATTAAACTTTAAACAAAATATTCACAATTAGGGGTAAGGACATATTCATGAATGATCACATGCAGATGATATGACTGGAATAATATTTGCTTATTCTTTCAAGAAATTCCAAAAGGAAGTCTACGCCTGTAGCATTATCACAAGGAAACACATACACACGTAATACAAATATTCATCTTACTCTTAACATATCAAGCACTAAACACACATCACCGAGTTTCGCCATCACAAAACCAATATCTGCACCCTCTATATGTACATTGCAAAACCTCTAATAAAGGTTTTGCAATGTACATATTTTTGGGTTTCAAAAATCTGAGTAAAAATAATTTTTAAATTTGGGAATTCATGTTGTAATTCAGTCTAATCAAAATAACAGTTTTTACCTTTCACGCCTTTGGTGTAAATATAAATTCAATACACTACTCACCCTTATACCAAAACACCAAGCAGGAATAAATCTCATCATCATCTTTTTTGTACATGTTTTTTTTTTCTGCTGCAAAGCTTACCCTCCCCCCAAAACTGTTCGAGCAAATAAAGTGATTAAAAAAAGAGATTGTAGTCAGTTAATATAACATAAGTAACCTCTACGTTACTCAGTGGAAATACATATGGTTCTTCCTTTCAAATAAGATATGTTTGTCAAGGACAACCGAATCTTTTTAGGCTTTGGAGCCCCTAATTCTGATATGACGTTTTATTAGGCTTAATAAATCAGTTTTAATAGCCCTTTTGTTTCCTGGGTATATATAAATTTTTTGATATTTATATTTCTCTTTCTTCACAGGTCACATTTACCCATAGCTTTGACTATTTGTAATAAATTATTTTTGCGATTTCAAGAGGGATAAGATCGCACTTGTTCAATATTAAAATTAGATTTGAGTGTCAAAGATTTGGTCAGATCGTTGCAAAACAGTTTGGAGAAAAGTATAATATCGTCTATCATTGTTTTGTGCAAAAGTCTGTTCAATATACAATATGTACATATGTTTTATAGACTATATCTCATTTAAGGTTTATCAGCAAACTTTCCACAAAGCTATACGTAATGTGGAAGTTGATAATCATTATTCCACATGTATTTTAAATTTTGAAATCTGCAATATGATCTATAAATTATTGTTTTCATAAAAAATTAAAAACTGGTTACCTTTTTTGTGAGACTAATGTCGGATCATTAGAAAGCTATTGATTACAACAAAACACTGTTCACCGTGAATGATTAGCTCTCAACACTAAAATGATTATTTAATCATCTATGATTGTGACACAAACTGTAGTCGCAGCACGTTTACCTTTTTTTCTCCCCAGATAAATCCAGATACGAGTTCTCAATGAGAAAGGTAATGTCACGTTATTGTAAGAGTCAAAGGCGAAGTTTGTTAAAATTTGGCAATCAGCTTGGAGGAAATGGCGAAATTTAAAAAATGGTGTAAAACGTGAGAGGTGGCATTCTATTCAGTGATGTTCCCGAAGCTTTAGCGGACCGGCAAATGGAAAATCATTGGTCGTGAACTGTGAATGGGTAAAGCTTAGGGATCTTTTGAGGAGTTTCACCAAGGAGCTGTTGACTTGAAAGGCATACCTATTATGAATGACTTACTCAATGAACTAAGGGTCAGTCTGGTTCTTGGATCATTCGTCAATCATGAATGATAAATGCAATATGCAGTGTTATTGATTTATTCCATTACTTATATGTCATCATCATCATTACCAAACGTTATCAATCCACTTCGGTGTGTGAAGATCTCTTCAAGTTTCTTCAAGAACTGTCTCTTTTGAGTGAGTTACTTTGACGTTAATCCGACATGATTAAGAATTGCTTCTAACCATCTCCTACGTGGCCTTCTTTCGAGTCTTCTGTATAAATTCTAGAAAATATTCAAAACAAGATGACCGACTGTGGAATTTTTTCAGAAACATGTACAAAGGAAAACGCTAAGTCTTCCTGTCCAAGCAACAATGTGGTAGCTCTTATGGAAATATAAAAATAATTTCCTACTGATGCATTTGTTAGGCACGGGACCTCCATAAATGGTGTTATGAGACAGGTGCGGCAATTCAAGGGTGAGTTATTCTGCTAGTGAAGAACGGCTCCACATTATGACACAGAAGACTCTTTACGGTAAAGAGCGATTGGTAGGTTCGAATAAGGGAAATCGCATGGAGAGGTAGCATAATGGATGAAAGTGTGGAGTCAAGTGGTCTACAATATGTGGAGAATGTTCTAGAAAATCAGAGGAATTACAGGAAGGCCGGGACAAAGGTAGCCATGAGCCACGTTAAGTCCAGATTTTTCTGCAACAGGTCACTGCTGTAGGAAGTCGACAGTCAGACAATGCCCGCAGGAGCTCCTTTCCGCTATGGGTAGGGCGATGTCGATGCAAACATTTTACAGTGGACTCCACGAGAGAGGTCTGTATACAAGTTGGCCAATGACCTAAATACCACTCACAACATCGCAAAGAAGTGTGCGACTGCATTGCGCCCGACAACATTATATGTGGATCCGTAACCAATGGGACTGTTTTCTCATAATTACGAGTCGTGGTACGACCTAAACGCGTACTCTCGAAGTGTGTGCATTTAGAGAGAGGCGCAAATTTCACTTCGACATTAGGAAAACTCATAATTATGTTAGTGGAGGACTCCTGGTTTCTGTTGACATCCTGTTGTATGTATGAGTCAGCTGCATATATTCCCAAGAGGCACAATGACTGCTGCACGCTACAGGAATAGTATGGTAGAGCCTTATGTATGGCTTTCAGAGTATGACTACGTATGGCTTTCACATATCTCAAAGAAGATGCAATACATTTTTTTCTCACAGTGCTAGTAGCTTCTGCATAACAATCTTCATTGTGTAAAAAACAGAACTTCCACATTTTGCATAATAACACCCGCTTTAGCAACAAAATACGAATATATTACGAGACTGAGGAAACACAAAGGAAAAGCCCAGTTCACGCATGCTCTAGATTTGACAGAACATCAGTGACTTGTTAGAGGACGACACGACCCACGTCAATCAACGATGTACCTCACGAACGGAGGAACTACAGATTTCAAGACGTCAGTTTTATAAAAAAATAAATAAACTAAGTTCCCATCATACACTGTATATGCTAGGATAGGGTATTTCCCTTTGGTTTTAAACATTGCAAGAATTCTGAGGAACATCACTCTCTTTGTGGACGAATTTCTAAATTCAATAAAACACATATATCATTTCACAGGCTATCAACTTGTCTTTATGAAAGAGCTTACATTTTAGTTGCTGTGCTTAAAATTAGTAAAATTTTTCCTTGTCGTAATACCTGCGCTCTAAAGAATTTAGCTTGTTATTATTTTTTCTTGCTTTAAATTATGGAGTATAGCACTTCTTAAAATGACAAAAGTGTTTCAATAATTTTTAGTAACTTTTGTTAATTGGCGCGCTGTGTAATTTATTTAACAAACAAAAATACTTCAGAAAAAAACTACAATTATCACCTTGAATATTTAAATAAATTTCCACTATGCTTCTATCGAGAACAAATACGTGTGAAGATCGAGAACGTAAGTTAAATGTTGCCTCTTAAATTCTTATTTTACTTTTTTAATGTTATAAAATATTATTAAGCAAGAAATATTGATTCCAATATTTTGTTAAAATATTCCCAAGTGATGAATGGTGTCAGGAAATTGTGTACATAACATTTCCTAATAAAGGGAAATAAGTTTAACTGATTTTTTACGCTTTCCAACCTTAGGTTGAACAATCGTATATGCTCCAGCTTTGTCCGTCTGTCTGTCTGTCTGTCAGCACGATAACTCCCTAAAAATGGTTCGATTTCGATGAAAGTTTAGTATGTGGTAGGAGACAACTTGGGAAGGAACATTATGAAAATGGACGAAATAGGGTCAAAGGTCGGGACTAGGAGCAGGAACCATTTATATGCCCTTATGTGTCATAACTTGCGTAAAACTGCTTCGATTGCGACAAACCTTTTCATGTTGTTCCGGAGGTATACTGAACCGGTTCTGTTGAATATCATCGAAATAGGGTCAAAGGTCAGGGCACGGAGCGAGAATTATTCTACAGCCATTATTCTCATGACTTACGTAACAAGTTTGTAAAATCATGCAATACATTGATTGTAATGCGCTTTCCAGCATACCAGAAATTATTACTCAGGTTACTACTCAAGTTATGAGGATAAAGGCTGTGGAAAAAATATCACTCCTATGCCCTAACGTTTGACCCAATTTCGATGATATTCAACTCAGAACCGGTTCTGCATACCTCCGGAACAATATGATAAAGTTTTGTCGCAATCCGAGCATTTTTGTTTTATTTATGACGCGTAAGGACGATGAAATGGATCCCGCTCCTATGTCCTGATCTTTGACCCAATTTTTTTCCATTTTCAATAGGCTTCGTGCCCAGGTCGTCTCCTACCACATACTAACATTTCATGGAAATCGAACCATTTTTACGCGAGTTAATTTGCGGACAGGCAGAAGACAACGCTGGTGCATATACGCTTCTTGAACCTACAGTTCGAAAGCGTAAATAACTTGAGTTAAAATGCTTCTATTGCGACAAACTGTTGTTCCACAGGTATACTGAACTAATCAATAGTCAGGGAAGGCAGGAGGGTATGTCTGCGCGTGATTTCTGGTATGTTAGAAAGTGTATCATAATCAATGCATTGCATGGTTTTACTAACTTGTTTGAAAATGATACAGGTGACATCACAAGCGGTATTACATGAACTTTTACCACGCAGTTATACGGTGTCCGGCATTGTTGCCATCTTTTAGTAAAGCATGCCAAACCTTTGTTAGTTCGATAGAGCTGTACTGAACCGGTTCTGTTGTTCATCACATGCTTGTTTGTTGCAGAGGATTTCAACTGTTTCCCTGATGGCAGTCTCTTTAAAGTTCGTGTAACAGGCAAATCCTCTAATACAGGCGGAGTAATTTTTCCATAAAGGATCGGCCAAGCACTACATGATTTTTGTAACAAAAGCTGTGTTCTGTATGTCTTCCATGTCACTTCGCATGTGTTCTTTACATGTAGTAACTAAGGATCGCTTTGTGAATACGAAATTATATCTCCTCTGTGATGTTAGGATACACCAACGGTAATGAGTACACACTCGCTTTTCTTTTCTCACACAATATTTTCTTGCAGCTTGATATTACATACGATAAAAGTGTCGGTGTCTTCATTGCCATTGAAATGTTGTAGCCACGTAATCAAAGTTCAACCAGTATGTAAGGACTGGTACATATGCGAGGGATCCTGCTTATCTTATTGTCTTGCTAGTTGATTTGATGTAGCAGACATTACACGTGTTCTTACAGTTCCATGTATTTGGTCTGTGTCATCGTTCTTATATCCTGACTTTAGATGTTTGCTTTAAATATTATCAGTTACCTGATTGTTTATGTGGTTGGGTTTGCATATGTTATACGCTCTATAGAACCATGCTCTAAACGCAGAAAATCTGTACTCTTTTGGGCAGAATGAACCGGGAGAGACAAGTTTTGTTACTGCGGTTCGTTTACAATAAAAGTGAAAAAGCAGTAGAAGCTGGATGTCATATTTATTTTAAGCGTGACGTCAAGATAATTAAGCTTTCCATTGATTCACTTCAAGTTTCATGGTAAACTCTATTGTATTGTGTAAGTAGTTTGTCTTGTGCATTAAGATATTTGATCTGGATCCACGCTCCGGGGTTTCTTAGTACACTTCAGAAAGATGAGGGCTTCCAGCTGACGAAATTCGACTTTTGCAAGGACTGAAGTCTAAAGTGAATACATCATTGTTTTTCCTTTTGATTTAAGGCGCCGATAACTTTCTTTCGCTGTGAATTCACGGAACGAGACGGTTTTATTTCAAGTTTTCCAACAGCATCTGGTAGTTTTATAGAGGGATATGAAGTCCCTATGTCAAACTTTCAATTATATGCCTCTCAAATGCAGTCAATCTTCTGGCGTGCTCCGCACATAGTTTTGTTGGTTTGAAAAGTTATTCAGAGTTTTTATAAACTTTTTTTGAAACATGGAAGATTTACTTTCACTTATATATTGATAAAACATTTTACACAAAATATAATTTTCTTAAAACCTTTTTATCTCTTTCCTCTGTCGACAGTAGGTTATGCGCCTTTCATTAGGCTTCATACGAAAGGTATCATCATCATCATCGTCAACCATTATCAATTCACTGCTGGACGAAGGTCTCCCCAAGTTTCCTCCACAACGGTCTATCTTGTGCCAGTCTCCTCCATGTCACTCCCGCATACTTTCGAATTTCATCCAACCATCAGCCATGTGGTCTTCTTCTGGGACTTTCACTGTCCCTTGGAATCCAATCTAAAATTTCGGCTGTCCATTCATGGTCAGTCCTTCTGGCAGTATGTCCAGCCCATTGCCATTTCAGGGATTTAACTCTGATCATGATGTCTTCCACTCTGGTCATTTTTCGGATCCACGAGTTCCTCTTCTTATTTCTGCTGGTTACACCAAGCATGCACCTCTCCATGATTCTTTGAGTTGTCTGCAGCCTTTGTATGTCTCTTTTAGTTAAGGTCCACGTTTCTGCACCATACGTAAGCACTGGAAGGATGCATTGATCAAACACTTTTATTTTAAGACATAATAGCATATTGCTCTTGAAAATTATGCTGCTTCTTCCAAAAGCTCTCCAGGCAAGTTCTGTACGCCGATTAATTTCTTCATCAATGTGACCCTCACTTGATATCTGCTGTCCGAGATAAACGTACGTGTCTGTTATCTCCAGCTTTTCTCCATCAATCGATAAATCTTCATTTCTTGTAAAAGCATTGAACATCACTTTTGTCTTCTGAAAGTTCAATTTTAATCCAACATCTTTATCCTTGTCAGCAAGTTCCTGGATCATACTCTGCAGCTCTGATGGGGTAGTTGTAAAGATGACTATGACATCAGCAAAACGAAGTTGTGTTAGATAATCTCCATTAATTTTTATCCGTTTGTTTTCCCAGTTCAGTGATTGAAAGACATTTTCCAATGTGGCATTAATAAGCTTTGGAGATATGGTGTCACCTTGTCTCACTCTCTGTCCAATTTTTATGTGTGTTTTATTTTCAAACAGCCGAATCTTTGCACTTGCATTTTCATAGATGTTATTAATAATATTAATGTACGCATCTTCAATACCGCAGGATTTCAGAGCCATTGTAACTGCTGATGGTTTCACTGAATCAAAGGCTTTTTCATAATCGATAAAAGGCATGCACAATGGAAGTTCATATTCCCTCGCTCTTTCAATTAGTTCTCTCAGTACTTGGATATGATATATTGTGCTGTATCCACTCCTGAATCAAGCTTGTTCTCTCGGTTGGGCCATGTCCAGTGTTACCTTCAAGCGGTGTGAAAGAACTTTAGTTAAGATTTTATAAACCACTGATAGGAGGCTGATAGGTCTGTAGTTCCTGAGATCCTCAATGTCACCTATTTATGTAGCAATATCATTGTAGCAGTGTTCCAATCCTCAGGAATCTTCCGTTCATTAGGGCATCGAGTGAAAATTTGGGCGAGTACTGTTTCGATTTCTCCACTTGCTTCATTTATGATGTCTACAGTAATTCCATCTTCTCCTTTAGCTTTTCCCTGCTTCATGTTCCTGATTGCATGTGCAACTTCTGCTGGGAGGACTGGATGAACTCTCGTACTGGTAAATTTCATGATGTCCGGATTACATGTATATTCCCTTTCATGTAATTTGGAGTAGAAATCTTTCACTCTTGTCAAAATTTCGCCTCTATTTCTTGTTACAGAAACATCTTCCTTTCTCAGTGCCATAATCTTTTTTCTTCCCTTACTGAGATGTCCCTTTGCTACCTTTAGGCTTTGGTACTTTTCAATTTCTTTCCTCACTAGTTCACAATTGAATTTCCTTACGTCTTCAGTGATAATTTTTCGTACTGCCTCGCATAGCTCTATATATTCCACTTAGGAATTCGCATCTTCTTTAGTTGTACTCATTTCTCTTCTTTTTTGCATCAACATTTTGGTTTTTCCTGATAATTTGTTAACATGCAACTTGTTGTTAGACCCAGATAATTTTGTTGCTGTTTACATAAGAGCTTTGGTTACTTTTCTCTTAGCTTCAGAAATATACACTTCTTCTGATGTTAGGCCTCCTAAAGAAGAGAATCTGTTTTTCAGTTCCAACTTGAAGGTATTATGGTGTTTTTTAAGGTTGGTTATGTCAATACATTTTGTTTGTCTTATGAGCTTGCCACGTTCGAGTTTAGTGTTGAGGCGCATCTTACATCTCCCCAATCTATGGTCACTACCGGTGTTGAACTTGTTTAGCACACCGCAGTCTTCTATGACGTATTTTTTTACACATAATAAAATCAATTTCACTTGTCGTCCCATTTGGATGTCTCCATGTACATTTCCTGTGTGGCTTTTTCTTAATAAAGAAGTTCAAGATGAAAAACCTTTCAGCCTCTGCAAACTCAACAAGAGTATTTTCACGCTGGTTTCTGTTGCCGTTACAGAATTTACCTACTGAAGTTTTATTATGTTTTGCTGTTGCCCTATTTTTGCATTGAAATCTCCCATAATTATCTTCAAGTGCTGCTTACCTTTATCATTTAGATGACGAATTTCCTCATAAAATTCTTCAATCTCTTCTTCAGGATGACTTGTGGTGGGTGCATAAGTTTGAATAATCTGAGCCTGGTATCTTCTCGATAATTGGATAACGAGTCGTGCAGCTCTGTCAGAGGAACTTTTAACTTCTACAACTTTATCCTTCAGTTTGTTATTTATTATAAATCCAACACCACTAGTTCTGCCAGTATCTGTCCCACGATAGTAGAAGAGATGTCCACTTTCAGTTCAATGAGATCTTCTAATTTTCTTCTTACTTCACTTAGCCCGACGATGTCCCACTTGATCCTTTGTAGTTCCTCTTCCAATTGAAGAAGCCTTGAATCTGAAGATAGGGAGCGTCCATTATACGTAGCCAAGGTCAGCGTCAGATGGCAGCCTAGTCCGATCCTCCGGGAATTCTTTGCACTGCCTTCATGTCGCACTGGCCTCTGCCTTGGCCAGGTACATTCTGGCAGCCGGAGACTGAGTGCAAAGATTAAAGTTGTGGAGTCATTTTATTTGGGTTTGGCCATAACTCACCACGCTGGCCAAGCGGGTTGGTGAGTGTGGGATAGAATTTCCTCTAATTCCGGTGGTATAGTTATACCGCTATTGGCGGTCGTCAGAGCCCCTTTAGATGGAACAGGATGCACCACGAGAAAGCGGTGTTGACATTTGTCAAGGAGAGGCTGCGATGTTACGCATCACCTGACCTTACATCCCATACGAAAGGTATAACAGCTGATAAATGCGCTTGTTTCTTTTAGAAGTAACAGCTAACAAAAATTGAAGACCGTCTGCTTCAATTATTTAATATCAACTGTGTACAACCCCTAGTATTTTTTAAAACTTTCCTGAAATTGTAACGGATTACAAAACACATGGTAGTAGGAGAGCATGTATCACCAAACATAATGTAGTATATTAAAAGTGTATCAAAAGGCTTTCTAGGACATTGAATAGGCAGCGCCATTATATTAGGGTGATTAGTTCCCTCTTTTAGTGATGTCTCACGGAAACCAGGTATTCGGATTGTTTTCAACAAGTAGGGTATAACGGAAAACACGACACCGACGTAACAGTCCCTATAACAGTCCCTATAGTCCCTCTTCAGTGATAAAAAAAATTATGGTCTTTATAAAAACGATGGAAAGAATAAATATTCGAAATATTTATTAAATGAGATCTGATGATTGTTTTGTATTTATCCTTCTCAACTCTGAAATATAGGCTGATTTACTTTAACCTCAATTAAAATGATTATACAGATTCAATGCAACGTAACGGTAATTTAACAACATGGACTTAATTCCTTCTGCGTAGATAGAAAAAATAATAATTGATGTTCACCATTTCAAATTGTGAGAAAATGTATTTCTTTTATATTTTATAATAACATACACTGACGGAAAAAAATCCCAACACCAAGAAGGGGTTGTGTTAGATAAACGACAGTTGGTAGGCGGTGAGAGTACATCTGTGAGATGACGTCTATGCAAATTCGCGCTCGGCACATACGTGTGGCGCTAGTAGCGCCCCTCGGAACATGCAAAGCTGGTTTGCTGTAAATACGCGCTGTAACGTTCGTGAGTGTTAGTTATTGTTGAAATTGGACGTAGTGTGTTGATGTTAGTCAAGAATGCCTTTTAGAAGACGAAGAAGCCATTGTCAACAGCTCACGGAGTTTGAACGAGGTCGTGTAATAGGGCTACGAGAAGGTGGATTTCCTTGCCGCAATATTACAGAACGACTTGGCAGGATTGTAGCCACTGTGCATGATTGTTGGCAGCGGTGGTCAAGGGAAGGTACTGCCTCAAGAAGACCGGGTTTCGGCCAGCCACATGGCACTACTGAGAGGGAAGACGGCTGTGTACGGCGTATGGCTGTGGCGCATCGTACCGCGTCTGCGGCAGCAATTCGAGCTGCAGTTGCAACCACAGTGGCCCATCGTACTGTTACAAATTGGTTATTTGAAGGACAGCTCCGAACCAGAAGCATTGTAGCGTGCATTCCACTTACTCCAAACCACTGCCGTTTGCGACGTCAGTGGTGTCAAGCCAGAGCTCATTGGAGGACGGAGTGCAGATCTGTTGTGTTTTCTGATGAATGCCGGTTCTGCCTGGGTGCCAGTGATGTCCGTGTGTTGGTTAGAAGGAGTCCAGGTGAGCCCCTGCAACCAACCTGTCTGCGGCCGAGACACAGGACCTACACCTGGGGTTATGGTCTGGGGAGCAATTTCCTATGACAGCCGGAGCACTCTCGTGGTTATCCCACGTACCCTGACGGCACAGTTGTACGTCGGTCTGGTGATTCAACCTGTTGTGCTGCCATTCATGAACAGCATTCCAGGGGGTGTTTTCCAACAGGATAACGCTCGCGCGCATACCGCTGTTGTAACCCAACATGCTCTACAGAGTGTCGACATGTTGCCGTGGCTTGCTAGATCACCAGATCTTTCACCAATGGAGCACGTATGGGACATCATTGGACAACAACTCCAGCGTCACCCCCAACCAGCATTAACCGTCCCTGTATTGACCGACTAAGTGCAACAGGCATGGAACTCCATCTAACAAACTGACATCCAGCACCTGTACGATACAATGCATGAACGTTTGCGTGCTTGCATTCAACATTCTGGCGGTTACACCGGTTATTAATGTACCAGCATTTCACATTTAAAATGGCTCTTCTCGCGCATACAATAAGCTGTGATCTTGAAACCTTAATCGATTAAATATGTTACCTATACATATGTATTGCCACCATTTTCTTCCTCTACAACTATTTTTTCATGGTGTTATGATTTTTTTCCGTCAGTGTATAATTTCTGTATACTTTTCAAATGAAACAATGATCAGCTAATGTTTGAATGGAATTATATCGCCTCAGAGTTTGTACATAGCTCATGAGCCGGTGTATGTCTTCTCGCCTCATCTCTTGCAAAAGGAATGAGTTATATTCATCTCGCACTCTTCAACTCTCAGTAAATCTTCTTTGATTAAGCAGCTGAAGAAAACATGCATTTTCTTGGTTTAGTGTTGAAAATATTTTAAGAGAAGCAAATTTTGTCGACTTATGATTTTGGTTTACCTACAAGGAATATTTTCCTACTATACCCTGACCTGTTACGAACAGAAGTGTTCTTAATTTAAGGAAAGCAAAAGACAGAATTACTAATATATGGACAACACTCACATGACAATTCGCATTTAGGTAATGTGAGGAAAGGTAAAGTGATGGTTTGTTAGTGCTATCGTTAAATCAAACTATTCTCCCATAGCTTTGAATTTAAAATCGTGGTATAGCAGCCAGAAGGGAAAGGAAATAGAATATAAAAGTAGAAATCGTCTTCAATGACATTACCCTGCGATATTGCAGAGAGGCGCTTGTGAGCAAAATGTATTCGTGTAATGTTGAAAATGTTCCAAAATTTGCAAACACGAGAATTTGGAATTTTTGTATTAGCATTATGGTAAATGGCTGTGGCTCAAAGAAAAATGTATATATATTATACCCAATACAGCGCAAGTTTTAAAAATTTAAACTTTGTCAAAAATGTCTAACATATAATTTTGAACTTATTGTTAAAGTTGATAAACTTATTATTAAAATTGATAAGATTTTTGTACAAAATCGAACAGTAATTAACAATGATTCATGTATTGCCTTTTTTTGGCAAATATACCAAAAACTGTCACGCAGAGAGATATTGGTATTAAAATTTTTGGGATTATATTGACGCATACCAACATGCTCTAATATGAAAAAATATGTCGTAATTATAAAGTGTTCAGAATATTTCTGCACTTCAGAATTTTTAACGACATATCCACAGGAAATTTGACCAATCTTAAGAGATTTTATAAAATCCCCAAATATATACAAAGCATGAAAAAATGGTTGAACTGAGCAGCGTGAAAAGCTGTTGACCGCGATTTCTCGAATTATGAAATCAGGAGTTTTTCCTTGCTGATTTCGAAATTGCATATTATATTCAACTTCCACAAGTATGTTTAATCTGCCTCAAGATAATCCTAAAATTAACACAACCGAATCAGTCACTTTGAAATATATAATCGCGTAAAATGAACAAACAGGCACTTTCAACAGAATTCACAGGATATGTGATTTTGTATTTTTGTGTATTTCTCAACTGGCCACTAAAAATTTTTCAACTTTTTTTTAATTTTTGTTTTAATTTATGAAGGCACAATTATTAGTAGATTTTCAATTTTTTCCGACAACATATAAAATACTGCGCAATCAGAACCCGCAAATCATACATCCGCACAATATTTGAAATTTAGTTAACGAATTATTTTCTCATTATTTGCCACAACACTCGCAGAAATTGAACTTGAACAGTTACCTCGAAAGAATAAAACGCATTTGAAAAATCAAAGTAATTCCGTTGCAAAGGGATTTGTTTAAAGGTTGTGATTATGTGATGCTATATTCATGAGACGTTTGTAGGATGTTAAATTCTTGAAAAAATTGCGGTTTTATGGCTATTTCTTCAAACAGGAAATATAAAAATGTGTAATCGGCAATTTCCCACTATAGTTAAAAACATATTCACACTAATTTCTTTGAAAAATGCTTTACAATTCTCTTTAAACAACTTTAGTCAATGTTGTAATTTGTGAGTATTGTCTATTATTATTGCGAAGAAACCAATAAAAAGAAGTAGTTTCATCAATGTTTAAACGTTTATTAAAAGCATCTGTGTGCCTCTTGCCTCAGACGGAAAACGATGCGGAGACTTCTGAAATCCTGACCGGAATTCAATCTGTAGAGGTTTTCATGAGGTACCGTGATCTTAAAAGATTAGGTGTAGACAAGATCAACGTCAAGTTGCTTATTTATTAAATTTTCAAGTATCATTTTTTACCGGTTTTGCTCATAGAAGCGGATGTCATGTTTTCTTGCCGGTTCGGATTTAGTGCTTAGGGGAAAAGTTGTTTAAGTGTGTAAGAAGGAATGCACAAATGTTCAAGAATATGTATATTCGCTATTTTCGGAAACCATAATGCAGCAAATGTATTACAATGTAAGATACAATATTGTGCGAAAACAGCATGTGTGAAATTAAAAATGCAGAAGTGGAAAACTGCCATGAGAGAGACTGATTTTGTTAGTGCCCAGTCTTTGATAAAAGCTTTATCCCGCCGTTAAAAGTGGAATGCCATTTGTGAATTGTTAGGTAAATAGGTCAGTTATTTTTCCTTTCGGAAATCCGGTGCACAGTATGATTAATTACGAAGCGAATACACATTATTAAGGAAAGGTATTGTTGAAATATATCATTATTATTTCTTCCTGAGACAGTTATAAAAGGTTATGTGTTCTATGCAATTATGAGCTTATAAAGTTCCGCGAAAGGAACGCAAGATACCCAGTCTCACTAATCACTTGGCAAAAGCAATTTGACAATTTTACATTAGGGGTGAAGGAATAAGCAGAAATCATTTGATCAAAAATTCCTTAGCAAAAATTTCCACACATAAACATTTATACGTATATATTTTTTTTACTGTGCATGCAAATCTTGCAAGTTTTCATTATTAAATTCAGAAAAAAAGTCAATAGTAATTTTAATTTAGCATGAACTCTCTCAGAAAATGCGTGGCTTATGATATTGTACATGCTTCCACATTCTCGTTTGTAGTGCTATAGCATCCAGTGTAACATTGAATCCCGCTACAAAACTGCTGGGAGTCAGTATAACAAAAGATTTTTAGTCCAACGTGAGCAAACAACTGTCAGGTGACATGTTTCTGCCAGCAATGCTGACGATTACTGAGACCACACGTGAGATCATGAGTAACCTACTAAAACTTTCAAAGTAATGTTATACTTGTCAAATAAATAATTCGTCACTAGAATTCAATTCATATCCTTTTTTTCAAGAATATGAAACTGAAAAGATTTAAAGCAGTTTCTTCTAAACTGTAATTTATGGAAAACCAAATGTAACTACTGTATATACGAAATTTAACAAACACGGTGTTCAGCCCGTTCCTCCTTCCGTCTGTGGACACCATATCTATGGAACTACTGGTACGATTTGAAAATTTTCGCTTTGGATTGAAAAACATAAAATATGACAAGAATATTTCTAGCTTCAAGTTTTATTTTATTTCGGAACATAACTTCGCCGCTAGTGTACCTAAAAGCAGGTGCTATCGAATTCAAAAACATTGTAGCCCATATATTGGATTATACAGTATATCCGAATGAAAAACTTATTTCTCCTTTCTATGCCATATGAAGAAACGAAGACTATCACACTTCAGTTTTTTTAATCTCTGGCTTGGAATTGTGGAACTCATTTCCATCGGAGATATTGCACCTGATGAATCCAATAAATTCTCTGAAATAATAGGAGCATTTTTCATGAAAAGAATGATGAGATATTTGTGCGCTGATCATACATATGAATGCTGAAAGTGATAAAATGTTAAAAAGTTTAAGGGACAATTTTAAGCCCAGCAAAAGGCGTAATTTAATATTTTTACAAACTCAGAGAGAGACGCACACATTCTTGTAATTAAACATACACAAAAATTTCTAAAGACTGTTTTTCACGCACCATTTCAAGATTTAAATCTCACACTTGATCACCGAGAGATTTTTCCAAAACCATATTTGACAATTTTAAGGAAACTGGCTAGCATATCAAATTTAAACATATTTCAATGACAATTGGAGACCCAGTCTCTCGGAAATAAAATTCATCAGTACTAAGAGATAACGTATAGCGCGCAATAATAGTATTCGGCATTTCTTATGAGATTTTGTTTAAGGATTCGCTGCACCGATCTGAGAAGGAAACACGCTCAAATTGTAAATTTATACAATTCACATTTAGAAGGTAATATAATGCTTTGCTATAAAGACTCCACGAAATATTAATTGTAGCCAACTGCGATTCATTCTGGTGATCTCTTCGTTATATGAAGGTGCTGCACTTCAGGTGATTCTGTTCACTAATAAATATACAAGCACGGACAATGAATTTTGCGTACGAATAAGGGAATATGCTCAAACCGCTAAACTTTGAAAATAGCTAGAGTGCGCGCTTGTATGCAAATGATCCACGTTTGGGGCAATTGCGCATGACCGCACACCCTGTGGGGGCGTTGCAAGCACGAACCGGCAGCCTTATAAACCGGTGTGTATTCGATGCCCCATGAAAGCGAAAAGCACCGGTCGACGGAATCAAAAATACCGTACAGATGCCACAGATATCGATTTACTCAACTTACATACTTTTAGAGAGGCCTGATCATACAGATGAAAACTGCAGCATCGCCTGGGCGCCGTATACTCAGCCACGTGGATCGTTGTGAACATACCGTCCCACTGGGTTGGGAGCAGTGGACACATGACGGTACTGCCGCACGGCGAAGCGGCTCCAGACGGACCGGGAGGACCACTTAGAGAGGCTCGACGGATCGTGCTCCTGGCACGAACGGATCCAACGGGGAAATATTCCACAGGCAGATGTAGTAGTACCTGTGTGCCCACGAACCATTTCTCGACACTTTGCAGAAGTGAATCTGCGATCAGAGCTCCTTTTAGGTATGTTTCCATTAACACCAACCCATCGTTGGCTCCGTATGCAGTGGTGCTAGGCCAAAGAGACGTGTAACGCCACAGACTGGCGACGTATTTTTTTGGTGCTAAGTGCCGGTTCGATTTGGGTACAGATAAGCACCTTGTCCGGGTGTGCGGGTTCTCGGGCAAATATGCACAAACAGCAAAATTTACGTTGTCGAAGTATCAATTAATTAAATCGTACTAGGCTCAGAATCTAGAACTCAGCTAAGTGCAGAGGTGATTTATGAGCTTGACAGAAAAAAATACACAATATTTACCTATCAATACCTTGGATTCACTGAACACACATAAACAAGTAATAAAGGTGACACAAAATTTTAGGTGGAAAAACTGATTTTCAGTTGTATTTATTGAAGAGCAGGCCTCTCGCCTGAGCAGAAGTTTGTTGAGATTTTTTCAGAGTGACTTTTTTTCATCCACAAAGCATCCACGAATGCCAAGAATGAGTTTTAGAGTCCAACTTCAATTTTGTTGGGTGTATATTTCAAATTAATTACACAATTTTCTTATTTGGTCTGATATTCAAAATGTTAACAATTTCAATTTGTAAATTTTCGTTTGTTACTCAGAATTCCAGCATGGTTCAATTCGCATTCGTTTTAAACAAAAAAAAATGTGATTTACATTTGATATCTTATTTGGAAAAAAATTACAAAACATAATGCACAATACAAACGAATAATACACTTTGGCCAAAAATAAAACGAGCACTGAGGTTTCTCAGCTTGTAGTGCATTACACCTGTCTCTGGAATTTTTTTCTTTTATATTATTTGTATCTTTTCCTTTCAAATAACATGTTTCTTTATTATCTCCCCCACCCCTTTTAGATTTTTCTTAAAATTTACTAGCCTGCCCCCCCTCTTTTTTTTACATATCACATTAGTACAATTAAACTATGAATAAGGACATACTAAGATTTTGATTATGACCGGGTCTCAAACCCCTTAGTAGCTAAAGCTTAATGATGCATTTTCTTACCAACAAAAAAAAATTAGGTTTACTTGAGTAAATTTCGAGTGTTGGCCTCCTCACTGTTTTTCGATTTAAGGCATCAACGTTTGTTTGTGTTTTCCTTGGAATTTCAAAAGCAATGGAGTATGGTTACAAAATTATCTTTCTTTCCTTTTTTAAGGTAGGGTTCGGCTTCGAAAGAGGTCAACAGGTTGCTTCGCATTGTCTCTCTTAATTTGCAGTATCGGGGAAACACGAGTGGGTATTCTTAGCAGGGTGGTTTTCCATTTCCCACTGTTTTGAGGATCGCAGAATTTTGCTACTAAAGTTTGCAGGTGACAACAACCTGGAGGGGTCTAGATTAACGATGTCCATCTGCGGTTTCGCTGGATGTCCATGATCAGTTTTTTTTTCTCAGTTCCTCTGTTCCGGGCGTAGTCGAAGCATTGATGCCCGGTCTATAGGGAATCGTCTTGGGAAAACGTCGGAAGTACAGGCGTCCAAAAAGACGAGTTGTTTCGGCTGGAATTTTTTCTTCCACTCCGGCAAGATGGTGGGAACCGTGGCGTCACACCATGGAGGCATCAGTCGTCCTCTTTTTGGTGCATTTGGAGCTCACTTATACCAAGCTGGTTGCAACAAAATAATCTCCTGAGAAAATGTCATTGCTCTCCTCAGAACAAAGTGTAGAACTGCCGTCAGCTCTAGCAACAAACAAGTGAAAATCAGTTGTTGACCCGCGACGAACAGGAGGCAAGTGAGTGTGAAGAGAGAAATCTCCTCTTTACTCAAATTTTTTCCAAACTGCTGCACGCATGCGTCAAAAAGGACGCTGTCGTTTTCAGCTACGCAATTGGTTTTAAGTACTCCCCCATGCTTCGTAGCTTGAAGCTTAGGCATTTTTCGAGGGTGTGGTAGGGGACAAAAAACCTGTTGTGTCATACACGGCGTCCTTTGAACATGACTTTGCAAAAATTCTTGAAATTCACCCTTCTATGCCTTGGGGATTTATTGTTTTCAGGTTTTCAAAGTGACTTTCCTAAGGAATTTCTGGGCTAACAGGAAACGAGATTCTTATCTCTGGGTTTGGCAACTCCCTATATAGTGAAAAACAAACGATATGGTGCAAATGCCGCGGATCCCATCGTTCACATAAACTTTACATCTGGTATACAAATTAACATATCTCAAAACTGAAGAATACAATAATTTTCACATCATTTTCTTTACAAACTGCTGAAGAAGAAATTTCAGAATTCGGGAGAAAAATAAAAAGAATTAATTTCCTAAAAAAAAGAATATTTTACTGACATAATGCGCGATTGTATACCAAATGAAGTGGTGTCTTGCTAACACACCAGGATTTCACAAATTTCTGTAAAAATAAATGCTTCTTATTACACACTATTTAATATCAGTCATAATGTAAGCTTAATTTAATATAATTAATTATGGAGTTCACTTTACGATTCCGATGTTCATAATTACTCTATATAATACATAATATTTAGTTTTTAAAATGAAATAAAAAATTTAGTTTACACATGTTCTAGTTTCACACATAGACTAAGGGTAATGTTTTTAAGCCTTCTATACATGTTCAAATTCCTTCTAGCTCTCGTTCCAAAGGGACATGTATACAGTACACGTAAGAAAACTATAAATACACAATCTCCACTAAATTTCTTGAACGAATGTTTAATAAAGTTAAAAAAAATGTTTCCTGTCGCTCGGTTCGCCTCAAAAATGAAATTCAGAAAGAAATTAATGAGAGGAAAAATTTAAGGAGTCATTCTTGGAAACAAGATTGCGTGGATGTGTGATTTTTTCTGCATAGTGGGACCAAAGATTGGGCCCTAACCTTAGAAACACTAATAGAAAAATATCAACACATCATACTCTTATTGTTGATAGTTGCAATTGTAATTTCTTCAATTCCCACTACAAGTTCACTATGTCAACATTAATTGCATTCCAAAATATTGCAGGACCTTAATAACGTAACGTTGGGTTGTAATATGCCTACAATGAACAACAAAAGTGATTCCCGCATCGTAGGCAATTACACCCCACAACATGACACCAGGCCTATTTTATGTGTGACGTTCGACCACAAGCCGTTTATCTTGGCGCTGACCACATTGCCTCCACACACGCATTTATTGGTCATCTCCTCCAAGACAAAAGCTGGACTGGTCACTGAAGATCACCCGCTACTATTCTGTTTGGTTTCATTAAAGTATGGCACGACACCACAGCACTACTTGGTGACGATGCATTTTTGTTAATCAGAAGTCGTAGTAACAGTCTTGTTGCGTGTCCTTTTACGTCGTGCACCCGTCTGCCACTGGTGCAGGCACTTATCGGACGATGCATGAAGGGCAGCACTGCTCGCTGAATATCCGAAATCGTGGCTGTTGTGTCACTCCGCGCATATCGAACATTCCCTGGGTCCTCTAACGCCGAGGTTCATCTAGTTCTCCGAGACTTGTCCTGTAGCTGCTGCGTGTCTTCTTCTATCCACTGCCGCCAACCGCGTGCTATGGTGAATTTCGCACGACAGATATAGCACCCAATACGGCAATAAAGTCATTTCGCTTCCCGGAACCCAAACATGCGGCCTAACTCAAACTCTTCCACTGCTCAAACTGTTTCCGAACTTTTCTCCGAAGAATACTTCACTTCCGAATGATACAACCAACACAACAGCATGAGTCAGAATGGCAAGCAAGCGCAGCGGAACGACCTTATACAGCGGGTAATGCATAGTATAATGACCCCTCCTTGCTTGCCTGACATGCGCGTCCGGCCGTGATACTTGAATTATTTCCATGTCTCAGTATATGAAACATACCCACCAAGTTTCATTCATTGCCCTTCGCTTCCTTCTCGGAGCAACAACTTTTTTTTTCGATGGGGATATGTAAAGATAAAAAATTATGTAATATTTCACCGCATAAATAAATTTTAAAGAGCTTACACATATATTTGAATTTTATCCTTACGATATCTGAGTTTGATATGAAAGTTCTCATGAAACTTTATATTGAAAATCATACGACCGTTTTCTACATTTTACCCGAGTAATACGATTTTCCAATCTCACGATATCCTGCTTCGAACGCCGTTTACATTTGTTTGGTTCCTAAGCTGGTTTTCCTCCAATTTAGTATCTTTCTTGGTTTTCGTACATGTAAGAATACTTTAAACAGATTCTTCTCCCTCCTGCCACATTTCTCAGTGGAATCTCACGACAAGGTTCCTTCAAACCATATGTTTCTCCCCAGAATTTTCCGAAAGCACGTGACGACTAGCTAAGGCAGTGCCGCATTGCTCAGCCTGTACGTGTCTCATCTTAGCAAATTTGCTGGAGCGCCACGTCCAGTGCCGCAAATTTCATGTTGAACCGGACTGCGTCTCAGCTTGGCAAGCACGGTGTGAGGTCTTGAGAGCAATTCAGTCAGCTTGCTGTTTGTTTAAATAACCGCTTTTAGGACGTGTGAGTGAAGTTGGCAAATAGGAAGCGCAAATATCTTTCCTTAGTTGAAAAAGTTTCAATTATACAGAAAGATAGAACATTTCATGGACTAAAGTTGAATTAGCCACGTCTCTTGGATTACAAGTTTAAACTTTGAAAACAATTTTAAAACAAAGAGAGTCAATCAAAATTACTTCGGGAAGGTTAGGTCGTTGTGCTCATAAGAGAATGGCTTCGAAAAGTTCTCCTTACAATAAATTTTAAACCATTCTAACAACATGGTTCAGGCAAGCTAGCTCGAGCCGCAAACGTATCCCAATGGATCAATACTCAATGAAAAGACCTTAGAAGAAATTGCTGCTCGGCTTCCTTTAAACGACTTTACTGTTTCAAATCGATGGATTGATAGACTAATATAATTCCACAATCTTATGTACCGATCAATTTGTGGTGAATTTGCAAGTGTTGATCAGATTGCAATTGATGAATGGAAGACGAAGACCTTGCCTGCTTTAGTCTCAAATTATGCTCCGAAAGACATTTTCCATGCCAATAATACTGTCCGTTACCTTTTTAAATCTCCTGCCTGATAAAACATACGTTGTTAAGGGAAAATCATGCCATAGTGGAAAATGTCAAAAATACGATTGACTGTCTTGTTATGATGCAATGTCGACGAGAGCGATAAATTAATACCTCTGCTGATCCGCAATTCTAAGAAACCACGTTGTTTAAAAAATGTAGATAGATTCCCTACATGCTATGAAACAAACAAAAGGGCCTGGATGACGCAACTATATTTAACTTTTTTTGCATAATCTTTATAAGAAAATATTTATTTATTTATCAGTGTTCGGTATACGTTGATTTCTAGTCCAAACTGCACAAACACATTTTAGCTGCAGGAGTTGAGGAGTACCCTCTCCTTCAAAGGGTTTTGTTGAAAACAGTGGATTAAAATGACACGGCTGAACTTGATTCCGGAAACCTTAAAGATGCGTGGAAAAAGAAAACCAAACTATTGGTAGCTATACATTTCTTATTTTCTTCATGGAAGAACGTGACAAATACTTGCTTTTCTTATTCGTTTAAGTAATTCGGATTTCCACTGTCACATGAAAGTCCTACGGAATCACAGAATGATTTAAAGGGGCTTGACGTTCCGACTGAGCCAGAGGATGATTACGTGAATAAGCT
The DNA here is from genome assembly GCA_039090855.1 of Macrothele yani. NCBI lineage: Eukaryota > Metazoa > Arthropoda > Arachnida > Araneae > Macrothelidae > Macrothele > Macrothele yani. Next base: position 133,276,028 of record CM077034.1, read on the forward strand.
TGCAATCGATTGAGCCAGAGGATGATTACGTGAATAAGCTGCATGTGATGAAAATGTGATAATTTTCAGAGTTTCGAACAATCTCCTATGTAATGGATTGTTCGTCAGAAGAAGATAATGACGATAACAACGTAGCTGAAGTTTCGGAACCTATGCCTTCTTCAAAGTGGCATGAAATGGGTTAAATAGAACTTGGGAAAAACTTCATCCTTGGCCCCGATTCAGGGTAAAAACACTTTGAAAGCCTTTCCACTATTTAGAAATGGTGGAGGCGTTCGATGTATAAATTCTGCAAACTGTGATAAGAATATGAACAGCCGCCATTTTGAAGAATGACGTCATTTCAGCGGGTACCGTTTGGCCACATAAAATTTTCCGCGGTTAATTGTTTTATGCTGTAGGAAATTGGATTTTTCGGTTGCCGTTTGACTATGTCAGGTGAGGACACGGAAAAAAACGCCAATAATTCTGAATCACGATGCATGTTAGGCTGTTGCATGCCATAAATTTGGACATGGAAACCACAATTACCAATTCATTCGCTTACGCAGTTTAATTTCAAAAATGCTAATATTATGGCAGATTTCCGATATTTTAATAGGGACCAGTATTTCATTCATTATGGAACTTAAAGCCTACAAAAAGGATTTTATGAACTCCTTTCATCTCTTATATAGGTAAGAGTTTTCCGAAAATAATATTTTATATTATATTCTCCAAATGAAATGCTGAAAACTAAGTAATAATTGTATTGATAACTTCAGTTTCATTAATGTTTTATTTTAAATAGGAATTACTTTTACATTTATGAACAATGTGAATTCTTACTTTATGCAGGAAGGCAACGTTCTGTAATTTTTCGATTATTTTCTTTAAACGTGAATTAAAACTTTCAGGAATTGCAAAACAATTACATGCACCGAGTATCAATTTATTAGAATTACATCTGAATTCAATTATTGGCCGTCTTTCTTCTTCAAACTGCCTCAATGGGATGTCGTGTGAATTCTTAGTGGTACTGACGTGGTACTTCTTTAATATTCAGCTGCGGTGTTAAGATTGCTGCCGTGGATTGCTGAATGTTGGTCAGAGTAACCCTGCGTCCAATAGGTTCCTCTTTCCATCCCACGTGTATTCAACTGGTGTAAAATGTCCGGAACTTGGGGTCCGCTTAAAGATTTAAAGACATACATAAAGGAATAAATGTGTACAGCCTATAAAGTTTGAACATGACCAATGATATTCTATTATTTCCCTCTCAGTCAAATTTTCTTTTGACATATGTGTTTTGAGATGCAGATTACTTCTCACTGTTTCATAACATGTGTAGCATTGACTGCAATTACATACACTGAAGAGCAATTGAATTAGAGACAGCTGGCGTTATGCAAATATGACGCTGAGGGCGGCCCTGTAAACGGAATCGACATGATGTATGCAGCGATCCGAAAATATTAGGTGCTATGCGACGGGAATCAGTAATAGTTGAACGCAGTATGGGTAAGACGAAAAGATCTAAGCGTGTTTGATCGCGGGCAAATTTTTGGGGCCCGACGAATGGATCACTCCATCTCGGAAGTCGTGCATACATTGGGATTTTCACGAGCCACTGTGTCACGGGTGAACCGTGAGGACATCGAATTCGGTAAAACATCGTCGGCTAGCTCGCATTGTAACAGCGGATAGACGGGCCACAGTGCAAGAAATTACTCGGCAATTTAACGCTTGTGCATAAAAACGTGTAAGAAGCCACACCTCCAGAACCATCTCCATGCTATGGAGTACAGAAGCCATCGTCCCACGAGGGTACCGCTGCTGACCGCACATCAGAAGGTGCAAAGATTAGCATGGGCGCGGTAACATCGCCACTGCACCCTAGACATGTGGAAAAATATTGCCTGGACTGATGAGTCGAGATTCACGTTGGTACATGCGGATGGCAGGATACGAGTGCGGCGCAAACCACATGAAGAATTAGATCCTTCTTGCCAGCAGGGTACTCTTCAAGCTGGTGGGGGTGACATTCTCGTCTTTTGACTGTTTACGTGGACTGAAATGGGTCCCCTGGTACGTGTGACATCGTTCCTCACAGGCTGACGTCACCGGAATATCCTGGGCGACCATTTACTCACGTTTGTGCGTCTTCAACATCCCACTGGGGACTTCATCCTACAATGAGACAATGCACCGTGCCATTGCTCCCGAATTGTATCCGAATTGTTGGATGAACACTCCACCGACGTGACCTTGCTTCCTTGGTCAGCTAGGTCACCTGACCTAAATCCCATCGAGCACATCTGTGATGCCATCGAAAGAGATGTTTGAGGCTCTGGCCGCCCTCCATCAAGTCTTTGTGAACTTTGGGGGCTTGTTCAGGGGTCAGGGATCCCTGTAGCTTCCCAACACTTCCGGTGTCTTGTCGAGTCCATGCCGAGACGAATCGCCGCCGTCATCCGGGCGAAAGGTGGTGCTACACGTTACTAGACAAGTATATCTAATTCAATTGCTCTTCAGTGTATATGGATTTAGAGGCATTGACACGGTTTTGCATACTTTTTTCTCTAAAATATATGCAGTATTTGACCCTCACATTGCAGTCACTCGCCAAATACAATGATGGACGTTAAAATTATTTTCCGCCTAGAAAAAAAAGGAAATGGAAGAGCATTTTTGCAGCTTTGTTGTTGGTGTCTTTAAAGTGTATATACAATACCTCTATTACTGGTTATTTATCTCAAAGACTACAATCTTGTGACGATTATAGATAGATTAAGATAATACAACGTGGTTATCACAAATGTATTTTTTTTTTCAAGCCGAACATGGTTTCGCTGGTTATTGTCCTAGCTTTATCAGGACGAGAGGCACTTAAATATTCAAATTGTATATGACATCATAAATAGTGTTTACAGTCACGTGTTTTGGTCAGATGCTTCCACGCGTTTGATAGAAATGTCCTGGATGCCATGTCATTAACAAGTTGCGAAGACTTCTGATAAATATGGAAAGCTTCCAAAATATTAAGTTTGGTGGTTGAATCTGGCTTGTCAATAAGTTTTGATTCTTCAAAGAGAAATGTGTGGTCCTTTTCGTAACAGTGTTTAGCCATCGATGACTTCTTTAGGTCAAAATTTCGAATGTAGGTCTTGTGCTTCTTGAATCGAAAACGCAAGGCTTTACGAGTCTGTCCTACGTACGAAGCGCCACATTCGCATGAAATTTGAAAAATTCCCCACAAGTTTTTGTCTTCAACATAGTCATTTGATCCTAAAAATCTCATTTTGTTTATGGGTTTGAAAATCCCCTTAAAATTAAAGGTTTTGAGAATTTTCGTAATTTTGAAGGCAATGTCACGGGAAAATGTAATAATGGCAAAATTCTCTCGCAATGGGCGCATAACAGAAGTTATTGTCTAGGCGGGTTTCGGTTTCCGGAATTTTGTTAGAGCCTTGACTATAATGGAAGGGTTGTAATCTCGCTGTACTGCAACACGTTTAAGAAAATAAAGTTATTTTTCCAAACAGTCCTTATCTGAACACTGATGAATCGCTCGATTTACCCAACTGTAAAAGGCGCTGAGTTTTTGTTGATAAAGGTGATTAGACTTGGAATATGGAGGTAAAAAAATAGCGAAAAGCTTCCGATAAATTGTGATTGCGAGAGATTGATTTAAGCGAGTTACCAGGAAGTCAAGGAATGGTAGGCATCCGGTATTTTCAATTTCGTAGCTGAATTGAATGTGAGAATCAATGGGATTTATAAGTTTGACTAATTCCGGAATTTCTGAATGTTTTCCCTTCCATAGAACGAAAGTACCGTCTACGTATCGTATCCCTAAGTCCAATTTAACGAGTTTGAAAAGTTTTTCTTCAAATCGACCCAAGTAGATTTCACATAATATAGGTGACAGTGAGCTGCCCATGGCTAGACCTTCCGTCTGTTCATAAAACGTTCCACGGAAAGTAAATATGTTCTGTTTTATGCAAATGTCCACTAGTCTAGTTATTTCCTCAACTTTGGGTTGGCTGTAATGATGCTCTACAAGACTTGAGTTTAGGGATTTCAGAGCTCCTTTTACTGGAACATTGATGAACATAAATACCACATCAAAGGATAGTTAAAAATGAAAATTATTTGCCGCTTTTCCAAGTTTCCACTACACCCAGAACTTGTGAAAATGTTCTGGCAGAAAATATTACTGTATGTGCTTCGATACGAATTTTTCATATTGTTACGTATGCCATGTGATAACATTTCAATCAGTTTCTTTTAGATACTTAGTTTGTCTTTTAAAATATTAGGTTTTTGACCTGTAGAAAAATTCATTTTAGGACGGAAGAAAAATTCATTTTTGTCCATACAAAGAAATGCCAAATGTAGTTTTTTTATGATTAATCAATACAGATCAAAAATAAATAGTGAGGAAACGGAGAATTCGTGTTACGAAATGAAACTTAGTCACCTGCTAATTGGACGCATATTCTGTCGTTTTCATATGGCTGTCACCATTTCTAAACACAATCAGAGAATAGCACCACACTGAGATACAAAAAGAAGAGAGAGAGGACAGCAAGATGTAAAAATGTATTTGAATTGAACTCAGGAAGAAGGGAAAAAATGTCAGATGTTTAAATGTTATAAAACCTCACATGAACTCAAATTTATCTCACAATATTATATCGCAATAGATTTGAATTTGAAAAATTTATATTTACTGAACTGAAATGCATTGCATCGGGAATATACAATTTACTAAATAAGATATTCATAGCGCAATACAGTTGTAGGCTATATTGTCTAAAAGCAATTAATTTATTAAAATAAATGTTTTTTTGTTTTGCATAGCCAGTACACGTAATACAATGAAGTCGTTGTCCAGCGAATAACATGAGTAAAAGGCTTATAATAACATCACCAAAGGTGGTACTGGTCCGTCAGGGAAAACAAATGTTAAACAAAATGTAATTGCCGGAGAAATTTTTACTTTTTCTTTTGAAAAACTTGGTTTTTGATAGCAATTCCCTCTAATATCTTAAAGACAAGCTACAGTGATTCGTCATTAATACGAACCGCATTAAACAGTACTTCTCTTAATCCGGACAGCCCTTTTAAAAAAATGCTAACAAATGCGAATAAAAAGCTGAGTTACGGGTGTTAGACTGCAAACTACGTATCTCTCGCGCAGGTGCATCTGCCGTGGCTCAACCGGTTTCTCTACGTATTCATAAGGCTGCTCTATTGTCTGTGGTGGAGGCTGCGTCACTCAGTCGGTCGCTTTGCATGATGTGCTGCGCATTACGTCTTGGGATGCACCGTATCTTTGTTTATTGTGATTTTAGAAAAGGTTCACGGTTTTTCATTTGCGTGCAGTGATATCGTTAAGTAATCCTAATGAAGGTAAAGAACGAAAACATAGGGCTCTCTCTTTCTTCACGATAAATTATGCGTGATAGAAAACTCGAAAAAGTAGCGTCTGTCGCGAGCATTTGTGTGAAATATGGAATAGCAAGACAGTCTGTTCCAGACATAAGGAAGAAAAAAGGCAACCTACATATATTTGTCCTGAAGATTAATGTAGAAAAGGAAATGGGTACTGTGAAAAGAACGCGAATACGTGCAGATCATTCCCTAGACGATGCTGTTTATACAGGCTTTCTCAACATAGATCTTCTGGATTGGAGAAAAGGAAGCCGAGTCAACCATTATCAACCAAGGGATTGAAATTCCGGCTCCAGTGGAAAGATTACCTAAACTGTTGGGCATTAGTGCTTTTAAAGCAAATTCGGGTTGGCTGTTTATGTTCAGAAGGCCTCATAACATAACAAATAAAACACTATGTGGTGAAAGTTTCAGTGCAGACGGTGAAGATGTTGAGCCGTTCAGAAAAAAATTAGACGATTTTTTTAAGGAGGGAAAAACACAGCCTTCACAGCTAAATATTTATGACAAGACGTTCTTATATTGGAGAGCCTTGCCGAACAACACCGAAGCGTCTAAGGCTGAAAGAAAACCACCTGGAAGGAAGATTAGTGAGGAACGAGAGTAGTATATAGGGGGTACTATGGCACACACCAAAATCACATAAAAACCTCAAAATCAGGCATTTTTTGATTTTTCAGACCTCAATAATCACGAACATTTTAAGGCTTTTTATGATCAAAAACACCATATTTTCATTAAAAATCATTGATTTTTGGGCATAAAATAGTCAAAAACATCAGATTTTTGAAAATTGAAGTTTTTACTCTGTTTTTTCATAAAAACAGACATCATAAAAACACGCATTTTTTATGATATTTGACGACTTTTTTGAACAATTGCAATCATTTTGAGCTTTGAATAGCTTTGAAAGTGATGAAATGATGGATTTAGTGATCAGTAGAAAAGTTGTAAAACAAACTACTTTGCAAAGTCCTTTTTAAAAATGCATTAAAAAAAGGGTACCCAAAATGGATACCCCTTATAGGAAGATTAAAAATTTAGGAAGATTAAACAAATTCCAGATTTAATTAAAAATATTACAAAGATTTAAACGAATTCAATAATATAAGGTTTTGTTATGTAGTACTTCATTTCTCTTTAAAGATATGTCCTATTTTATTTTCTGTTTCGGTAATTCTTCTTTTGAACCTCTCTCGATCAACTGCATATGTTTCCCATATACCTTTTCATTTCCTACATATATGACATTAGGATCGAAGTGAACTTTCATTTTAATAGAATTCGTTTTTTTAAGTTTTTACTAATTCATAATCATAATATAGATCATCAATTTTACCTCTGAATCTGAATATATAATTACCTTTATTAATTTTTTTAATTGCACTGTCAGATAGTTTTCCGTGACATTTTCTAAGATAATATTCTTTTTCTTCATCATTGACTTCTATTTTTGCAATAGTTGTATCTCCGAATTTCGTTTGGATTTTTTTCAGTGACATCAATTTATAATCTCCAGGATTCAAATCTTTTAATTTCTGTGTTTCTGTACATAATCTGATGCTATTGAACTCATCCATTTATAAGATTTTATTTTTTTAAAGGTTTTTGAATACATGTGATGAGAACTGTAAATTACAATAACTTACAAACTCATTTAAAATTTCTAATCCTTTGTTTTTAATTTCCTCGTTTTTTTCTTTTTTTCAATTATTCTTTTTATCTTTTTTAAATATTTATAAACTATAGTTAGAATATCTGAAAACTTGTAATTATCTCTATACATATGAATCAAGTCATCACAAAAATGAGTGAATTGAGATATTTCGTTACTATATTTTTTATCTGAAGAACAGTATAGAGCTCTTAGGTCACCCATTAAATCCATTTATAAGTTTTCATTTTTTGAAATATAATTCTTATAATGCATACATCTATACATAGAGCATCCGGGGCCTAAAACTCTTGGACATTTAGGTATATCTAAATCAACAGATGGAATATTTTCAAGAATCTCTTTTTCCATTACTCCTCCTTTATATGCAAATGTACCACCATGAATATGGTACAGGTTTTTAATATAGTTCTTTACCTCACAATTATTAATCCATAGTTCTTTGCTATTTGGATATCTTTTAAATCTCAGTCCATGCACATCTAAAACACACTTACGTACGATATTCAAGTCTTGTTCATCTAATTTGCAGTCAGGTGTGAACACTGATATTGTTTCACCAATATTCAGTTTTGAGTGTACCCAACTTATCTCTCTTGCTATCTTACGATTTGGGAGTACAAATCCTTGAATATTTATAATCACAATTATATCATTCATTGTTTATATTTACTCACTTTTTTTAAATACATATCCAAAATATACAGTATTCAAATCATCTAGAATTCTTCTTTTATCAAATCCAAACATGTATTTCTTGTTCAGTGTATCTACAGCTATATTTCTATCTTTTTGTATCTTAAACTGATTATTTGATATTTCTAAGTAATCTGTTTCACCTGTTATTACTTTCATTCTATCATTGAAATTCAAAATATTTTCATTCTCATAGCTCATTTTAAATCCTTTAACTTTACCTTTTACAGTTCCATCATTTAGTATGTATCCATAGTCTTTTGGTGCACCAGCTATCCAGGATTTCATATATTTGTCCTCTCCCAATTCATCTGTCCATTCTCCTAACATGCATCCTGTTTTGATTTTATTAGTTCCATCATCTATATACACAACACTATCTGTGTCTTTATAAATCACTTTTTCACGTAATTTATCAAGCATTTTATATAATCTAATTCTAGCAGAACTAGTGGTGAAAGCTGCTATATAAACGTTAGTATTGAAGTTATTTTTAACATATTGATCTTTAATTTTATAAGTCATTTCTACACAGTCATCATTCATAAATATCATATTTAATTCTTTGAGATTATCATCTAATATAATTTTATAAAATTCATCTAAATCCATTACGTATTTAGTCTGTTTCATATTTTTTCTCTGTCCAAACTTACACCATAATGAGTTCAAACATATCTTACTTATAAATCTCATTCCTGGATTTTTTTCTATTTTTTCTAATTTTATATCTAATTTCTTGTAAACTGTCTTCTTATATTCTTTTTCACTTTTAAAGTTTTCAGACCATTTATCATCTGTTTCTAATTTGATTTTCAAAAACATTTTAACGTAATCTCTAAATAGTTCATCAGTTTTATTTTCAAAATTCCAAACCTCATATATTCTTAAAATTTTATATCTTTTTTTAATTGCTAAATTCATTTCATCAGTAGTCCATGTACTAGTGAAACATCTTTCGTCTCTTTTATGATTACACTCCTTATTTCTAATTTCAAAGCATTCTTTACATTTCTTTTTATCTACAACAGTTTTAAAGTGATTACATTTGATAGTTTTAGAACATGATTTACAAAGAGCAAACATCAATTTTTCATCTTTAATTGGCAACACTGGATGATATAAATTTCTAGGTGGTAAGACCTTACATTTGATGAAACCATACCATTCTTTATCAAATTTTTCAGGATTAAATATCTTAACAGGATGACCAATTGGATAATTATCAAAGTAATTTACAGTTGGATACAGTGAACATACATCAATATATCTACCTTTTTCATTATTTTTAAATTCATATTTCAATTTAGTAGGCTCACACCTACCCCCATAAAATGCATCTCTAGGATTTAAAGGTTCCACGAAATCTCTATTCCATTCATTTTTTTATATATTTTTTAATTTCTTTATTATTATTAAAATCACATTCCCATATAACAATTAATTCATATCCAGCTTTTAAAATCTTCTTTTGAATCCTCTTAGTTCTTTTATATAAGTCTTTCATACATATCTGATTCTGTTCATTTATAGTTGATTCTCTATAACATCGATTACATCCATGCCAGTGACATCCATGAAATTGAAACACTGTGTTTTCATAAAATCCATCTACTTTTTAAATTTTCTTACCTAATTTTAATTTTTTCTCTCCACCATTTAATGCATGTTGAATATTGATATTATTCTTTTTAGACAGATAATCTAACCAAGCAATTGATTTTTTACTATATTTGTCTTTTTGAATTGTATCATCATCTATGGCAATTGTACCTTTTTTTAAGAATTTATCTCTATAAATACTCATGTATACACCTGCTAGAGTTACATATTTAAATGGATCGATATTTGCGATTTCTAAGAATAATCTTCTCAATTCTAAACATCCTCTTCTTAAAATATCTACATCTGATCTACAGTATTTAACAAATTCTTTTTGAAAATCAAACGCATCGTTTTTAACAGTTTCATACCATTTTAAGAATTCATTTCTCTCTTCAGATTTCATAGAATCACATCCATAGTAATGTTTTTCAGGGTATTTACCTATATAATTTTGATTACATTCTTTATTAAAATAATGAGGAAAATAACCTTTTGCCATCTCTTCTAACCCAAATGTTTTTGGAAAATCTCTTAATGGAATCATAGTAAAATTGATTGAATCTATGAATCTTATATTATATCCAGATGCCTGCATATAATTGAGTTTATTTCCATTATATATAGTAAACACTTCTATTTTGTTTTTATAACAGTATTTAGCTAAGAATTGAAAATCAAAGCCTTTACCATAATGAGCTAGTACAGTATATCCAAAATGTTTTTGATGAAATAACCAATTACAAAAATCATTTTCATTTTCAAATATCTTTTCACTACCATCATACATTTGACATACAACTAGATTAACTTCATGAGTTCCTGTTTCTTGTTTAGTTTCAACATCAAAGAATATATATTTCTCAGTATATTCATATCTACATTTTTCACACCAATCTTTTCGATTTCTTGTTAACTTAGGACAATCATTTTCACATTTACCACCTTTAGCATCTTTACGTTTCATATAGCATTTATGATCATGTAATACATATTTCCAACAATTTTTACATCTCTTTTCACCACATACATGCTCTTTGGGTTTTCTCTCATATCGATTAATAATTCTTTTACATTTTAAACATTTCCATAGACATTTACATACACTAACACCTTTCTTATTTTTTCTTTTGTGGTTATCAAAACACTCCTCACCTTTAAATAATCGATTACATTTTTTACAAAATATCTCTTCACCATTACAGTTACTATCTGTTTTAAAACATCTATCACATTTGAGAGGACATCTGTGTTGATCTGATCTTTTATAGCTTATTTGACAATAATCACAGTAATTCTCTTTTCCTAAAAATCCTTTAACAGAAGTAATTACATCGAAATGATTTCTATTTTTCAATATGTAAATACATGTAGATTTATATTTACCACTATATATACGTTCATTAAAATTCTCTCTGCAAAATATATTTATCTGAATATCTAAGAATTCTTCAAATATTTTAACCTCTTCTAAGCAACATATTTCTAATGGAATATTGCATAGTTCATGTAATTTTACAGCTAATGATTTTTGTAAAACTCTACCCATTTTGATGTATCTAATATCATTTTTTGATAATTCATTATGATTCAATTTATCACATAATAGCTTAGGATTTTGAATAGATAGAGCAGTTACAATTGATCTAGCTAAACATATGTTATCATCATTTTTTATCTGACAGATACTTCTTTTATTTTCTATTGTTTCATCATTAATTATCTTTATATGTTTACCTCCTGAAGGTAATTCAATTACATTAAAATCAAATATACAATCAGTTATTTCTAATTCCTTATATTCAATTTGATCAGATAATTTATAAATATATAGCTCATATGCATCCTTAGTATACATCATTTTATCATGAAATGGTTTATTCAGTTTAGGATTATATACAATTATATCTACTTTACCTTGAATTTTTCCAATTGCTTTTCTAAATATATGTTGTAAAATATTGAAATATTGTTCAGGTTTAATGTTTACTCCAGCTACTCTATAATTCTTTCTATGTACCATATATTTTTTAATATATTTTCCTTTTGTTTCAATAATTTCATAATCAGGTTTAAATAATTTTTCAAGATTTACATCTGTTTTAATTTTCTTTTCTTTTCTTGGTTTCAGTTTGTTATCTTTGAATTTTAAGTTAAAAGAATCAAATAATTTTTTAATTCTATTTCTTCTCTCTGGATGATTAATAAATATTTTTCTTTTTCTATCTAAATATTCTGATGTATCTAATCCAAGGATATCTACTAAAACAGACTTATAATCACCTGTCTTTCTAATATATTTTATCAACGATTTAATTAAATCACCTTTTTTTACATTTCGTTTTTTGATATTTAATCTTTTTAAAGCATTTCTAAGTTTCTGAACACTAATAGCATTCAGAGCACTTTTAAGATGCACAATAACAGGCTTCAGATTTTTTAACTCCATTTATTAGGATGTAAATTTATAAAGGGATTTTAAAAAACAGGTTGCACACGTTTATTATGATAATTACTTCTTAAATGTCTTTGTTTATGAGTTACAGTGTATTCTCTTCCACAGTCACAAATTCTCTTTTGGTACTTTCTTTTGGAATCACAAGTCTTGCAATAGTGCTGTCTATAAACGTAACCTTTAAGACGTTGAATGTAAAATTCATCTATAGGTTTTGTTTGTTTACAACTTTTGCATATTTTGTTCTCCATTTATTAGAAAACAAATTTTATAAATACTTTGCTTTAAGCTGAAAAGCTTGCTGCTTTAAAGTCTTCCCAGATCTTTTCATTTTTTGGATTTATATTAATTTTAATATCATTTGATATATATATAATAGTCACAAATTTTTTTAATAAAATATACATATTTTAAATTTTTCTCATAGTACATAAAATCCAATAATTTTAAAAATAAATCTTCTGCTTCCTTATTAAATTTAAGGTTATTTTTTCTTTTAAACTGATTAAAATATCTTATTCTACTAACATATCTACTTTTTAAATATTTATTATAATCTATATAATAACAGTCTTCCTCTTCATCATATTTCATTCTTTTTATTTGTTTCATTACTTTTTTAAAATTTTCAGGAATTTCAATTTGTTCTTCTTCTGAATAAGAAAAGTAATTCGCTTCTTCAATATCATTATCCATTTATTAGATATCATTTTATTAAAAACTTTCTTTTAATATCGTATTCGTCAGTATTCAGTTGTTCTAATTATTTTCAGTTTTTTCTTTCACATATAGATGGTAGCACAAGCAATTAAATCTCTTTCTTGCTTAGATGTAGTCATTACTGATAAGCTGCGAGCGAAAATGTTTACATAACCAGAGTTGAACAGCTGTTAAAATACTCTCCGCGGCGCGCGATTATGTAACGTGTCCTCGGAAAGAAGCAGTTCTTCGTTACGTAACAACTTTGGATCATCGCCAAGTTTCTCTTGCTTGAAACGTAAATATATGTTTCAAGCAAGAATTTATCGGCCTGTGTTGGCCGATTGGTAGCGAGTCAGGCATGCATGCAAAAGGTCTCAGGTTCGAATCTCGGTACGGTAGAATGGCTCCCTGTCCCAAACTTTGAAATCAGAGTTTGGGGTCACGGTAGAGCGTTTGAGCATCTAAAAAGTTCTGTGTGTGGTGGAGGGTCTTAAGAGTTAACGCCCACCTGGCTGGCCAGGTACAAAAAAAATAAAAAAATGAAGCATAGACCCTCCACTGAAGGGGCGTTTTGCAAAAATATTTCAAATTACAACCCAACTGTTAAATTCATCAGGATATCCCAACCATTTAACTAAGTATTTATTTCCTTTCTTTCTAATAATTTTTTCAATCTTATAAACCTCATCTTTCTTATCATATTTAACCAGTTCTTTTTCATAAAATGTTCCTGTAATTTCTTCATTATTTAAATCTTTTATTTTATATGTCGGAGGATCTGTGTTCAATATATCGGAAATTATAAATATTTCTTCTGTAAATGTTGGAAGATAACCTTTCTTAAATTCTCTTTTATATTTTGAAATTCTTATTTTATCTCCTTTTTGATATTTTGGTTTATTTTTCTCTTTTTCTTTATACAAATTATTATAAACTTTTAATTCATTTTCTTCCTTACTTGCTTCTATAGGTGTCATTTTAATGGATCTATGATAAGAATTATTATAATTCTTAATTAATTTATCTAGTACATTTAACCACTTTCTAGTATTATTTGCTGTGAAATACTTCCACATTTTAGTCTTTAAAGTTCTATTGAATCTTTCAATAACAGCACATTTAATCTCAATATTCTCAGTTGTAAACCAGTGAATATTTTCATCCTTGAATAACTTTGGAGTTTGTTTATTTATAAACTCTGTACCCTTATCTGTTTGAAGTTTTTCTGGTTTTCTTTCTTTAAATATTTTTTTAAATGCTCTAGTTACCTCTTCACCTGTTTTTCTTTTAATCGGAATTGTCCAAGCATATTTACTGAATATATCAATCACTGATAAAATATAATTTGTGTCATTATTAAAGGATTTAAATTCTTGCATATCTATAAGGTCAGCTTGAAATTGGTCATTGACATGAGAAACATAAATTCTTCTTCTTTTAAATCTATGAATAAGTGGTTTATGTTTTGTATATACATCTTGCTGATGTAAAAACTCTTCTATATCTTTCCTGGGTAATTTAGTTTTTCTTTGTAATTCATTAATACCACAATAACCAGTTTCTGGTGTATAATAAATATTTTTAAGGTGTTTCACGACGTCTTTAAAAAAACACTCTTTTTAGATCCACAAACTTTACACTTTCCTTTTGCCATGGGTCTACCATTTTTAGCTACTGTTTCTTGAATATCTTTAGTTTCAGTTTTCTGTTTGCACTTTAAGCAATACATATTTATATAGGATGAAATTCCTAAACCAAATGTTTGCTTTGCTTTTATAATTGGTTTTATAACAGCTCTAGCTTGTTTCTCTCCTAATGGATAGAATCCACTTGTAGTATTTTCAATTGAATCTAAATCGTTTAAGAGTTCTTGATCAGCAATATGTCTCTGTTTAGTATCTTTAGTTTTACTATAAGCTACGTCATGTTTTTTACAAGCTTTATCAACTCTGTTAATTCCTGGATCACCTCTTTTTAATCTCTTTTCCAATTTTGTAAATGGGCCACAATACTGGTACCCTGGTATATGCATTTCAGGTGGATTTAATTTATCTTGTAACCATCCTACTATATCACCTCCTGTTATTATATAACCAGTACCTTTAATTTCTTTGAATATATGAATCATTTATTTATCTGTAAATCTATTTTTTAACTACGTATCTATAACCATTTAGCTGTGTTTGTTTCACATATTTTTCTAAAGGAAAATACTTAATATTTTTTATAAAATCTTCTTCTCTAATGTAAGCATCCTGTTCTGAAACTGAATTAGCGTTTATTAAATTTAATATCTGTTTATAAAATTTGTAAGCTTGTTTATATTCTTCTTTTCTTTCTGAAATATTTAGAGTTTTATCAACACCTTCAATGACTCCTGCTCCTAAAGAAAGAGCTGCTAAAGGAATAAATGCAAAAGCTGATAAACCTGAAGCACTAAATATAAATTTGCCTACTGATAGTGATATACTAATTTTATTATAGTAATTAAAACTTTTTCTGTATACATACATTTTCTTTTCTAAATATTCTTCCATTTATATAGGATCAAAGTTATGTCTGTATCTCATATGAGGATTTTTCAAATCTAACATGAAGAAATCATAAGGTTTTTTAATACTTTTTTGATAAGGATCTATATTAAAATCACCATCAATTTCTCTAATAATTTGTTTAATTTCTCTGTGCTGAAGTTTAAAAAATATAAAGTAATCACAGTTTTTTCTTATATCAATAGGTGTTGAATAATAGGTCTGTGATAAATAAATAATGGATGCATTTTTCTTCCTTCCTCTTATAAAAAATTTTTCAATTTCGTTTTGATCTTTTTCTTTTACACAGTCATCAAAAATAACTAGATTTTTTAATGAAGGATCTAAGTCATCTACAGTAATAAATTCATTTATGTCTGAACTAAATAATGTTTCTTTCTTAAACTTTTTAAATAATTTTAATAACTTATTTTTATTCTTTCCCTTTATTTTTAAAATGTCTTCCTCTTCTATATCATCAAACATTGAGTAATTTTCTTTTAATTTAGAGTATTTAGGTTCGTTAATATCTTTTGCACATATGAATAATGCATCAAAATTTAAATGATCATATATTAAATTTAATAGTAAATTTGTTTTTCCACATCCTGAAGATCCTGTTATTAAAAGTTTAAAAGGATGAATAGGTAACATTGGATTTTGATTTGGATCTATAAATTCTTCTGGTTCGGAATAATCTTTTATTTTAATGCTGCAAGGCTTAATCATATTTATTTAATAGAAATTCAGCATCTTCAATAAACATTTCAGCTTCAAATAATAAGTCTTCAGCTGGTATTCCTTGAGATAAATAACATTCAGCTAGATATAATGCCATTTCAGCAAAAGATAAATATTCTTCAATTTGTTCTTCCATTTATATAAGTAAAATAATTTGCTTGGAAGTAAAATAATTTGCTTGGAAGTAAAATAATTTGCTTGGAAGCAAATTTTCAGTTAAATAAATGAGTAAAGTGATACAAGATTTATTAAAATTAGCAAAAGTAAATGCTGAACTAAGAAAACGAAATAAGGAAAAGCAATTAGAAGATTTAGGATATGAAGAGGCAATCACAAAATTTCATAAACCTATAGTTGAAAAATTAGAATATCAAGATGTATCTAGAAAAGAAAATTTAAAAGCTATTCAAAATGCAATTGAAGAACTTTCATTTCAACCAATTGCAGAATCTTCAAGAATTCCTGCCATAGAAGATGTTGAAGAACCTATTTCAGATGCTAAAGAAATGTATGAGAGAGAAGCAGGAATTCATAAAATTAACTTAAACAAAAACTTGAATGTATCAGTTATTAAAAAAAAGTTAGGATTTGATTTACCTTCAGAATTAGTTAATAAATCTGATGAAGAGATTGATGAAATAATAAATCAAGCAAATGAAAAAAACAGTGAAATCGGACGTCTAAAAGGTCCTCAAGTAAAAGCACTTAATAATGCTAAAGATGAAGAAAAAAAGAAAAAATTACAGAAAAAAATTGATCGTTTCGATTATAAAATGGCTGAGGTGCGAAAATATATTAGAGCATTAGAAGCTCTCAAAATGGGGAATTACTATATGGATGAGGGTCTTAATATTTTAGATAAATTAACAGATAAAATATGTGAGGGAACTAAAAATAAGAAAGTATATAACCAAGTAGTTCAAATACTAGATTTATTATTGAAAGAGGGTAAAATGACTAATGAGCAAGTAAAACAATATTATTCAAAGTTTCTATCTTAATAAATGAGTAATTATATTGTATCAAGAATTTATTTGAGTGAAGGTCAGAAAAACAAATTAAAATCAGCAGTTAAGAAAGGTGAAGAAATTACATTGCAAATTGATAAAACTAAAAGTGCTAATCATGATATGTATTTAACAAAAACTCAAATTAATCAAATTAAAAATGGTAAACGAATAACTATAAGTAAGACACAATTAAAGAAAAACGGAGGTATTTTACCCTTTTTGATCCCTATCTTAGCTGCTCTTGGTACTGGTGCTTTATCTGGTGCTGCTAGTTTTGGTGTGAATAAAGCTTTAAGTAAAGTAACTGGATCAGGTTGTAAACCGAAAGGTTCACACCTTAAAAAAAACATTCTGGAAAGGGAGTTCTTCAGAATTACGAGGTATATCCAATAAAACGATAGAACAAAATATGAAAGATGTAAAAGGATTCAGAGGTGTATTTACATCAGATTTATTACCTAAAAAATTAAGAAATTTGAAAGTGGAATTATTAATTTAGATATACCTACAGGACCTGGGACTCATTATGTCTGTTATTATAATGATCCTAAATATAATTTTGTGGAATATTTTGATCCATTTGGAGAATATAAATATAAAGACATTAAATTGAATAACATTTTCATACCTAAAAATATTGTAAAATATCTTGAAACATCTAATAAAGGAATTAGATATAATTCGAGTTTTTTACAAGAACCAACATCTGTTAAATGTGGTTTTTATTGTATGAAATACATAACTCAAAGGAATAAAGGTAAATCACCTGTTGAAGTTTTATATTCTTTTACCCAAGAACCAAGTGGTTATAATGAAGATTTTGTACTTAATAAATGTTAATTTTAGATTCAAAAAATTTTGAGAAATCAGAAGATTTTACAATTGAATATGTCCCACCTATTCCTGTTAATGAAAATTCAAAAATAGCTTTAAAATCTATGTCTATGTGGGTTTCATGGAACAATATTGATGAAGAAAATAATACATTTAAGTATTTTGATGGTAGTTTATGGCATGAAATAACTTTAGATAATGGAAATTACACATTAAGGGAATTAAATAACTTTTTAATAAAACGATTTGGAGATGAACCACCAATTAAATTTAGAGCTAATTTCGCTACACAGCGCTTTATAATTGAATTAAAAGATGAATATAAAATTGATCTTAGAGAGAGTAAATTACATGAAATTTTAGGATTTGAAAAAAATATCAGAAATATATGAAGATAATCATCAAGAAGGAAAATATATGGCAAACATTTCTAGAGGAGTTGATGACATACACATTCATTGTGATGTAATTACAGGAGCTCTATATAATAATATTAATTCAGATATTTTGTATTCCTTTACGCCATCTAATCGTCCTGGTAGTTTAATAAAAATTGATGAAATAAATCCTTTATTTTTACCCATTAATAGACGAAATTATATTCATAGAATTCGAATGTATATCACGAATCAAGATAATGAACTGATAGACTTGAATAATATGAGAGTTTTATATAGATTAATTTTAGCTTAATAAATGAATTATAACAAACATAGATTATATGCAAAACGATATGGTGGTAATATCTTCACTGAAGGAATTAAAACTTTTGGAAAAAAAATATTAGAAGTTTTAGGTAAATCAGCAATTGAAGATAAAGCTAAAAAAGTTATTCAAAATAAACTTGAAAATATATTATCTAAACCTCCTGTAACTTATAATGATATATTAGCTAAAACGAAAATTCAGGATCGATATGGATCTGGTTTGAAACGGTATAAATGAGTTTTTTATCCTAATAAATGGAAAAACTTTGGGACTTAAAAGCTATTCCAGATTATTATAGTAATAAAATTGCTAAGTATGAATATATAAAACATAATGAAGATAGTACTAATGTAAAAGAATCTGATCAATATAAGTTTACTATTAAAGATACTAATTCACCTATATTATATAGTAACGGTTATATATGCTTAGAAAGTAAAATAGTAAAAAATAATAATGATACTATAGGAACTGATAATGTTACATTTGTAAATGGTGGGAATCTGTTTAGATCCGCTTCATTAACTATAGGAAAAGAACAAACTGATTCTATTATTGAATGTGCTTCATTAATTCATCAAATTAATGGACTTATAAATTTCACAAAAGATTATTCCACTTCAGAGGCTACAAATATGATGTATTATGTTGATACATCAGAATCAGCTGATAAAGATAAAATAGTAATAGATGATCCTGATAAAGATGTAAAGAAAGGATCAGATATCAAATTAAAAGAAAATGCCTCTTATAATAAAGGATTTAGACAGAGATGGCTTTTAACAAAAAACAGTAATGTAATAAAATTTTGGATTCCTTTAAGACAACTGTTTGGGTTCCTCAACGATTTTAGAAGATCAATTTCTGATATAAAAGTTACATTTGAATTTCAAAGAAATAGTCATAATGATATGTTATACACAGATGTTGCAAATCCTAATTATAAAGTTATTATATCTGATTTTCAATTATGGTTACCTTATGTAGAGTTGTACCCATCCATTGAGGCTGAATTTAAAAGTATAGCTTTGAATTCTACACCTATTGAAATTACTTGGTGTTCTGCTTCAATTGAGAAAAGCAATCAGCAAACAACATCAAGTGGTGCATGTCATATAAGAACTACATCTGATGAGGTGTTAAGTGTTCTTGTCATTAAACAGTATGTAGAAAAAGAAAGCAATCAAAATCAGAACAATATGGTTTTTGATAATTTAGATCTCCTTGAATGCTGGATATTATGTAATAATAAAAAAGTTCCAGAAGAAATTTATAAAACGAATTTTAAAGATGGGCAGTTAGATTATAATAGATGTTATTCTGAATTATTAGCAGCTGGATTAAATACTCATAATACTAAAAGTGGATGTCTTATAAGTTATGTAAATTATGCGAGATTGTATCCAATCTTTTATTTTAATTTATCTAATCATCCAGAGTATACTAATATTTCGAATTTAAGACTAGAATTTAACTGGAGATTAGGATCAAATCCAGGTAAACCATATAGATTTTATTTCATCGTGAATGAAACAAAAAGAGGATCACTTAATATATCTAATAAGGAATTTAAAACTTTGAAAACTTTAGATTAAATAAATGAATTGGTACCCTTTTGGTTCGTCTTATGAAGAATTTGGAATTGGACCATCTGGACCTCCTGGAAATGGATTTAAATTAACAGATGGTGGTAATTATGATATGGAAGAAAAAAATTTAAAAAATTGTAAAGAACCTATAGATGAACATGATGTTACTACAAGAGAATATGTTTTAAAACAAATGAGAGAGAATAATCTGGAAGTTAAAAGTGAAATAGAAAAAAATATTAATGGTAGTTTTTCAGATTTTGTTCAAGAAACTGCTGTAAGAATAAGAGATTTTGATGCTGTACTTAAAGGTGAATTAAGTAATTTGGATCAAAAATATTTACATATTCAAGATGGGAATGTAATTAATGCAAAAGGTAAAAGAATAGAAAATGTTGCTGATCCTACAGCAGATAAGAATGCAGTGAATAAGAGGTATTTAGAAAACAATGTTTTAATTTTAAAAGATGAAAAGTTTGATGTTCAAAATAAAAGACTAGTGAATATTCCATCTCCTCAGGATATGTATGACGCAGTTAATAAAAATTACGTGGATAATCAAAAATGTTATGCAACAATTCAAGAAGATGAAAAAGCATATAATACTCTTGGTGCTATGCGTTACTGGGAAACAGTCGTTTTTATGAAATTTAGTAGCAATCTCCTTGACAGAAATATGAAACTGAGTGAAAATATGGATATATGAAAATTACATTTTATTTACGTCCTAATTATACTAATGGGAAATCAGAAGTTTTAATTACACTTGGGGAGAATATATTATTTAATAGTGATGCCTACACAGATAAACCTTTAATACTCTTTGCATCAGGAAAAAGAATGATGAATTAAGCATACAAGTCATGTCTTATTTAGAATTAAACATTTTTAAACCTTACTTAGAAATTGAAAAAATAACATACTTTTAATTCCATTTGAATTAGAACTTTAATCTTCCTACACTTTTTATCTTCCTAAATTTTTAATCTTCCTATAAGGGGTATCCATTTTGGGTACCCCTTTTTTTAATGCATTTTTAAAAAGGACTTTGCAAAGTAGTTTGTTTTACAACTTTTCTACTGATCACTAAATCCATCATTTCATCACTTTCAAAGCTATTCAAAGCTCAAAATGATTGCAATTGTTCAAAAAAGTCGTCAAATATCATAAAAAATGCGTGTTTTTATGATGTCTGTTTTTATGAAAAAACAGAGTAAAAACTTCAATTTTCAAAAATCTGATGTTTTTGACTATTTTATGCCCAAAAATCAATGATTTTTAATGAAAATATGGTGTTTTTGATCATAAAAAGCCTTAAAATGTTCGTGATTATTGAGGTCTGAAAAATCAAAAAATGCCTGATTTTGAGGTTTTTATGTGATTTTGGTGTGTGCCATAGTACCCCCTATGTACTACTAACGAGTTTCCGCTTTGCTATGCGCAACTGCTGATGGAAGTCACATGTTGGAGTCTGTGATTGTGGGCAAAAACAAAAATCCACGGGCGATAAAGATATAATGGAAATTTACAAATACACTACTACAGCTGGAAAAAATGCGTTGTTCACTTCATATATCACAGTGTATTTGTTTCACAAGAAAGGTGTGGGGAAATCAGAAGATACCATATTGAGGCTTTAAAAATTTCTGAAGATGAAGTGAAAGCCCTTGTTTTATTCGACAATGCTCCAGCACATCCAGATGCGGAGAAGCTGACAAGTGATCATAAAATATTACGTGAATGTTCATGCCATCAAACACAACATATCTGATCCAGGTTATGGACCACAGCACTATATCGGCAGCCAAATTTCTATACAAAATAAAGCTTTTAAATAAAGTTCTGGGAGTCTAGGAGCCGGCTGCAGGAGAAGAAGATAATAGATGTTACAAAATCTCAAAGATTACAATTTCAGTTCTATGATTTTTAGCAAGTCTTATGTAAAAAAAGATCGTATTTCTGTTATCGGGTTGTCCGTCCGTCCGTCCGTCTGTACCCACGGTATCTCTGCAACTATTTGTCCGATTTGAAAAATTCTTTTTGCGGTCGGAAGCTTGAAATATGCAAATGATGATCCTTTATTTAGTTTTATTTTTACGATGTACAATTTTGCCGCTAGGGGCGTAAATGCAGATGATGTCGAATTCAAAATTACGTTTTAATCCACAGAACATCTGATTGAAAAAAATATTTTATCTTTCGATTCCATTTATGTGGAAGAGTGTTTTTAGATATAGTTTCCTTTTCAAATTACTCATAGATTTTCTGCTAGTAAATTAAATTTTTCCGATAACTCGCATAGATTTCAGTAAAAGTAAATTACATTTGCGTAATATTTGTTACATAGATATTACGCATAGATTTTCAGTAAAGGTAAATTACATTTTTTCTGACAACTCTTCTCCTAAAACCCCGATTTGAAATCTTTTTCTCCTGCGGATTCATCTCCTAATGGAAATTCCTTTGCATATAATTTCGATTTTTTGGTAAAAAATACTTTGGCCACCAGGGGGCGTAAGATTTAATTTTTGTTTCTGATGCATTTGTCATAAAATCTGAGCTTCTAAAATGTCGATAAAAAAAATTATTTCGTGGACTAATGCCACTCACATCGATAAAACTTTTCGGAATATTTTCTTCCTAAAATAACCCACAGTTTGTCCGCCATGGGGCGTAGACGTATATCTCATTTTTGTCAATATCTCTACTTCTAGGAGTCCGATTTCAAAAATTCTTTTTTGTTGGATAGTGTTTTCCGTGTGACATGTTTTTCATATAATTTCAAAATTTTCAAGTAATTCATAGACTTTCCGCTAGGGGGCGTAAAGCTAAATTGCGTTTCTCCCTATATCTCTGGTTCTAAATCTCTGATTTGAAAAATTCTTTCTGCACCGGATACAGCTTTTTTTGATGGGTAATCGTTTGCACATAATTTCTAATTTTTGTAAAAGAAAATGGTTTGGCCACCAGGGGGCGTAAATCTTAATTTCCACTTCTGATGTCATCATCATCATCATTGTCAACCATTATCAATCCACTGCTGGACGAAGGTCTCCCCAAGTTTCCTCCACAACGGTCTGTCTTGTGCCAGTCTCCTCCATGTCACTCCCGCATATTTACGAATTTCATCCACCCATCTCCCATGTGGTCTTTTTCTGGGTCTTTTCCTGTCCCTTGGACTCCAATCTAAAATTTCGGCTGTCCATCTATGGTCTGTTCTTCTGGCAGTATGTCCAGCCCATTGCCATTTCAGGGATTTAACTCTGATCATGATGTCTTCCACTCTCGTCATTTTTCGGATCCACGAGTTCCTCTTCTTATCTCTCCTGGTTATACCAAGCATGCACCTCTCCATGCTACTTTGAGTTGTCTGCAGCCTTTGTATGTCTCTTTTAGTTAAGGTCCACGTCTCTGCACCATACGTAAGCACTGGAAGGATGCATTGATCAAACACTTTTCTTTTAAGACATAATGGCATATTGCTCTTGAAAATTATGCTGTTTCTTCCAAAAGCTCTCCAGGCAAGTTTTGTACGCCGATTAATTTCTTCATCAATGTGACCCTCACTTGATATCTGCTGTCCAAGATAAACATACGTATCTGTTATCTCCAGTTTTTCTCCATCAATCGATAAATCTTCATTTCTTGTAAAAGCATTGAACATCACTTTTGTCTTCTGAAAGTTCATTTTTAATCCCACTTCTTTACTCTTGTCAGCAAAGTTCATGGATCATACTCTGCAGCTCTGATGGGGTAGTTGCAAAAATGACTACGTCATCAGCAAAACGAAGGTGGGTTAGATAATCTCCATTAATCTTTATCCCTTTGTTTTCCCAGTTCAGTGATTGAAAGACATTTTCCAATGTGGCATTAAAGAGCTTCGGAGATATGGTGTCACCTTGTCTCACTCCCTTTCCAATTTTTATGTGTGTTGTATTTTCAAACAGCCGAATCTTTGCACTTGCATTTTCATAGATGTTATTAATAATATTAATGTATGCATCTTCAATACCGCAGGATTTCAGAGCCGTGGTAACTGCTGATGGTTTCACCGAATCAAAGGCTTTTTCATAATCGATAAAAGCCATGCACAATGGAAGTTCATATTCCCTCGCTCTTTCAATTAGTTCTCTCGGTACATGGATATGATCTATTGTGCTGTAGCCACTCCTGAATCCAGCTTGTTCTCTCGGTTGAGCCATGTCCAGTGTTACCTTCAAGCGGTGTGAAAGAACTTTAGTGAAGATTTTATAAACCACTGATAGGAGGCTGATAGGTCTGTAGTTCCTGAGATCCTCAATGTCACCTGTTTTATGTAGCAGGATCATTGTAGCATTGTTCCAATCCTCAGGAATCTTCCCTTCATTAAGGCATCGAGTGAAAATTTGGGCGAGTACTGTTTCAATTTCTCCACTTGCTTCTTGTATGATGTCTACAGTAATTCCATCTTCTCCTGGAGCTTTCCCCCGCTTCATGTTCTTGATTGCATGAGCAACTTCTGCTGGGAGGACTGGAAGAACTCTGGTACCTTTCATGATGTCTGGAGTACATGTATCATCCCTTTCATATAATTTGGAGTAGAAATCTTTCACTCTTGTCAAAATTTCGCCTCTATTTCTTGTTATAGAACCATCTTCTTTTCTCAGAGCCATAATCTGTTTTCTTCCCTTACTGAGATGTCCCTTTGCTATCTTTAGGCTTTGGTTGTTTTTAATTGCTTTCCTCACTAGCTCACAGTTGAATTTCCTTACGTCTTCAGTGATACTTTTTCGTGCTGTCTTGCATAGCTCTATATATTCCACTTTGGAAGTCACATCTTCTTTAGTTGTCCTCATCTCTCTTCTTTTTTGCATCAACATTTTGGTTTTTCCTGATAATTTGTTTACATGCAACTTGTTCTTAGACCCAGCTAATTTTGTTGCTGTTTCCATAAGAGCTTTGGTTACTTTTCTGTTAACTTCCGAAATATCCTCTTCTTCCGATGTTAGGCCTTCTAAAGCAGAGAATCTGTTCTTCAGTTCCAACTTGAAAGTATTATGGTGTTTTTTAAGGTTGGTTATGTCAATACATTTTGTTTGTCTTATGAGCTTGCCACGTTCCAGTTTAGTGTTGAGGTGCATCTTACATCTCACCAATCTATGGTCACTACCTGTGTTGAACTTGTTTAGCACACTGCAGTCTTCGATGACGAATTTTTTGTTACACATAATAAAATCAATTTCACTTGTCGTCCCAATTGGATGTCTCCATGTCCATTTCCTGTGTGGCTTTTTCTTGAAAAAGGAATTCATGATGAAAAATCCTTCTGCCTCTGCAAACTCAACGAGAGTATTTCCACGCTGGTTTCTGTTGCCGTGACCGAATTTACCTACTGAAGTTTCATTCTGTTGCCGGTGCCCTATTTTTGCATTGAAATCTCCCATAATTATCTTCAAGTGCTGCTTACCTTTATTATTTAGATCACGAATTTCCTCATAAAATTCTTCAATTTCTTCTTCAGGATGACTTGTGGTGGGTGCATAAGTTTGAATAATCTGAGCCTGGTATCTTCTCGATAGTTGGATAACGAGTCGTGCAGCTCTGTCAGAGGAACTTTCAACTTCTACCACTTTATCCTTCAGTTTCTTGTTTATTATAAATCCAACACCACTAGTTCTGCCAGTATCTGTCCCACGATAATAGAAGAGATGTCCACTTTTCAGTTCAATGAGATCTTCTCATTTTCTCCTTACCTCACTCAGCCCGACGATGTCCCACTTGATCCTTTGTAGTTCCTCTTCCAATTCAAGAAGCCTTGAATCAGAAGATAGGGAGCGTCCGTTGTAGGTAGCCAAGGTCAGCATCAAATCGCAGCCTAGTCCGGTCCTCCGGGGATTCTTAGCACCCTCTGCCTTCATGTCGCACTGGCCGCTGCCTTGGCCAGGTACATTCCAGCTGCCGGAGACTGAGGGCCAAGATTTAAGTTGTAGAGTCATTTTGGTGGTGTTTGGCCATAACTCACCACGCTGGCCAAGCGGGTTGGTGAGTGTGGGATAGCATTTCCTCTGATCCCGATGGTATAGTTATACCGCTATTTGCGGTCGTCAGAGCCCCTTTAGTGGGAGCAGGATGCACCACGAGAAGGCGGGGTTGACATTTGTCAAGGAGAGGCTGTGATGTTACGCATCACCTGACCTTACAATTTGCAGCAAAATATGAGCTTCTAAATTCTCGATTGAAAAAAACGTCGTTTGTAGACCGATACTACTCGTCTCAACAAACCTTTTAGAAACATTTTCTTCTTTAAATAGTGCATGGTTTCTGTGCCAGGGGGCGTAGAGTTATATCCTGTTTTTGTCAATATCTCGACTTCTATGAATCCGATTGAAAAAATTCCTTCTTTGTTGGATAGTGTTTCTAGGGTGACATGTTTTTCCTTAAAATTCAAAGTTTTCAAGTAATTCATAGACTTTCCGCTAGGGGGCGTAAAGGTAAATTGCGTTTTCACTATTTCTCTGCTTCTAAAACTGCGATTTGACGATTTCAAAAATTCCTTCTGCACCGGATACAGATCCTGATGGTAATGGTTTGCACATAATTTCTATTTTTTGTAAAAACGGTATGGCCACCAGGTGGCGTAAGTCTTAATTTCCGCTTCTGATGCATTTGCAGCAAAATATGAGCTTCTAAAATCTCGATTGAAGAAAAAGTATTTTGTTGACCGATGCTACTCATGTCAACAAACCTATTAGGAACACTTTCTTCTTGAAATAATGCATGGTTTCTACGCCAGGGGGCGTAGACGTATATCTTATTTTTGTCAATATCTGTACTTCTAAAAGTCCAATTTGAAAAATTCCTTTGTTGTCGGATAGTGTTTCCAAAATGAAATGTTTTTCTATAAATTCAAAATTTTCACGTAAATCATTTAAGACTTTCCGCTAGGGCGCATGAAGGTAATTTGCATTTTCGCCTCCTAAAACCCCGATTTGAAAGATTCTTCCTGTATCGCATACAAGAACTGATGAAAAATATTTTTCACATAATTTCTAATGTTTTGTAAAGAGTGGTTTTGCCACCAGGGGTCATAAGAGTTAATTTCTGCTTCTGATGTATTTGTACCAAAATCTGCACTCCTGTAAACTCGACTAAATTTTTTTTTCTTGGACCGATACCGCTCATATGGATAAACCTTTTGAGAATACATTCTTCCTAAAATAATGCATGGTTTTCCCACCAGGGGACGTAAAGTCACATCTTATTTTTGTCGATAACTCTGTTTCTAAGAGTTCGTAAGCTCAAGATTCCGTTTACACTAATATCTGAGGGAAAAAAGACCCGATTGAAAAACTTCTTTCTTCCGTCAGATACTATTGTTTTCCATACCGGTTCCATTGACTTTGAATAGCTTTGATAAATTTAATTTGCGTCAGAACGGATTCAAAAGACGTGCTTCTTACACCCGAAAACTCGATGTCATCTTTCTTGTTAATTTTTAATCTTCTGAAAATGATATAAAACCCTCAACTTTGGTTAAATCGTTGAATTTTGATTTGATAAATGAGGAGGTTGAAACAGATACAGCTTGGTTCGAAGTAAAAGATTTTCAAGGCATATTTCCGTCAAGGTGTTGGAAATGTAACACTGGATGTCAATGACTTGTGGCTAGCAGACTACAAAGAAAATCCGGGTTATAATTTTTTGACCGTGGAGGAGATTGTTGAGAGTGTGATGGCAGCAGAGTGTTCTGAAGGGGATGAAGACGACCACGATGAGGCAGAAGATATTAGTGAACCAAAGCCAAAACTTAGTGAAATCAAAGAAAACGTGAATTTCGTTATCAAATACATATGTCGAAGACAGCAAATATGAAAACATATCTATATATTACGAACATTTGAGGCAACTGCGTGAATTAATAGCTCTAAAACTTGACAACCAGTAGTTTCTTCAAACCATTCAGCGTGTTAAGTGACGTGAGTGTGGATGAGCCTGGAGCGTTGTGTTCTAAGTATTGCAATATTAACATAAAGTTATATTGTAGTACCTAAATATGATGTAAGACACGTATTGATTTCTTTCCTGTGGATTAATTTACATTTTGTATTACTTGAAGTGTAAAATAAAATGTTTTTTGTTCTTGTACAGGGTGCTAGGATATTATGTTTAATACCGACTTTCATTAATTGGGAAGACTTAGAACCCCAATTGGTCCGCAATAATGGGGTTCTACTGTACTTCCAACGCTTGATAAACACAAATCAGCACAGATTTTCGAACGCATTTTGATATTAAGGCATTTCGTTGGAAGTATATTCAGCACTGGCGCTACCCTACCGAATTGCTACGTGTTGGCGGACTTGTCTAAGTTTTCCATCGTGACACTCCTTGTGAATATGAAAAGTTTCACAACGAAAATAATAGACATTTGAAAAGTGCGAAGTGTCCTTTTTTTCGTTAATACGCAGTTGGACTTTCGATACTTGCTCTAGTTGTGAACGAGACAGATCATTACTAAATAGGGTTTTTGTTACATTAGACGCTTTACCGGAAAAAAAATTCCTTGGAATGCATGAGGTAGTTTTATAGTGCAAGTACATTTATATTGCTAGCTCCATATTTTTTCCCAATTATATCGCCACCTGGCAGTGGTGGGGAAGGTACAGCTATGGATACACCTCTTCACCTAATTAATCATCTCTGTTTTAAATCGCAAAGTCACGATGACATACCTAAAGAAACACGTCGGCATAAGTCGCGGAATGATGCCTGTTGCGCTTCAGAAGTGCTTTTAATATTATTTCTGCTTGGAAAAGAAACTCCTTTTTTAGATAAATAAGGAATTTAAATTTGTTATGCGTTACTTTGTTCAGTCACTTAAGTAAATTAAATTCAAATTAGAAAAATAATATAATTATATCAGTAATCCGAAATTATTAGCATAGAACTAAAATCAGTTTTCAAAGTTTTCGCACATCAACCAGATGGCCTTTTCAAGGAAGACAGCAGTCTCTGTTTATCTTCTTTCAAAAAGCCATCTAGTTGATATGCGAAAGCTTGGAAAATCAATTTTTAATCTACGACAATAATTTCGGACAACTGCTCTATTTATATAATTTTTCTTCATAGTTGGTGTATAGTTGCTCGTTATTAAAGAGATTCAAATTTTCATTTAGATGAAAAATATTGTGTTCAGTACTAAAACATCTTTACAGGGAAAACGCTTATATGAATTAAACATATAAGCGCTTATATTAATTAATAATGGCGATTTAAATGATAAGCTTTTGTTATTCTGCGCTTGCAAAATTAGTGTTGTGAGATGTCGCTGGTTTTTTTCCAAGGCGCCATAGAAAAATTCGCCCTCCCATTAGCAAATGGAGTCCAAATAGAGAATGCAATTTCATATCTTTCTTGCAACTTTTGAATTTGGGTAGGACTGCTATTTCGCCGTTTACCGATCCATCGGTATTCTGATACACAAGATACATGTGTGTCTAAGGATCGGCTACCAATTGATGGCAACACAAAAGTCGATGCAAAAACAAAAGGTTAGCTACAAAAGTAATTTTGACATTTAAATCGCCATTGAACTGCGTGCTCTGCACATGAAAATCCAAGAAAGTTTTTGTGTTTCATTTCTAAACATGATTACATCAATTAAAAACTCACTATACATTCTAGGTACTCTGTAAACACAACTCATGCTCCGGAACGTCGGAACTTACATTAGGTAAACGACGTTGGAAGTAATGGGTGCTTTGATCTCTAGTATGCCTTGCGATACAACAATATTAGCACAAAACAAAACCCCAAACGACGGAAATAACCCTTGGTGATGGACGTTGAAAGTAGCAGTTGATTTGAACGCTAGGACAACTTAAGGTCACCTCCCAGTGACATTTCCACAACTACACTCTCCATGATACAGACACACCAAGCTTCCACCTTCATCAAGACGCAAACACGGTTGCTCGCTAGTCAAACAGAACTCGTTCACGCCACCTAGCGGTGGTTCAAAACACCGGTAGCCATCTTCAGCCCGGCAATCAAACGCCACTATTAGCTGTATGTAAAGAAGGCAGTCATGGGCAAGCATACACCTGCAACATGCAATGACTAAGTCACGTTTTCCAAAATATCTATCATCTACAATTTCCACACATGCTGCTTACCCAAAGAGTTAGCAGCGAGTTTAAGATTTCAGCTCGAAGAGGACAGATACAAATTAAAAAACAATTTCTTCGCACAATTCCCTCTTTAAACATCTATGTAATAATGGAATTGGTGTGCTGGGTAATTCATTCTAGATTGCAAATTCAAGTCATAATGCATAGCTCCAGTCATAGATAAGATAAAATAGGGAAGAAAGAATATCCTACTGGTCATCTTAAATGATTGATGAAATCATAATAGAAAACGATTAGGAAGCTCTAAAAGGAAGTGAGTACTACACTAATATATACGCTATGCGGCAGTAATCTTCAACTATAGGTCCAAGAAAAACCGATTAAAAAAAGAGTTCCGGTTAACGAGTGTAGACATCTTAAACAATGATTTTCATATTAATGATGTAAAACACTAAGTTTGGGGTAAATTATTTAACAACAAAATTTTATAGATCTAATTCTTAAAAGTGTTTGAGAACAGTCACGTGATGTCAATTTCAGTTATGATTTTGAAGAAGCCCGTAGAAAGATCGTAGTGTTAGAAAACGAGTTGGACAAATGGGATACAATTAAAGTATTGCTTGTTAAATTTTTCAGATTTTAAAGCGCTTCTAACACGCGCATACTGTAGGTGTTCTCGGCAGCATTAAACTCACGATGGGTGATTGGATCAATAAACATTGATGCAAATATTGCTCAAAAAGTTAAAAGATTTAGAATATCGTCAAAGTGCGTTTCAGCATAATTAAGCGCAAGAGTGCCGCACTAACAAAAATAATCGAGCAGTAAAAATTCATCTCGTTGCGCTTCGTTGTGCGACGCATAACACACTGAAAATCCGCGGAAACCCCTAAACTAGGAAACAATGCTTCGCCGCTGAAGAGTATTTCCGATCTGAAAATACCAGTTTAGCTGATCAACCTTCAATGACTTGAAACGATTGTTTTATGGAATGTATCCATGGGTAATAAAATAGTGGAGGGTAGTTTTTCTGAAAGAAGGTGTTGAGATTTATGATGAAAAATATGATATTTTTGCTATTTCTTTTACATTTCAGTTATCGCAGCAATGATACAGCTATCAAATATTATGCCTTAATAAATTACTATAGACGCAATGCAACTTTGGTTTAAAATGAGCCACCAAAATTGCTTTCGGTAAATGGATTAGCAGCATATGGATTTCCATGCTCACAGTTGTCATTATGTACATGATCAACTTTTTTTCAATAAGTTACTGCGAGTCATTTAAAAATTTTGTTTTTATAGTACTATGTATACCTTTTGTGTTATTGATCATATAAAAATAAGCTCAAGTACAAAGATTACATAAATCATTGTGTGTGTAGGAAACGTTTAAAAACAAAGTTCAATGAAAAATTAAAAATCTTACAAATTATGAAATACAATTATTTGAAACTTCGTTTTATAATATTAAACCGGACTTACATGACAAAAGGATAATTGAAGAGGGAGCGTTCCTTTGATTTCCTGGGCGGATTAAAATTTCGTAATGTCGCATATTCATTGATTTTCTGATTTCTTTCATATTTTTTGTTACTATAATTCCATTTATTTGAAATTCCCTGTTTTCATACGGTGTGAGTAGTTTAAAATCTTGTTATTTTGCCTGATTTACGAATATGTTTCTCTAGGACAACGTTTCTGAAAGTATGGTCCTCGGATCACTGTTGTCCGCGGCGTCCTATTAAATGTACCGCGGGATGATTAGGAAATTTTAGAAGATTAATTAATGAAATAATATAAAACGTACGTTCAATAAATTCCAGGACTGAAAACGTAAATGATGTAACCGGAGTGGGATAAAAATATCACGTGTATTCCAGAAGGCAGCAGTCCTTGGGAAATTAGCGAACAGATGGGAAAAGTTCATACCAGTGCCGACAGGCGGCAAACGGGCATTAACTGCAAGCGTTCGCGTGCCATATTATTTTAGCCGCGGAAGAGCAGCGTGGAAACATCCGTTTTCGTTAAAAACTTCGTAAATCAGCTACTGAAACTTACAGAATATTCAAAGAAGCATACGAAGACGAAGCTTTATCCTGCAGGAAGATTGTCGAATGGATGCACGATTTCACGACAGGTCACCACCCTTTGATGGTAATCTACTATCTGGGCGTTCCTCAGTGTGCGGACAGCGGAAAAACTGAAGATGTGCGGAATCAATCAAAGAAAAGACGCCGAATTACAGTAAGGCTTTTGACATAGCCCGTGGACATCAGTAAATCTATTTGTTATGATATTGTACGCGTGGATCTGAGTTTATTCTCATAAACGGCAAACTGTGATTCATACGATAATAAATGCTGTTGACGTGAAAAAATTTATTTTCATTTAAAATTGCAATTGAAGACATTATATGGTATTCTTAATTTAAAATACATTCGCGTAGAGTGATCAACGAAGTTACCTGATTTCCGTTCGATTTCACATTGCACACAAGATCCATGTCGCTAAAGAAAAAGTAAAACGGCATGTTGCAAAGCTTTTAACAAAACACATTGTCCTAAAAACTGATTTTAGCGAATGTATTATTTTAAGTAAAGTACACAAAGTAATTTTTAGCCTCTGCAACATATTTATTACCTTACAGTTTCATGATGAGAAATTTTGAATTTTCTCACTTTAATATTCACGAAATTTCTTAATAATAAAATATATTTCCAATATCGACTTTTGTTGTTGGGAAAGTATACGATAGTCTTCCTGATGATCCTTTCAACTGCTTTTATACCTCAAAAAGAGAGTCATGCAAAACTGCTGAAGCATTAGTTGTCACAGTCTGCATTTAGAGAAACTAAAAGAACCTTGCAACTTTGGCATTCCACTATAATTTTTTTTTGTTACGGCAGTTTTGAGCCAGTCATGTTGTCTAAAAAGTAGTGTAACCTATGTTTATGCCCTAGAACAGAAAACTGGGCATAACCTCAAACCTGAAATTAATGTAAATTGGACATTGTGAACCAACCTTGACGATACAAAAAAAAAAAGAAAAACATTTAATGGCTCTTTTTGAAGCAAACAAATGCAAGAGAATTGGTTTTGATGTCCATTACACAAGTTTTGCGCCGTTTGATACAAAATAATGTAATGTTATCCTTTAGGAAACGCCTAGTCAGATGAATTTTGAGATGGTGGATACAGTGATAGATGTACCAGGGTTCTCAATAAGTTGTAAGCTTGATCTTGAAAGTAACGTTTGGCGGCTGACACAAGTGTTGGAAAGAATTAAATCTTCCTTTAGTTATGTGAAAGCGACGCAACGTCGCTGCGTCCACATTTCAACGACGCCATAGTACATTGAAGTCTATAAGGTGAAATGCATGAGCTATAGATGAAGCTTGAAACATACAGTGATTTAATTTTTAAGAAAGGATGTTGAAACGCTATGCAGAATTAATGAACGATATCCCATGTGTACACCGATAGTCTACATAGAATATCTTTAGAACGTGAGAATAACCAACTAAAAAAGTATTTATTATTGTGGATCAACCAAAAATAGATTTATAAAAAGAAGAAATCAACATATTAAAAATTGGAAAAAAGGAGAGAATGTTACAGTCAAGGTTGAGTACTGTATTGAAGAAAAGGCGAAATCAAAATTTCATGATATTCAAATCAAGAGTGGATTTAGGGATGAATGGGAGTGGAGGTACTCCGGGGTTCTCACCGCAGAAAAACATAAACACAGAGCCTCTAATTATAATGAACCAATCATCATAGCAGAACCATGGAAAGCATTAATTAAAGAGAAAGAGAATATAAATAACAGCAATGGAAAAAGGAAGGTGGGACAAAAAGTAATGAAGGAAACCTAAGAGAGTGAAACAGCGAATAAATATAGATGGCAGCACAGTATCAAAAAAGCACAAAACTCAGGAATGCAAGGAGAGTCACGTGATACTTTAGCCCTTTCGCACACGTAGGAGACCCCATAGGCAATCATCTAGTGCACTTTGTCGGTCTGAAACATCGTGTATCAGATGTAGGTTCTGATAATGGCTCTATATGAGTGGAAAAGCTTTAACCACAGTTTAGTAGGAGTTTGATGGTGGAATGGTGGTGATCTCATGCATGCTGTGATTATAAACTTTTATTGGATTTTAATGAGGAAATATTTTTAAACTTCAAATTTAACTGCTAATGCAACAAGTACAAGTCAACATCCATGGAATGGGATATTTTTTCAACATGTATATAGTGATTTTAACATTTAAGATCTTGAAACCAAAGTGCAATAATGTACATAACAGAAAAATTAAAATCAGGTGTGTTTCTTCTCCCAATGGAATTGTAGTAGGAATAATCACGACATGTGTTGAGAATCGTCAATGAATCCACAAATAAAGGGAATTACACACCAATAATGTGATTCGTTTCGATTAAGGATCAAGAGATACGTAATAGTATTTAGACCCATTAGTGGATATTTATTTGTTACTTTAAATAAATTGTATGTAAAGAACAAGGTTTCACAACAGTTTTTAAGTTATTCGAGTACCTGTGTTCTCTAACAATTACTTTTAAAAATTCAGTTATTAAATCTGCTTACATCTCTGGATTCACTGATTTAATCAACTGTTCTACGCGTTCTAAAATTTTTCATTATTTCCCTGCACTTCTGTGAGGAGAGGAATGATAGTTCCTTGTACCATACATTTTACAAGATTTTGTGTTATTTTCTCAAACATACAGTTGCTTTAGCGAAATGTTATGATACGTAAACTCTGAAAATACAGTATTGTAACTCAGAAATGACACCTTTCAGTTACATTTGCATCCGCAGCTGTTTTTGATAATATTTCTCTAAATCTTGATAAAGTACTTCAGAAGAAAGTACATTCAACTGCAAGTAATCCATTTTGTTACTTTGGTTTGCTTTGCTTTTCAATTTTGTAAAAAGATTTTGTTCAGTAGAAAGAATTTACGATCTTTTGTAAAAAAAAAGAAACTAAAATCTGAACTCTAAATTAGAATTTCACAATTCTAGAAATTATTGTTTCTGAATCCATTTGTTTACTTACATTCGACGTATTTTATCACATAGTTCACTCTAGATCATATCATATGTAAGGAAATTTACTTTCTTAATTTAGATATCAAACCATACTACATTATATCATATTCAGCGATAAAAACATTTCAAACTGTGAAGAAACGAATATAGTTTCTAAAGTTAATATAGAGTAAAGCGTAGTTTAGAAAATACCTCATTTTATCTGTGAGTTTTCAAGAATGGGTTTACTTTGCAACAAAAAATATTTTCTCTTTATTATCTGTTACATTTGGTATTAATATATTGCATTTTGGAATCTACATTAACAATTCCAGTCCTTTCCTAAGTTTCCCCTTTAATGTTTGCAAGTTAAATTTCTTTATAAATGTTGATAATTACATTAAAAACAAAGGTATTGTAATATTATTCATTCATTTAATTTCTGAATGTTTCTAGAAAAAAAATTAAATATTTGTTCAGGACATAATATCGCTCATTAAATTGCTTTGAAGTTTGGGAAATTAATTAATGTCTTTCATTAATTACCAGTATACAAACCAAAATGTTTGCTAACAGAAATTTGTAAAATTATTGTACTTATCTGATTTACTGCCATAGGAATTCATAAATCGGCGTTTCCAAGTTTCGCAAATCAACCATATGGCATTTTCAATGAAGATAGACTGAAAAAGGTACTTTCTCTCTATCTTCCTTGAGACAGCTTTCTGGTTAATGTACGAAAGCTTGGAAACGCTTATTCATATATTAATTCGACAATAAATCGATTTCTTGTATAGTTTTGCTATTTTCTACACAATTGGGGTATAGTTTTTCTTTACTAATTGGTTTGTTCCCATTTTATTATCTGGGAAAATATGTATAATAAACTATTTATTCTCAAGAGGTCTTTTAGCTTGTACACCTAATTATTGTTAATTTGAGCCTTTAGTTGGGCTACTTTAAAAATGTGTGGTTCTGAAATTTATTGTTACCAACGTTGCCAATCTACAGAATTGCCCATACGTCTACTGATAAATTTTGGTAATCTACTGAATTTTCTCTATTTTAATGTCACTTGCATACACAGTCATGGAAATGCTGTCTAAGAATGTTTGTATTCTTTCTGTGTCACCACTTATTGATCCAGTGGACAAGACACCCCAGATTCGGTCTGAAAAGAAAAAGCTGACCAAGACTAACATTATCCAACACCCGATACCTACACTGGTGTGCAAAAATTAAGGACGAAAATCAGAAATTAGCATAACAGCGGAACGAGAATGCAAAGCGGACCGAAAGGCCACTCAGGAAATAGAATAGGGTCCGGTACGTTAGGGCATGCGCATATATGCAGCATGACGTTGGTGGGTGGAAAGGGGGGTGGTGGAGTGTCGGAAGTGTATAAAGCACACAGGAGGTGTACGCTCAGAAATTCGGTGAAAGCTATTGCACGGTGTGTATCGGTTTGAACGACGTCAAGTTGCTGCCACCGTGTGATATAGCCAACAGGCAATTCAGTAGACGACATCTGGATGACTTTACCCGAGGTCGCGTCATTGGCAAGTTGGAAGCAGGTCGAAGTGTGGCTTGTGTGGCCGAGGAGTTGGTGATCGCTCACAGCATCGGTTCACGAACTTGGAGAACATTTCAAACGACAGTAACAGCTGTCCAAGAGTTCAGCAGTGGTCGTCCAGGAGCAACCACGGCGGCGGACGACCTTTATATTGTCCTACAGGCGAGAAGAAACAGACGGCAGACAGCGGGAGAAATCGCAAGACACATGCAACAGACAACTGGACGTCCGTTATCGCGTTTTACAGTGGCCAGGAGGCTCCACAAAGGTGGTTTATTTGCACGACGACCAGTACGGTGTGTGCCATTAACGCTTGCTCCTCGGAGACTACGGTTTCTGTGGTGTCAGGAAAACAGGAACTGGACACATCAGCAATGGGCTGAAGTTCCCTTTACGAATGAGAGCCGATTTAGTCTGACGAGCGGTTCTGGACGTATACATCTCTTGCAAGAGCAGGGAACACGCAATCACACTTCCAACATCATCGAAAGGGACCGGTTTGGAGGTGGTGGAGTTCTCGTTTAGGGTGGTATCATGCTTGGTAACCGTACTCACCTCCACATCTTCCAAGGAGGTTCAGTCACTGGTGTCCGCTTTTGTACCGACGTTCTCCTGCCTCACGTGCGTCTGTTTAGAGGTGCTGTAGGTCCTGAGTTCCTCTTTGTGGACGGCAACGCTACACCTAATCGTACAGTGGCTGTCGCAGAGCTGTTGGAGAGTAAATATATTCAACGCATGGATTGCGCCCGCAAGGTCCCCGGATCTGAATCCAATCGAACACGTGTGGGGCCTTCTCGGGAGACGCTTAGCAGCACGTCACCAACCGCCAGCAACGATTCCGCATCTGCGATTGGCGCTACAAGAGGAATGTGCCGCGATGCCTCCACAGCTCCTTGACAACCTCGTCCTCAGCATGGACAGACTTTGAAAATCCTGCAACGCAGTCAGGGGTGATCATATCCCCTACTAAAGGCTGGATTTTTTTTAGCAGCCGGCTGTTACATGGACGTTTCTGTCTTCTGTCGAGTGGTTCTCGGAGCTACCTTTTCAATAAATTGCCTTTGTGTCCTTTGGATTCTTTGTTTAGACGGTTTTGCTCACTTGTCCCATATTTTTACATCTTGGGGATCTTATGGTATGATTTGAGTAGATGTGGAGCACTTCTGCACGACGTTACATTCAAAAAATCGTCTCGTCTTTAATTTTTGCACGCTAGTGTATTATGAAACGGAAAGCCTGGCTGAGATACTACGTATTGAAGACGGCATGGCATGTAAAGAACTTACCAGAACCAGCAGAGCAGAAAGAAAAAAAAAGGAATAAAAAACAATGTTCGATTGATTCGTCGGTCAGAACCAAGTACCTGTCGATACGACGATCTGACACACACACACACGCGCGAAGCGTCACCTCTCAGCCCAATTACACATCCGCTTTCAAACTCCCTCAGCTGCTCGTATATAAGCTGTACATTCGACGCGGCCTTCTGTTCTCCTTAAATCTCAGTTTACGTAGAGACATCTGCCCTGATTTATGTTATATTTCTGTAATATGCATTCCCAAAACAATATTAACTAAAGGAATAGAATTCGCTACAGTTCATGCCCGCAAACACCTGCAACGTAGCGCACAAATTCGATTTGGTAGCAACAAAGGAGGAACACACATGTGACATTTTCAGTTCAACAACGAAACGTTGTTTGCACTAGTTCACCTATAAAATGTGGATACTGAGTTAGTTTTGCTCAACAAGTCTTCATTTGTCTGAGTAAGTATCCTCTATGTACGACTTGGAGTTTTTAGTGTTCTGTTCACAGGAATTTTAGTTTTAGGGCTAAAGGTTAAATAATAAAGGAAATAATAATTTATTATTTAAAAATCATTTTTCATAACATATACTGCAAGTTAACATTATGATTCAATTAGACAGTAAATCTTTCTCCGTGATTCTGTTTGTAATTATATGAAGAAATTAACTCGTGTACCAAAAGCTATTAAATTGAAAACAAATGCCGTCTCCTGCACGATTAACTTTAATGATAAAAAACTATGTAAAATTGAAAAAAGTATATGTTTAAGAACTTTCAACGCCACAACGGCGTCACCTTCAGAAACAATGCAGCAGTGAGCACAGAAGTGATTAGCCTATGTACTTTACAAGACAAATAATAGTTAATGCGCATGTGCAATTACGGCAAAGTCAAATTCAAGTTCGGTGGGTACAAGCACGGTTGGTGGGCGTGACCTGGCCCAAAAATGTTTTCCAAGGAAGGGGATAACCACGGGGGGTTCATCGTTATATGATCTTTCGCCATTGACAAATATGTGAATACTTTCACAGAAAAGTGTTCATCGGCGATTCCTGGAAGAATCCAGAATAATGGTGTCAATCCAACATGGTAGTAAGAAACGTTTAAACAGAGTCTCGACAAAGATGTTCCACCATAATTCGTCCTGAGATTATACTGATGTTCGCAAATGCGGCGCCCCAGATTACGAGTGGTACAGCCCACATAACATAAATCGAGCTCTTCAGGGTTAGTAGATTTTAGTGGAACCAAATATACACCGTGACGGTTCACACAACCAATACAGTCTCTCTCATTTTTAACAGTGTTAAATAATGTTTGAGACCTTACAGCAAACAAGAGTTTGTATTTATGACATATGTTATTTAAGATATTACATACAGGTGGTATATATATCATGGATCCACAAACTGGTAGTCACATTTATCATCTGCAAGTAAAGCTGTCTGTTGTCGACCAATTGATTTCTTAACAGCCAAGAGATTAATTATTTGACGAGGGTATCCGAAAGTCAGGCCAAACTGTTTAATCCTAGTTAACTCTTGGTCCAGAAGATCCTGTGTGGACGAATATGTGAATGCACGATTAATAAGAAAATGAAAAGCAGGTAATTTTTGCAACATCGGAGGAGAAGAAGTAAAAGGTACAAACATGACAGAAAAAGTTGGTTTAGGGTAAACAGAAAATGATAAGGAGTTATCGAAGGATTACGAAAAAGGCAAATGTCGAAAAAAGTTAAATTTTCTAAATTCTCGAACTCTATCTCGAACTTGATAGAATGATGTGGTGAAGAAAGTAAATTGGCAAAGGAAAGAAGCTCATCGAAACCTGAAGGCCAAACAACCAATACGTCGTCGACGTACGTGACGTAAAGAAGTGGTTTTATGGGGGAAACAGGAATGAGGGTATCCTCTAAGTGCTGCAACCAAATCTCATCAAGCAATGGAGACAGGAGGACCCCATAGTGGCACCTGCCAACTGCCTATAAACGGAATCAATAAAACGAAAATAAGATCTTTTCGAAATTAATCGAAGAGTACACATTATGGAAGAAATTTCATCGGAAGAAAAAATACCAACGAGTTTAGCTTCAAAATGATCATGAACATAAGAAACAAGGGTGTTCGGAAAAAGAGCCACTACAGCGAGTGAAACCAAAATGTAAGTGGAAGAGTTCGCGGACATAAAAGAACTATTCCTAGAAAGTGCTTCGGTGGAACTGGAATCAGATTAAGAACAAGATTTAAGGAAGAGTGCCAGAACTTTGGCTAAAGCTCCCTCAAGATTGCGGGTGGGTGCAAACAAAGATGAAACCAAAGGTCGGATAGGGGTTCCCAATTTATGTAGTTTTAACTGGCCACATAAGGAAGGAACCCTGTAACCAGGTACAGCAGACTATCTCTACAAGGCACCGCAGGCTATCTCCACAAGGTACAGTAGGCTATCTCCACAAGGTACAGCAGGCTATCTCCACAAGGTACAGCAGGCTATCTTTACAAGGTACAGCATGCTATCTCCGATCTTAGTACCGAAATTTGTCTCAGGGATCCTACTAAGGCCACCGTTGCAGCTTTATCAAAATTAAAGTCTCTTCCAACTTTGCCCATGTCTTTGTTCAACAGTTTGCACCCTCCCCTTGGTTACAGGGTTCTTTCTTTAATTGGTCAGTTAAAACTCTATAAATCGGGGTCACTTATCCGACATTTGGTTTCATCTTTGTTTGCATCCACCCGCAATATTGAGGCAGCTTTAACCAAATTTTTGGCTCCCCTCATTAGATCTTGTTCTTACTCCGTTTCTAGTTCAAACGAAGCACTTTCTAGGGGATTCGTTTTTTTATGTCCAACAGCACTTGTACTTACTGTTTGGCTTCACTCGATGTAGTGGCTCTTTTTCCGAACATCCCCGTTTATTATGTTCATGATCTTATTGAAGCCAAACTCGTTGGTTTGTACATTTATTCTTTCGATGAAATTTCTTCCATAATGTGTACTCTTCTATTTATTTCGAAAAGATCTTATTTTCGTTTTAATGGTTCCATTTAAAAACATGGAGTCCCCCCTGTCTCCATTGTTTGCTGAGGTTTTGTTGGAGCACCTAGAGGATACCCTCATTATTGTTTCCTCCATAAAGCAACTTCTTTACATAAGGTACGTCGACGACG
This sequence comes from Macrothele yani, assembly GCA_039090855.1. Lineage (NCBI taxonomy): Eukaryota > Metazoa > Arthropoda > Arachnida > Araneae > Macrothelidae > Macrothele > Macrothele yani. The sequence goes on from CM077034.1 coordinate 133,317,223, forward strand.
TATTGGTTATTTGGCCTTCAGGTTTCGATGAGCTTCTCTCCTTTGCCAATTTGCTTTCTTCAAGACATCATTCAATCAAGTTCGAGGAAGAGTTTTAAAATTTAGTCATTTTGCCTTTTCTCGACTTTGGCCTTTTTCCTAATCTTTCCGAAAACACCTTATCATTTTCTGTTTACCGTAAACCAACTTTTTCTGACAAGTTTATAACTTTTACTTCTTCTCATCCAATGTCGAAAAGTTATCTGCTTTTCATTTTCTTATTAATAGTGCATTCACACACTCGTCCACACAGGATCTTCTGGACCAAGAGTTAGATAGGATTAAACAGTTTGCCCTGACTTTCGGTTACCCTCGTCAAATGATTAATCGCTTGATTATTAATAAATCAATTGGTCGACAACAGACAGCTTTACTTGCAGATAATAAATGTGACTACCAGTTTGTGGATCCATGATATATATACCACCTGTATGTAATATCTTAAATAACATATGTCATAAATACAAACTCTAGTTTGGTGTAAGGTCTCATACATTATTTAACACTGTTAAAAATGACAGAGACTGTATTGGCTGTGTGAACCGTCACGGTGTATATTTGGTTCCACTAAAATCTACTAACACTGTAGAGCTCGATTTATGTTTTGTAGGCTATACCACTCGTAATCTGGGGCGCCGCATTTGCGAAGATCAGTATAATCTCAGGACGAATTCTGGTGTTACATCTTTGTCGAGACTCTGTTTAAACGTTTCTTACCTACCATGTTGCATTGACACCATTATTCTGGATTCTCCCAGGAATCTCCGATTAGCACTTTTCTGTGAAAGTATTCACATTATCGTCAATGGCGAAAGATGCTGTAAGGATGAACCCCTTTCTTGGAGAACACTTTTGGGCGAGGTCAAACCCACCAACTATGCATCTACCAACTGAACGTGATTTGGACTTTGCCGTTATTGCACATGCGCATTAACTGCTGTTAGTCTTGTAAAGTATATAAGCTACTGACTTTTGTGCTCACTGCTGCATTGTTTGTGAGGATAACGCCGTTGTGGAGTTGAAAGTTCTTAAACATATACTTAGATTAATTATACATAGTTTTAAAATAGTATAACTATATTAGTAATCCGAATTTCTAGGCGTATAATACAGATCAAGGTTTCCAAGCTTTCGCACATCAACCAGATGGCTTTCTCAAGGTTATACTATTTATATAGTTGTACTATTATTCTATTTTAAGTGTGATTGGTGTACAGTTCCTCTTTATGTACATAGTTTATTATCATTAAAGTATATCTTGCCGGAGACGGCAATTGTTTTCAGTTTAATAGCTGTTTGTAACTATTTATTCTAGCACTATTCATGTGAAAGTTAAAGTATTGGACAGTTCCGATATTTCTTCAAATAATGCATGTTTTTATTTTATTGCCTAAAAATAGTTTTCAGTTCCTTATTAGTAAAATGTATTACATATATAATGTGTGTTGTAGTTTGGTTTCGAACTTTACCAATATGATTTTGAACAGGCGAAGAAATTGCAAGTAACCTCTGAAATAAAGTAAACCATATCTCATTAGTTAACTCACGTACAGTGGTGTGTAAATGTTCAGAAATCACTGTTAATTGCGACTGTATGATCTGAACTCCTATTCATTAAATTGGAAAGATATTGAGTTTCAAAGGTGTTATATATGATACAATTAAATTAATGTTTATTTCCATCAATGATTCGATGGTTTTATTAATAACATACAATGCAAAGCGCATAAACATAACCGAAACTGGGAGAACAGTTGATTATGTTCATACGCTTTGCAGTAAGGAAAATAATTAATGCTTCGATACTCCACTTGGAAATCTATAATAATGTTATATCCGATTTTTTTGGTACTTTTGGTAACGTCATGTCTTGAGAAAATTAAGTCAGGAATTACGATGTACCGTGTTTTAAACGTACTCTAATTGGTAATACGATTTTAACTATGGATATGCAACCGGAAATTCCCACTACAGTTTTCGTTGAAGGTTTTGGAGCCTATTTTAATTGTCCTGGTGTTAAATATAAATTTTGTTTTTGTAAAGAATTTGAATATATTTCTTCAAAGCGCGAAAGGAAAAAGTTCATAAAAATGGTGTTCCACTCCCCATTCGTATTTCTACTTCAACTCCTAATATTCAGGTCTCCCGGCCGACAGACTTGGTGGTTCACGCATTTAGCCTGAGTTCTCGGGTTTTTCGTCCAGTGAACTCATGTTTTATGGCTTGAAAATCATCTCATATGAAAAATATTTGTTTTTAGTACTGCTTGCTCTGATGATATTAATATTTCGGGTACCTTGGAACATAACGTTTTTTGCTCTCCATCCTCGGTTTCGGAAGTTGCTCCGTGCGTCTACTTTGTTATTGAGAATTCTGATGATAATGTAGAAAATGATACTTCGGAGGGTAACAGTTCTTGTGTTTCGCTTGGGAATGACTCGCGAGATATTGTTTTTAACTTAGACACACTCGAAGATAAACTATCTAAATCTGGACAAGAAACTATAGACAGAGCTGAAACTCCTGATGCTACGTAAGATAAATGCAAACTTACTGATAATAAACGTGGTGATGGTAAAGAGAGGAAAGGAAAGACTGCTGATAGAACTGCTCAGGACTTGATCATCAGCGAAATTTCTGCAAGAAAATAAACGGCCCCTTCAGAGACAATTTTCATTTATGTTTCTTATTTTATGATTTATTTAAATTTATCTTATTGTTTATTTATTTTTATCATTTTTATTTTTACTTTTTCGTATGTGTTAAAAAGCAAAGTTTTGCTATATATATTAGTTTTCCCCATTCTTATCATTTACGGTGGGAGCTTTCCACTTCCCTTTTTTGTTTTCTTGTGAACGTATGTTTTAATTTATATTATTGTTATTATTATTATGGCACTTATTTTCTCAGAATGTGGTCTTTCTAATGCGTAGGTTTAGTATTGTAGTTCTTATGTCGAAAGTAAAAATTTGTAATCACAACTCTGAAAATTATTGCAATTTCGAAATGTAGGCCTTTGGCAATTTTTTTCGGGAAGGATAAAATTGAGCGTGTGCAATTATTCCCTTTGCGTTAAATTTATTAATATTTTGTTTTTGTAGGAACTCTCCCCTGTTCATAACTGAATTTTATTTTACTTTGCATTTGTAACGAGTTGGAGCGTCTTTTTCTGCACAGCTTCTCTCCTTCTTTTGTTTCTACCCCTTTATTTTTACGGAATTATTGCTCAGGGATTTCCATAATTTGTAATTGGTATTCTTGTAAATTCATTCTTTATATAGCAAAATGGTGATTGGTATATTTATCATACAATTTTATTTCATAGTTTACTATCAATATTCTCTCAACATGACGCTCATTTGGAATTCTTGAAAATAATTAAAAACTGGGTGTGTATAGATATAGGCAAATGGTTTGTTGTAAATTTTATATTCTTACATTTTTTGGTTGGCAAGCTATAATATGCTGGAATTTGTGAACCTTACCTCGTGTCTTTAGTATGCAAATATGATTAATTTTCCCATTTTGCCTCTTTACGAATAAATTTATTTTTCTGTTGATCTGGCTGCTTTAAAGTTAGAATATAAAACCAAAAAGTTTTTGTTCTTCATAATGTAAATTAAAAATGTCAAATGACTTTTGAAAATTGTTGTGCAAATATTGTTCGCATGAGATCATTCGGATGATTTTTTTCCTATTTCTTGGAGGAGGGGCTATTTTCCCATTCTTCTGTCTTTACGCGTCTAACCAACTTTGAATCTGGTGTATTTTGAGAAAGTTTCTGAGCCTGCTAGCCCATCTTCAGATAGGGTGAAGAGTGTCTCTCTCCAGTGTTTCAGTTTTGTGTGAATGTATGTGCCATAAGTTTTGAGTAATGTGAAAGAGGTTGTGTATAGGAAAGTGCGAAAGTATGTGTTCATTTTCAGAGTTTGATTATCGAGGTCGTTCAAATTGGTGAATAGCTGAGAGAGTTGTACCTAAGTTTTTGAGTATTAATGTCCGTGACTTCCATCACCTTCCGGGAAGATGTATACGAGGACTTCTGAGATCCTCATTGAGCCACAACGTGGCGTGGTTCCATTGGTAGCTTGATCTTTAAAGACAAGGTACGTACAGCATCTCTCAGAAATAAGTTTTAGACACAACAATCGACAATATCAGATCAGATCAGATCATAAGAAGGGGATTTTAGGAAGGGAGTATCTGACCCCAGGTCCTAATCAACCCTTAGAAACATGAAGCTAAGAGATTTTTCTAGAATGCCCGATTGGAAAGTAACGCGGAAGAGCGGTAGAAAGGGGAGGAAGACGCCCTTATTCATTACCGGGTCCATTACGCGGGGTCCGATGGCTTAACTTGCGCATTGGAAGCACGGTAGATGTTTAGTGATTCGAGCGTTCGTACCTGCCTGGGATCGAATCTGACGTTTCCCCGTGGTAGTAAAGAAAGTTGGCCGCTAGGCCCCCCGCGACCACACTTCATGATAAGAAATTCAAGGCAATATATTTATACCTAATTTTTACGGTTATACTGTGGTTCAGTAAAATTGGCTGACATCAGCTCGAAAGGATTTCTGGGCTATGGAATGTATCGAACGCGCTGCAGAGCATGAACCTGATAAATTTCAGTCACGCAGGTTCACTGTCTCTACGGATAAAATAATAACTACGAATGTAAGAAAAAACGAAAAAATAACTAAAATAATTATTTCAATGTACAGACAGATATGTATAACTTGAATGAGTCAAGTAAGAAAATCCGGAAATGTACAATCATATGATTCAATCTGAAATTCACGATATTATGAGTTCCGACTATTTCCATATTGTTTTTTGGATTACCTTAAATTATTCATAGGTACATTTCAAGACAGACCTCTTCTCGTTCACTGTATTAACCTTCGTACAGGGAAATGTTTTGCAACAACTCAGATAAAATTGAATGCATACAGGGACGACCAAGGGGAAAGATATCTCTTATCACTCTCTTTAATGGAAATTAATAAACAACATACTGTGGGAGAGTTTTAGGAATGTGTTCATCCTATTGCAGATATGAAAGCAAGAAAAGTGATTCAGTATTATTACTACAGATATTCACAAGAAACATTATAGAACTTGTGAATTACCTTATTTGATTCCTCAGAGGAAAGCAACGAACGTTGATCAGAGAACGGTTATCCGGTTTTCAACCATGGAAGATGTCAGGAGTACAGAAATACATTGATACATGAGTAACGTGTACGAAAACTGAATTCTTTGTTACGTGTTTTAACAAATGATAAAGTAAAGTGATGTTATTATCTGACGTTTTTATTAACGTCATTGAGTAAGCGATTCGGAGAGCGGCGGTCATCGCTGACTAATGATTTGAGGCCAAATAAATCACTGAATATTTCGATCAATTTTTTTGTTCAGTTGAAAATGCACTGCGTTTCTGAAAACAAATCGTTAGTTTTAGTTTGAATCGCTATGATATCACAGCTCCGCAGTGAGAAATATGGTTAGGATGGAAATGGTGTGCATTAAAAAGACGCATGTTACATCACTCGTATTTCCGCCTGTTTTCTTCAACCGTAATATGTATTGTAATGATAAATCGTAAGCTTTAAAGATACCGTCAGGAAATAAACGTGAAAATGGAAAGTGTCAAGGCAAATGCGACAGACAACTGACGGCAGATCCACATTCTGAGCGTTACGTAGAATTGGAGTGAGGATATTACAGCCAACGATTACCTTACTGGGCGAGGTGGTACTCGCGTCACTATGTACTTTGCAATTCGAACAGAGAATACTTTAAAATGATTTATTTATATATTATTTATGATTACAGTTTTTTATCGAATGCTTTATATCCAACATTTAATTTTTTTTCGTAAATCGTAACACACAAGTTCTTCATTAGCATTTGCGTGAATGAGCACATGTGCGAAATTTTAGATGGAATTTTAAATTCACGGTTTTCTGAATGCATACATGAAACTGAGAAATATTGCTATTTCAAAGCTCTTATCAAATTCAGTAAAATAATATCAGAGTAGGAATAGTTTAAATTTTACATACACGTTTTTGTAGATCTCAGATTTTGCGGGATTGCAATGCTGATAATCTCATTTTTCTCATATTACTATGTCTGGAAGCACAATGTTTTCATTAATATTTGTGAATTCATTTTTGTTTACAGCATTTATGTCGGAGAATGTGAGACAACAATTTATCTTTCCTTGATCTTCAGGAAAGCTTGCTCGCACAGTAACTATGCTGAAGATATTGTGACTATTCTGAGGACAGTGATTAGGCTGTGAATATTTCGATTTCATTTACTAGGGTTAGTCAAAATTTCGTCCAGTTTGGAGCCATACATAAAGTTAAGACATTCTTGCCAGCGCAGATTTTGTTCCGTGATGACCTAGATCTCACGTGACTGGTGCCACGCATTCGGCACGGAGCTGCATTGAGTGGTCAGATGAGCAGAGGATGGAAGTCGGTAAATGTGCTGTTCATTTGTTTCTTCGTCTTTTGAGGGAAAAATTTTTAAATTTGGCACAGGAATGAGAAGAAGGTGGTATCGAACACCGTACTCCGTACAGAGTGCATTTTACCCCATTCAATAATTGCGTGTTTCTCTCAATTCATTATTTACTTCGAGGACATCACTTCATTTCAATTTTGGATGTAGAATCTGGCATCAGCGAGTTTTTGACAGCAATACCTACAGTCAATTAAACCTGTGAGATCGTATCTCCCTGAAAAGGACCACAGAAATCAAGTGTCTGTTCTTGTGAAAAAAAAACAAATTACGTGTGGCAGATATCGATCGCGCATCCTTCGTTTCCGGAGCTGAATGATTTCCTTATTAAACGATGAAGTGAGAATTAATAGCTGCAAAATTGCAGCCTCGACATGTTTTTCACCTCTGCAGTATGCCACATATGTCCGCTCTTTAAATAGCCGGGGTAAAGAAATCTCAGTCTTCGGGTAAGCCGCAAACCATGTTTGAGGAATTTCTCTGTAGAAGAAAATCTGTCTAATTCCGAACGGTTCAGTGGAGGAACCATCACACTGTTTTCGAAGCTCGGAAATAAATCTCATTAATTCCAGACGATGTGCGGAAGGAACATCACACATATTTCGAAGAACTTAATTGCCAGTATATCCATTTTCACAAGCGGGCACCAATGTGACTACCAAATTTAGCCGGTGGCGAAGATCGTACCCGCATTCTTCTGCTCCGTATCCGAATACTTTCCAAGTTAAGCTAAACCGACGGAATTTATAGCTGCAAATTTCTCTCCTTGATATGTGCTTCACTTCTGAAGTGCGTCACATACTTATAGAATGAATAATTAAACAATTCAGCAGCAAAGGAAGGTACTTTATACTCACCCTTCTAACATTTGTTGTAAAAAGCGTATTTTTTCTTAAACTTGATATTTTTTTCATCTGCAAGCAAATATCCAAAGTACTTAAGATTTTAGTTTCACATTGGCTTCGAATATTAAATGCTGTTGGGAAGCACATGAATTTATGACACAGAATTGCCCTATATCTCGCATTTCGCCTTCATATTGTTTTTCATGTTGATAATTCTAAAACATTTAGCACAAGCGGAAATTTTATGCTGTGATCGAAATAGCCATATTGCTGGAGGAATTTAGCCCTTATGATGAATGAAAGTAGTTCTGTGTTTGCCAGCACGAAAAATATTCTCTCCCATCTTAAAGGTTTAAAATTGAAGTGAAATGAGAAAATAATTTAAAAGTTCCTTTTCGTGCTTTTATAAAACTTAGTAATTCAGCATACAAATTGCCAATGCAAATTCGTGAACGTTGGGAGAACTTTAATAACATGATTTTAAATGATCGCCAGCAGTAAGCTCATAATATCGATTACGACAGATAATGTGATACACAGAACAGCGCTTTTTTACGCACAGTTCCGCATTTCCCAGTTCAACAGATGCAAGTATTTAATTGCAAGAACTTCATCATCGATTTTAACGACATAGATATATTACGAAATATATTTTTGAATTATCACTTGGAATTTATCAAAAGCATCATCCATTTTTTTGCATTATTAAAAATTAATCATTAACATTTCCATATCAGTGACAATTTTTTCCCTCAGTGTTTTGATCTTCCTCTACCTTCTGTGGACTTTTTAAAGTTATTTGTCTGATAATTATCCCCTATTGTTAGATATTTTTTCCATGGAAAGATTGGGATATTTTTGTTGAATATAAATAGGAAGAAAATTACATCAGAGGAATTTCAAATCAGAATGGAAGTTGTGTTAATTGTTGGATGTGACCACGGTCTTCACAGGGGTTTGCATTTGGACAGTACAATAATTTTCAGGAAATTCATTTGAGAAGTTTATTTATATCGGTATTCAAAATCGGAAGCTTATCAATTGCTCCATTTTTTCCAAGGTAAAAAAGGACTTTGTTCTTTTTTTGTATTTGTTCACCAGAAACACTTAGATTTTAGTTTAAATCAAAGGGCAGCATTTTCGGGTGATGATAGAAATTCATCTTCCTCACTATTTGCAGCATTCATTTCTCTGAATTTTTCTCAGACAGTTTCGTAGGGTCTCGTTCATTCATATGCCATTGGTAACCAAAGTGAAGTACATGGGCTTTTCCTGGTAAAATGCAGAAGTTACCTTTTTTAATGTACTTAGATTTGACTGTATGGCATTGGTGAGATATGGTGCAATACTGCTAAATCCAACTCTTTCTTTATTTTAAGTAGCACAATGATTTTCAGATCTACGGATTCACCTGAAACAATTAAAGTTGATATTCTCTAAATATTGAAAGAAACACCAATGTGACGTCCATAAGCAGTTTACAGCAGAAGAAGATTCGTTTCGCTTTATGATCCAACTAATATTGGAACAAATCAGGAATACGGGACTGTTGAATTTTTAAAATGTTTCTACACTATAATTCAAGGAGAAGACAAAGTTCCCACACAAAGAAAATAAAGTTCTTTCATGTGCGATTGTCAAATCAACATTTCTAAATTTCGCGAGGACGGATGTCTACTTTTTTTGACAGCCATGTTTTTTAGATAATTTTAAACGAGCATTCAAAAATAAAAAACGAAAATTAAAATAATCATAGAAATGTAAAACTACTTTTTTTTTGCTGAAATCATTGTTTAAGCTTAAAAAAAAAACATGCAAATTTACATAACACATGGCATGAAGGAAATGTTGGATATACGAAATTATTAAAGTGAATGAAAATAACTCATAAAGTATTTTTACATTTTATATCAAAAGCAATTGTTTTCATTGTTACAACTTTGCCATAATTAACGAGATAGCACAGAGGCGGTGCCCATCATTTTAACTGTCAAGCAATTAAAAGTTCCTTTAATCGGCAACTAGAATAATGATAACAAAAGTAAGATTACGCCTATTAAATGGTCCCTCGAACATTGTAGTTTCTCTTCTTTTTTGTGGTAGAGGTCGCAATACATTGAGGGAAAGATGTAGTGTTCGAGAAATTCCTGCAAGACGATTTAATACATTTGGCTGAACTAAACATTTGAAAACTTATAGCGAAAGGGAAGTTGTTTTAATTCGAAATGTCACTTTTATATTACAGAAAATAGTAAAAGGTGTTAAAAATGTCATTGAGTGTGGTCGAAGTAAGCGATAAACCGTCAGCACGGATACGGTTTGCCCATCCATCGTAGGCTTTTGAGAAATAAGACCAGGAGCCATTACATGACTGGAATAATCTAAGGTTTTGCTCATTGGTCGGAAAAGACGACAGTCTTCTACATCGCTGTGTTGTTTGATATACCGCGAGTTTTACTGAAATTTCGCAGGTCACCAGGGTAAGAATATTCCATGGAAGCTGTGTGTAAGTTTCCCCGCACCGTTAGATACGCTAACTTGATTAACAGGTAGAAGTCATCGCTCTTTCCACGTTTATAAGTGAGTCACGGAAAAATTACCATCGGCCGCCACCGGGAATCGAACCCTGGGTCTTCCAGTTAGGCGTCGGACATGCTACCACTTCACCACAGCGGCCTCGAAATTCTCCAGACTCACATACGACTAATTGCCGAACCACATGGCAGGTTGATTCTTTTGTAGCACCGCACGTCAACTGTGTATTTATTATGATTATCAGGTGATCAGTGATTCACCAAATATGAACAGCAGCAACTGAACAAAAAACTAGAAGGCGAATGAATAATAAAAAAAGGAATAATATTTTATTAATAATTCGCTTTCTAATTATTTGTTGAGTTGCTGCTGTAAATCTTTGGTGAATCCACAGCAGTTCGCGAGGCTCCAGAGAAAGCAACCTGCCAGGTAGGTTTGGCAGTTTGTTTTATGTGAATCTGGAGAATTTCGATGCAGCTGTGGTGGTGCAGTGGCAGCATATCCGGCGCGTAACTGGACGACCCAGGGTTCAATTTAAGGTGACGGCCGATTATAATATTTCCGTCACTCAATTATAAACGTGGAAAGAGCGAAGATTTCTGTTTGATGTTCTTAATCCACGTCAACTGTGTATTTATTATGATTATTAGGTGATCAGTGAAAAATTATTACCTCTATGGTGTTCCTTCGTGCCATACATTTCCAAATCCAGTGTAGTGGAGGAGATAATTCACCTCCATTCATTTCCCTCTACGAGCAGAGAAGCACTCTGGCCTTGCAAAATAACGTATACACATTGGCTTGTTCCAATCTCCATCTTCCACACCAAATAAAAACCGATACCGTAAGATATGTAGTAATGAAAACTAGACAACGGTTTCAGAGCCGCCCATTAGAGGGTTTTATTCGGCGTAGGAACATAACCTACGTAGACACTACCTATGTATCTGTATGTATTTGATTGCATCAAAGAATTATTATGTTTCATTTAATTAAGCGTGTTCGAAGAACGGAGTTGATTATGACATAAAATAATTTCCATATAAAGTATGTTTTTGCAGGATCAAATATAACTACTACTATGCGAATTCCCCAGTTATTCGACCTAAGGCCGGTAAATAGTATTTCGGATAATCGAGGTTCGGGAGTACGAGCTAATGAATTCAACATGTTCTCCAAATTTCAACGCATTCAATGTGTGATGGCATTTTCGACTTTGTAAGTCTTCTGCTTATCCTTTGTTAAAAGTGCTTTAATACATATTGTTTTGCAGCTGTTATTAGATATTTTACAGCCTAGTGAAAGGCTTTCTTAACATGTTGACCCCAGATAATTGTTCAGTAAATAATTTTGTAATTATACATATTTATATTTTTTTTCATAAAAATTACTTAAATGTTTGATAGTGCACAAAGAATAGTAGACACAAAAGAATGAACTGCATCTATAATTTTCCTATACACTATGTAAACAAAATTAATTGGACACCGTAAGTACATAGATACATACAAAAACAGCATTGTATTTACATCAATAGTTGGTACGTTCTCCATTTGCAGAAATAACAGCAGCCACCCATCCAGGTACACTCTCCCCAAGTCTGTGGAGTACGGACAGCGGGATACTCAAATATTCCACCTTGTGTACATCGAACATCTCTGTCAGTGAAGGAGATCGTAATGGACCAGCCACCCGAAGTTCAAGATCATACCATATGTGTTCAGTGGAATTGAGGTCTAGACTCTGAACACGCCAGTCCTTCCGCGAAACATGATTTTGCTCACGCCATTTCATTGTAGCCCTGGAAACATGACAAATGTCATTGTCATCCTGGAAGAAACAATCACCGTATTGGAGCATTGGGTTATCCAGGATACTTCTATACAGCACACAAGTTTATGTTGCCGTGAATAACAACTAGTGGATAAACACCATTCCAGTGGAACGATATCTCCACGCTTGCGTGCTTAACTGTCGACACTAAACACACAGAAACCAGACGTTCTACGGCAACTTCTCATCCAAACACGTTCAACCGATCGGAATAATGTGAAACGGGATTCGTCGCTCCATAACACCTGACGCGATTGCTACAGTGTCCAATTATCTTGCTGTTGATAGCAACGTAGCTGCGTAGATTTATTGGATATTGTGATGAGAGGATTACGGGCGAATGTTCGGCTATGATACCCGAGTGCATGGACCTAGATTCCAAGTGTCTTGGTGAAGACAATAACAGCTACAACCATCTGGAACTTATGTGTTATGACGTGCATCAGAGGCGACTGACAGGATAGTCGCATAACTATCACTTTCAAGACGTGCTCGATCGGGGACACATTCGGCATACGTTCAGATCAGGAAAGAAGCGGTATCTACCGTTCATGGAAGAGGACATTGATTTTACGGGATACATGTGGCATTGAACTGTCATGCTGGAATATTGCATCAGAACGCTACCGAAGGAAAGGTATGACCTCTGCCACTAAAACATCCCTCATGTAACACGGGCTTTGTGATAACCTCATTTCGAATCAAGTGTTATCGCGAATTGAACCCAATGGCTTCCCACACCATGACGGTTTCGTTAGGCAGTAATGACGATGGAAGATTTCGTTCACGCCGTTATCTTCGAACACGTATGTGACGAAAACGGTGCATAAAATCCAATCGTGACTCAACAGAAAATACGGCTCATTAACAAGCAGCGCTAAATTATCAGTGTTCTTGACCATTGTATCCTGAGGCGCCTATATTTGAGGGTCGAAGCATTGCATAGGAACGGGCTGCAGGAGATCAATCGTCAGTTAAGCAGACGACGTTGAACTGCGCTGGAGTACAAATCATGACTTATGACGGAGCTCTACTGGTGCACAGAGACGATGATATCGCTATGCAATTAGTCACTACCGTGCAGTAAAGGAGTATGTGATCTCATACTGTCGTGCTGTTCTGCAACATATTTCTAGACCTTCTGTGTGCCTTTCCCTTATATGGCTCCTCACGCCATCATCGCATCCCTCTACTGAAGTTTCGTCCCTTACAACTGGAACTTTTGCTGTAGGAAAGTCCAGCATCTGTCCTTACACTAATACTTCCTCGCTGAAAATCGCCAGGTATTCTAAATCCGAAATTCGTAGGTGACAGAGCATAGCAGGGCGAAGAGGTTCATTTTCGAAACAATGCCTGCTCTGCACCGATTTCAGCAACACGTGTGTTTCAGCTCTGAAACCACGTGCGTATTTCATTGAAATTCTAATGATTTGCATGTCCCAAACTATAGTACATAGACAAAACATTTCAAGGTAATACCAGCAATTCTTCACGGCGCTGCAATTGTCACTAACGAAAGAGCATATGAAAATACTCGAAACTTTAAAAAATCAAGGAACTATAATGTTCAATAATTGAGAAAAAAAAATTCGTTAGATCCAAAGCGAAAATACTCCAAATACGTGGCGTCGGTGAAAAATAAAAACATCGCTCTTTTCACGTTTTATCAGCACGTAGCAGATGTCTTTGCTTATTAAGTGACAACACGTATTTAGAGGAGTTTCACTTTGGCTTTCGCACTTTGGATTTAACTGCTATAATTAGTATATAGCCAGTGCTGCTAATACCCACTAGATGGAGACAACGCAGTAGCTAAGCAGATTTTACGGATTTATGATGTCAGAAGTGGCAGAAAAGCATACATAGCGCCGTTTGAGCCTCGGTTACATTCAAAAAACCGTCTCGTCCTCAATGCACGCCAGTGTATATCGTTTGCTTTAATACTGTAGCCCATGGGGTATTAGAGAGCTCCAGACATTTTAACACTAACGTCTGGGTACAGCAATGGAAATCTCGTAGGAAGATCCTCATTGGTAGGAATAAAACACAATCAACCAATTGGCGTGCGTGATGTGTATCACTAGTGCCAGGAAAGTATGAAATAATTAGCAAACTTTCTATATTTAATATAATTTTTCGAATTTTTTACTGAAAGCCATTGATCAAATTACTGGGTAAATGTGTAGATTATCGTTCTAAATTATTTCGCGAGAAAAATGTTAGTACCTGGAAAAAGTGCGACGTACGGATTCAGAGTATGGATATTAAAGGCAAATGGTACAGAAATTTCATATTTTAAATGTGTTTTGAAAATTTTAATCGGAATATTGACCGGAAAGTTCGATGCTGTGAAGAGACGCTGCGGTTGGCCTAATGCATCTCTACTGCGATGATGTCAACTGTGCTCCGTTAAAATTAAGGTTCGTTGCTGAACCGAAATGACGGGCGGAAGAGTACGAGAGAAAGCGGTTACTTTTTGGCAGAAGAGCAATACATTTTGTAGTGTACACTACAAAAAATAGGTCCAAATTATGCACACTTTATTGGTATCCCATACGTTGTTGGCAGGAAAACCCGGAAAATAAGATCTTTGATTAGCAAACGATACGTATCAGCGAGAGAGAAATTGACCTGCGAACAAAGTATCAACACGAGAACCAAAAGTACAGTGGTACAGCAAATCAGCTACGAATGGAAGCCGTTCAAAGTAGAACCGAAGTTATGCTTCCCCAGTTTTCTGCACAACATAGAAAGGAATATTTGCACTTTCTATTTGGAATTAGGGAGTGATGTGTGAAAGAACGAAACATTTCTGAACATGTGCTTCAAAAACAATGACAAATCATGAGCGAACTATATTCTGTAACGTATGTATACATGGTACTTCGCTCTCCTGGCAAGAGCATATGCAGCTGCAGTTGTAGTCATCCGCGCGTGAATTACCTGCCGCAGGGGATCTTTCTTTCAACGGATTAAAGCTTCACATCGTCGTGGTAACGATGCATTCAGCCTACCGCAGCGTCTCTTCAAAAAATCACACTTACAGGTAAATATTACGATAAAAATCGCTAAAAGGCATTTAAAACATGAAATGGCTACACCATTTGCCATTAATTTTCATATTCTAAAATCTATACGGCGCCCTTTTTCCAGGTATTTTTCCGACGAAATAATTTAGGACGCTAATCTACAATTCCTTTCTATGTTGTGCAGAAAACTGGGGAAGCATAACTTCGGTTCTACTTTGAACGGCTTCCATTCGTAGCTGATTTGCTGTATCACTGTACTTTTGGTTCTCGTGTTGATACTTTGTTCGCAGGTCAATATCTCTCTCACTGATACGTATCGTTTGCTAATCAAAGATCTTATTTTCCGGGTTTTCCTGCCAACAACGTATGGGATACCAATAAAGTGTGCATAATTTGGACCTATGTTTTGTAGTGTACACTACAAAATGTATTGCTCTTCTGCCAAAAAGTAACCGCTTTCTCTCGTACTCTTCCGCCCGTCATTCGGTTCAGCAACGAAGCTTAATTTTAACGGAGCACAGTTGACATCATCGCAGTAGAGATGCATTAGGCCACCCGCAGCGTCTCTTCACAGCATCGAACTTTCCGGTCAATATTCCGATTAAAATTTTCAAAACACATTTAAAATATGAAATTTCTGTACCATTTGCCTTTAATATCCATACTCTGAATCCGTACGTCGCACTTTTTCCAGGTACTAACATTTTTCTCGCGAAATAATTTAGAACGATAATCTACACATTTACCCAGTAATTTGATCAATGGCTTTCAGTAAAAAATTCGAAAAATTATATTAAATATAGAAAGTTTGCTAATTATATCATACTTTCCTGGCACTAGTGATACACATCACGCACGCCAATTGGTTGATTGTGTTTTATTCCTACCAATGAGGATCTTCCTACGAGATTTCCATTGCTGTCCCCAGACGCTAGTCATTTTAACTGCAATGTATAGGAAGTATGATACTTTTCAAGCACAACCTTCTTAAGGCTTCATGATTTGAATCATCACTGAATTTAACCACGGCTTTGTCACTAATTTCCAAATTATAATAAATTTTAAATATAACTTAGTGGCAATATACATAAAATTAATAATAATTCATTCATTTGTAATACTGAAGATGTGTATAACAACAAACCATTTTTCATTAAAACTTAATATTGTGGATGCAAAACAAAGCCTTTAAATATATTAGACTTATATCGTTTCTTTATTTGAAATATATAAAATGCTTTAGGGATTAAATTTAGTACCAGTAATTTCATAAGCACAGCCCAATATGAAGGAATGTATGATGTTGTTTTTAAAACTATACAACCTGCCAGACAAATGATAGGTTGTATAATTTTTTTACCCATAAACGTATTACTGAATATTTCTTCCCTTCAAATCAATTTTGTTATTTTTTAGAAAGCATAATGCGTAATTTTTGCTTTTCATTTTATCGTAGGACTTTGCAAAGGAAATGACCGTTTGTTATCCCACTGAAATTACTGAATAGGAGAGGAAGATGTAAAACTAGAACGAAACAAAAATTATTGTGAACCATGTATTTATTGCAATTTTATTCCATAGGAATGAAATTATTACTAAAATATAAGAATACCCACTTCGGGTCCGCAAAATAAACACATGAAGTACACCGCTTTTGCGGATTATGTGTTGCTTCATTTACGAGTTCAAGATTTTCTAGTATATGAATGGAAGATTTTCTAGTATATGAAGCGATAACGGGTAATATGAAACGATAAGGATATCACATCAATCTTTCCCTCCTTCTCAAAGAAGAGATTGGATTTTTCGATAAATGTCCAAAATTGCAAGCTATTCTTTGGGAGAGTGGGAAAGGCAAATGTGACGTCAAGAGTTATGCAGAGGTTTACATATCGAGCTTTAGATCTCTCAATAGGGTCTCAGCAACTCAACATGAGAATACATGTTAATACAGTTAGAAAAAGTTAACCAAAGTGGAATTGTCGACATTCTATGTCACACAGAGCTGAGTTGTCCGGTTCTCTTATTGTTTCTAAATAAATATATCTGAGGGTAGTGGCATTACCACCAAGGGCATTGCTGGCTAAAATAACGCATGTGGTATTTAGATCTCAGTGAAATGGGAAAATAAAACAAAATACTGAAAGATTTATTCTGTGCTAGAAAACCAAAAATGAACGTCTGGAAGTTAAAACCTGAAATCTGAAACAAAACATTCAGACTTTTTGTACACCAATAATTGGTAAAATAAGTAGGCGTACGTCGGAAATTCCTTTATTTGTTTGGATTAATCTCTGAATTAGAGACTTCCACAGATGTGCAGTGGAAATTTCCGAAAAGAGAGAAGTTCCATACGTTGTACGATATAATGACTATAGGGAAATGTGTTAGAATTTTATGTTAAAACAAAATTTGAGTGCAGAGGAAATACTTTTTTTTCAATATTACTAAATGTAGAACAAAAAAATCACGGAATTTCATTTTGCCAGCGTCCTACTGTAATGAAAAAGTCCGGGGAAACGTTGTAAGCCGTTCGTTATATTCTACAAGATGGGATTTTGTATTCAAGCTACTATATCTACCAACAAGTAATTGGACACCTGTGATAGCAAAGGAAAACGAAGTTTATTCACCTTCAGTAGTTGGTGGAGCCTCCACGAGCGGCGATTACAGCTGCGACCCTCCGGGGCATACTCTCAACCAGGCGTTGTACGACGGCTAGCGGTATTTTCTTCCACTCGGCTTGGAGAAGACAGGTCAGTTCCTTAACCGATTTTGGACGGTGGGGGCACTCCTTAAGTCGACGCTCCAACTCGTCCCAGAGGTTCTCGATAGGGTTAAGATCCGGGCTCTGTGCAGACCAGTCCATTCAATGAATCCCATTGTCACCATACCAAGCCATGGTGGACCTCACAACATGACCGGTGGCATTTTCATCTTGAAAGTAACATTGGTCCACCCTGTAAAACTGCCACAACGTAGGAAGCGCATGGTCATCCAAAATGGTGCAGTAGGTCTCGGCGTTGAGTCTACCAGGTATTACGACCAAGGGTCCCGTGCCATACCAGGAGAAACACCGCCATAGCATAATACCGCCGCCGCCGAACTTCACAGTTGGCACAATACATTCCGGCAGGAGGCGTTCTCCAGGCAGACGCCAAACCCAGACCCTGCCATCCAAACGGTAGAGAGTGAACCTTGATTCGCCGCTCCAGAGAACCTGTTTCCACTGTTCAACGGTCCACTGTCGACGTTCTTTGCACCACGTTAGCGAAGCAGGGCTATTGGACTTGGTGATCAAAGGCTTGTGGGCTGCAGCATGTCCATGATAACCGAGCAAATGGGCTTCCTTACGAATGGTATTCATCGAAAGAACACTCCCGGATGCCTGTTGAAACTAATCGCGGCTGTGGCCTACCGATTTGGTGCGGTTCTTCCGAATTTCTCTGGTCAGCACCCGTCGGTCTCTAACTCACAGTTTTGTGGGCCAGCCGGGTCGGCGCACATTCCGACAGTCGCCTCTCTTCTTCCACTTGCCAATCACGTAGGCCACTGTAGATTTTGGGTACTTCAGCTCGCTGGGTATGTCACGTATAAATCTGCCATTTCTGTGATAACCGACGATTACACCTTTCTCGAAATCAGAGAGCTCCAAACTGGGTGGTACCTTGCATGCGACTGGTTGCGTTGTTGTTTCCCACACGATATTTAACGGCAGCGGCCATGACGTGTATCAGGACCGCTCCTATCGAAGATTGCAGGGGTGTCCAATTACTTGTTGGTAGATAGTGTACCTTACGATGCGCTCCCGACTAAACAGAGAACCTGACATTTGTAAGTTTGTGGCAACTTTCGCGGTTATTGTTGTGGTAATTTGCAAAACTCAGTTCAGAGGCACATAAAATAAATAAAGTAAAATTCAGACGAGTGGTACCTGAGTTTTGAGCTTCTTGATATCAGAATATTTTCATTATGTTTTATACTTCTTTTGTTGACATTTTGTCTGGCGATTTAAAAAAAAATATACTTACACTAAGTTAACTTCACATTTCTGAACAATGTGAAGTTAACTTAGTGTAAGTATGTGTATGTATATGTATTTTCAAATGTTAACGATCGCTGTTCATTTTCTTCGCATTAGTTAGATTTTCATCACCCTTGACAAAGCCAAACGTTTGTGCGCGAAAGTTTGGCTGTACCAATTTGTTTCCTACACCAATAAAAAACCAACGTATTCCTTTCGAAGTTCATTAACTTAGTGTATTTTAGTGCGTATCTCTTATTGTTTATCTTAATAATATTGCAGATATATTATTTATAATGTACTTTTTCACAAGTCCGAAAAAGTAACAGAAAAATCACCCATGACTTTGCTTACTTGTTTTAAAGTCAAAATGTAGGGTTTAAAAACATGGATTTTGTAATTGCTTACAATTGAACGATCGAAGAAAAATTATCGTCGATCGTTCAATTGTTAGTTTTAAAGGACTTCTCTTGTACAGTTTTAAAGGACTTTAATCAAGAGATCTCGGAGAAAAAATTGTGGGAAAAATCAGGACAAACTTTTTAAACCGGTAAGAAGGAAATTGTGTATTTTCTTAAGCAATGGTGCTGATCTTCATTTTTTTATCTCGTTGGAGGTTTAAAAACCACCTTGAACAACTCAGTAGGCTAAACAGTAACCCGTCCATGAATTAGTGCCACTAGTTCCAGGAAAGGGAGAGAGCCAGCGATGTAAGGCAAACACATTATCAATGCTTACCGAGATTCGAACCCGGACCCATCTCGAAAGAAATTATCATAAGCCAACGCTTAGACCACTACCTCACCAGGCTCTCCATTTTAAGATGTGTGGTATTTCTGTGGGAAAATTTTTGGGAGAAAATAAAACAGTCGCATATCTTAGAAGTTCGTCGAGTGGTGTATGATCAAGAGAATTGTGTTCAACGTGGCATCATCATTTATTATTATTTCAAAAGTGCAAGAAAAGTAATTATTTAAATTAAGATAATCATGTACACAAATATTCTTTGATGCACTCCCGAGTGCCAATATGCTCAGATATATCAAATATTTTCATTATAATTTCCTTCGTAATTCAATTCACCGAGTTATGACGAACACTTAAGCAAACAGCATTAATTCTAAAGAAAATAAATGAATTAGGCGGAGGTTTCTTTTTTAAAAAATGAAGAAAATCACGAATTATTTTGCATTTCTATTGAAATATAAAATGTGATGTAACTCCCATCCAGGGGTATTTATTTCTTACATCGGTAATGAATAATTGGGCTTGGGAAAGTATTGCATGTTTTATTAGCATGTGCGTACGAGAGTTTCTTTTTAAATTGCACATTAGAACGAATATCATCACATATTGTGTCTAAAATCATGCTGTAACGGTTCCTGTGAAAATACACTGATGAGCAATTTCATTATGACCACCCCCATCCTAGTGAGATGAGTGCGCCTAAAGACCGAACAGTGACTCAGGTGAAGTTCTGAGAGCATTATATATGCAACCCGAGGGCCGGCTTTCGGTTAGTAAAGTGTTACGAGTGGGAATGGGGAAAGCTACCGATTGATCGGATGTTGACAACGGACTAATTGGAATATCACGGCGCCTCTGAACTACGATCTCGGAAACGGCGCGGATTTTTGGATTGTTCACGTGCCGCTGTAGTGAGTGCGTATCACAAGTGGTGCATAGATCGCCAAAGGACGAAGCATCGTCCAGCCGTGGGTCGTCCACAGATCATTGATGCCAAAGGGGAGCGGCGACTAGCGCGCATAATTCACAGCGACTGCATGGCCACAGCGCGGCAAATCACCAGTAGCTACAACAATGGTGATCAGGGCAATGTGGCACAACGCACTGTTGGTCGCAGCCTTCTGCGCATGGACCTGAGTAACCGAAAACCAAGCCGAAGCCCCATGCTCACTGCACATCATCTTCAACAACGCATGAAGTATGCCCAAGATCTTCGAGATTGGACCGTGGATGATTGAAAGAAAATGGTCAGGTCTGACGAATCAAGAATGTTGGTGCGTCATGTAGACGGCGAAGCGCGGATACTTCGATCACCAACGGGGACTATGACACCTAGATCCACGGTTGAGCGGAAACAGGCCGGCGTAGACGGTGTTCTGCTAAGGGCGATGTTTTCTTGGGGCACTTTAGTTCCCATTATTCGAATAGCACAACCCCTGACAACTGGGATGTATCTGAACACGTTCTCCTATTTATGGCAACTTTTTGCCTTCCTGGTGACGGCCATTATCAACAGGAAAATGCTCCATGCCACCCTGTCAGAATTTTCATGGTATGTTTCGAGGAACATGCAGGTGACTTTCTGTTAATGCTGTTGTCTCAAAATTCACATGACAAGAACCCAATGAAATATTTGTGGTTCGACTTGGAAAAGTGGGTTTCGCTAAATCTCCACAACCCCGACGTTTACGGGATACGGAGAATCTGCTGTTGATATTTTGGTGCCAGACACCCCAGGATACCAATTGCCACCTCATCGAATCGATGCCTCGCCGAGCGGTCGCTGTTTTGCAGGATGAAGGGGGCCCTGCAGGTTATTAGGTACGTGGACATAATGTAATGGTTCATCGGTGTATATGTTCAGAACCTACATCTTGGGTGCACGTGATTTCATGCTGCGCACTGCTTATCTATTATATAACATTTCAGCTTGTAAGCGAAAATAATACCGTCTGATCTGTTGCTTCATAAAATACTGATATTATTTATCAGTTGCAAAATTTCTAAGACTTGTTGCGAACATTTATTTCGTTACTCAGCAAAATCCTTCTGATTTAAATGCTATAACATGCTGGAAAGATTTAAGCCGGGTTTAGCAAAAAAGGGACTGAAATCAGCTCTAATTGATTTATTTTCTGTCTGAAATGTGCAGAAACACGTCCTGCGCATCAGGAAACTTTACTCTGCCTTTCTTTTGGGATTTCAAAGAAGTCACTTGTGGGTATGATTGACACCTAAAATTTATGACTGATTATCTGCTTATAGGTTTATAACAATTTTGGACAGAGCTAAGAAAGGGGAGGGAAATGTATTAATGGCTTGTTTCTACTCGTGGTACGATGTTCGTCTCCAAATAGCCGTGAGTCATCGTGCAGAGCATGAAGTAATACAATGGAGTGCTTGTCAGGCAAGACCGGTTTATAGACGTTCCTGCTGCGATTTAGGTGTAAAACGTTTGATGTTTTCTTGTTCACATACATCCGCCTCTTAAACGTTTAAAAAGTATTGAACTCATATTTTAAATTACACCAAACCACGTGCAGAAATGCATAAAATGTTTGTGGCACTACGTGTACATAATTAGAAATTATTAACTTTTCATGTAAAATTCTGTGTTTGTTTTTCTATTTAAAGCAATCAAATTACCAATGTTAATCTCTATGAAAAAAATAATTTTTGAATTTACTTGAGATGGTGAGTTAAAATTATTCTAAGGAAAACACGTTCTCAAAATGTCATTTAAGGACCCAAATTTTAACTCATACTTCAGTTTCTAGGAGTGCTAGTGGTTTACCCTTTATGCTTCAATTCTATATTATTCTAACTGCTAATATATATGTGGGCATAGCAAAAGAAAGAAGCTTGAGGGAAAACAGTTTGCATTTGTGAAATGCCTGAGCGTAATAAAACCATTATACTGTTTTGCTGATAGTAGCTTTTTTATGAAAGTACAGATTTCTTTAGCAGTAGAATTTGGAATGAAAACTGATCCCTTGACACCATTTTTGATTAATTCACTTCCTCAAAGTCAAGTACTTTGACATTTGTAATCCGAACCCATAATAAACAGATGTCCACGAACTAAGAATTTATCATGCGATCTCACAGGTCTTAAGAAAAGCTTTTCAAATATTTGCAATTTTCGAGAAGTTTTGAAATATGCTTTATCGAATGATTTCCCAAACGTTTTCTTATTGAAGTGTTATTTAAATTTTGGCACATACTTTTGTCTAAGCGAAGTTTTGGCCCAATTGTATCTACTGAAAATTCTTTAATTCAAAATTTGAAATGGGATTCCAAATCCTGCGGTTATTTAATGCTAACATCAAATATATATATCTAACATCATTCCCAGAGTTAACTTACTATTAAGTTGGAGAGAGCATATTAATTTCCTTTTGCTGTAAACCTCAGCAGAAGTGAAAAATTGTAAGGTTGTCCAAAACTTCTCTCACATCAAATAGGACGAACATTAAAATAAATTTCGGAGTGAAAGTGTTTCACAATTACACATTTTTGTTTCAAATGAAGATAATTAATGCGGAACGCATTAAACATTCTATCAATTTTAGGAATCACTTGTAGCCAAAATTTTAAAACAGGGTATGCAAGTTATACTTATATTATTTTTTTCAACTTCATAACGCAAGGTAACGCGTTATGAAAAATTTAGTTGTTAATTAATAGCATCCAATACCTTTTACTTGTTAAAAATATGAATCGTATGTTATAGAAAATCAAATCCTAATGTTACTGAATGACGTGTCGTGATAGGAAAATCGAAAAACTGTTAAATTTTGGACATACGTATTCGATAAGTCTAACGTAAAAGTATTACATCTGCTCATATTTATGAATATGGCTTAACATGGTGAGACAAAATGCAATCGAAGTTTCAAAAGTATAATTATTTCTTCCCTAAAGCTCTGTTTTAGGCAGTTGTGAAAAAACTAAATTGATAATTTTACCGATGAGTATATATTTTAGATTTGGAGAAAATGGACTATTTAAATTCCGCAGAAGTGTGTAACAGACACCATACCTGATAAAATGTAGAAAGGGATAAATTCAGGACCGACATTCTGTAGGAGGACCGAACAGAATAAGATATGAACTGATTGCTTTCTCTGATCGTTATCTAAAGGAACATTAAGACTCTTGATTCTGAGGATGAAGAATTAAATGCGTTATGCAGATCTGGCGCAATTTCATTCATAATGGCTAAAGAGACACGAATTCAAAAAATTTTCTTCTTAAGCAATGCAGTCGACGAAACAATTCCAATAGAGTTTTACCAAATTTAAAAAATGAAAAAGTGGTATATTACAGATGGTGTTGTTTTCGCAATTCTCAGGAAGAAAAAATAAGCCCCCTCTTTTTTAATTATTTGAATTTTCTTTCATATTCATACATAAATCCCTGTACATCCTAAAAGTAATTCTCTGGGTATAACGTATTTCTTTCTTGGATGAAAGGAATCCGAATTCCTCTATGAAGATGCGAAAATAAAATAAAGTGCTGTTTCCTACATTTGTTACTGCGAATCTGTCAAAACCACCTATGAGTCATACAGTTTTGTGGACTATTAGGCCAACAATTGTTTGATAATCCCTTTCAGGAAGTACAGTACAATACTTAGACAAGAATAATCGAACTTTTGGTCTCTAATGTGTAATACAACAAAAATGAAATATGATGAGACAAAATAAGAAAACAGGAAAACAGCTTATTTTTTAAAGTCTGTCCTGTATAGATATCATGTGGCAAATTAATTTTTCCGTGGAAATATTTATGTTGCATTACACAGAGCAATCAGGATCTCATGTGGAGCAGTAGTTACCAGTTTTTGGTTCTTATTATTGGTCCGCGATGGGTTCCAGTTTGAATCTGTTAAGATTATTGGTTTGTTTTACGGAACTCTATGGAACAGTGACCCAAATTAAGAGGGGAAAATAGATTTACCCCGGGTATTTCAGAGTAGCAACTAAAAAAAGCAGACAAACTTTTTAGTAGCAGTATAATGTCAATTAAATGACGTACAAAAGTAAGAAAACTCATAATTTCAGAATAAAGGGATCGTCTATAATAGCATGCTAATGCGTTTTAATGGGCATTTCAAAGAAAGTAATTACACTGTTCAAAATATTTACGCTACACGTGACTTCTTTGAGGTTACGCTAGAGATATGTTGTGACATAATTATTACCAAACATGGAAACGCGAGTCGAGTGCAACGTAGGCAGTAGATTGAAGCATATACGTATGTAAACAAATCAGGGTCTGTTACATCAGAGTTTATGAAGCGCAGATTGAGTTATAAACGTTGGTTTTCCGCGAGCTCTGTTATTCCATCGCGTTTGTCGTGACATTTCATTTTCCTTGAATGCGTTGGTCCAAAGCATGCCTCACTAGCATAAGATACCACAATCAACGGCGGAGAGCTATGAGCAAGATGGAAAAAGGTCAGAAAGAGATGAAGTAACAGAAGTCATTTGAGTGCTACAAAGTTACATTTGCCGAATGTAGACACAATTCCAGGATACAGTATGTGTTCTTAAAAGGAAAGTACAAGATCTTCCACGAAGTATTGTAGCACGGGACGACACTGTTTATTTTTAACAGCCCGCTGTTAACAGCGCCGAAATTCTGCTCTGCTCCAGCGAGATAGTCTAGTGTCAACAAGGCGTAAGTTAACCACTCACGGTATACTCAATAGTCATTACCCAAGCCGCCTTTATGCACATAGACCAGAGGTGTGTGTCTGTACCTTTAACCGCACGACACCACACGCTCGGTATTGATTGAGTTCAATTATAATGTGGTGTGAGAAACGAGGAGTGGAGCCTAGTTTTCTTCTATGACGAGTTAAGATTCTGCCTGGATTCTGACTAGGGATGGGACATTTGAATCCTTGAATTCCGAGAAACTTGAAAAAGATTCGATATTCAAAATCTTGAATATTCGCGCTTATTCCGTCATTCGAATTTTTCAAATCTTGACCTAAAAAACTTTGCGTTTGGTGCTTGTTCTAGAGCGATATTTGTTCGCTTTTTTGTCAGCATGATGAGTTCTGATATTAGAAAACAATCGAAGGAGGTCGTCTACAGTGTGTACACAGCTATGTGAAATAGGTTGTTACTTCCAAACCGGACGCACTAGTGAAGGAATTGTTCAACCGAACATAGATAGCAACCACCGTAGCGATTGGCGTCTTCCATCGGACAGTTCCTTAGCCACCATACCTCAAGTACAGTGGGTAACGTGACTTAGCCATATTTTTTCTCTTTCCCGGCAGCCGTTACCGTGATAACGAGCATGACAACGGAGGGGGGGGTAGTGAGGCCTTGAGTCGCGCACATGACTCAAGTTACTCTCTCTACAGCTCAGCGTTTCTAGGTCTACTCAACCCTCTGCGTCGTCTCACTTGCACACGCTAGTGAGACTCTGGCGTTATCCGGTCTGTAATTTTTGTCTCAATCTCAGCGTTTCATACGCTTTATTGTTTTTGTTCCTACCTAGATTTTTTCGCTAACCACGGCATGTACGCATACTTAGGAGCGATTTATCGTGTGCTTGTCACACAGCCATCCCATCTCCTATAACTTGCAAGGAATGTCAACCCAAGAGATGAAACCATCTCAAGCATCTTCTAATATCTGGAACTATTTTCAAATTTTGGATAGTTACAATTGTGCGAATTGAAGTTTGTGTTCTGCAAAATTATCCAGAGGGAAAGAGTCACATACTTCTTCAACAATGTGGAAACATTTGAAAGCTGAACATTCATCCATCCAAATTTCAGGAACTGAAAGATAGAAGTTCACTGTCAACTTTTCTGACGCCAGTTTCATCCTTAAGTTCTTTAACTGACAGAGTTGACTCCCGCTTGGAAGACAGTAAGGACCCAGGTGATCCAGCTGTTATTGGTAGTCTTTCATCAGTTAGTTCAACTCCTAGTCCAGGTTCAGCAGCAGCTTCTTATTTAGAACAAAGCCCATTCAAAGCAACTCCAGTAAAACGCAAAGCAGTATCTTCTAACCAACGGACTCTGAAAACGCCTATTGATAAAGTGCAAAATTTCAAGCATGGAGACAAAAGAGCTAAAACGATTACCAGATTATTCGCCGAAATGATTTGCAAAGGTAACCAACCATTGTGCATAGTAGAAGATAAAGGTTTTAGAAAGTTAACAAACCATTTTGAGCCAAGATATATAATCCCAAGCAGGAAACACGTTGCCCAAAAGGTAATTCCATAGACGTATAAAGAAGAAAAATAGAAGTTAAGAATCTTTCAGATAAAACCGAGTTTATTGCAGTCACAATTGCTCACAACAGACATGTGGGCATCAATATCTTCTGACGAATAATTCAGTTTCACAGCCCAGTTCATAGATGAAAACTTTGAGTACCATCACTTGTGCTTAGAATGTATTCCTTTCCCGGAAGTTTCGCATACAACACCTGCAACAGAAACTTTCATTACCAACGTTATGCAATATGGAATCTCTCACAAAAAGCTGCGTGGTTCATGAGAGACAATGGTCGTAATATGGTTGCAGCTATAGAATGCAGTACCTTTGACCACCCGGAATGCCTTGCTCATACATTTTAATTAGTTATCAAGGATGGTTTACTCAACAAGAGTGAAACTAAGGGAATAATGTCAACCTGCTGGAGTATTATGGAACATTTCAAGCAATCTTCTAAAGCCATGGAAATCTTACGAGCTTCTCAAAATATTCTAAATCTTAAACCTTCGTTTGATACAAGACGAACCGACTAGATGGAATTTTCAGCTCCACATTCTCAATCGTCTCATGGAACAAAAGTAAGCTGCTTTATTATCAGCTTCAGATTTAAATTTTCAGGTAGATCTTAATGCTCGACAGTGGACAACTATAGAAGAAGCGATACGAATTCTAGATGTGTTTGATAGAGCTACATTTATGACCAGTTCCAGCGAAGTAACAATCTCAGAAATAATTATTTCAGCGAATAGCATCATTAGTATTCTACAAAACTTCAAATCAACTTTAGGTTTGGTACAGAGTTTTCGAAATCACTTGCTTACATTTATAAAACAGCGCTATCAGTCTCTTAAGGCAAAAGCATTGTATGCTCTTTGAAATATACTGTATCCCCGATTCAAAGGAAGTGTATTTTTGAGCAAAGAAAACCTTGAGGAAGTAAAGTCAACACTGGACATTGAAATTTCTGATATTAGTATCTTGCAAACAGAAGACAGTGATCTGCAGTCATCAGGTTCTTGATGTCCATCAATCAAATCTAATATTTCTTCCTCCAGAATATCGAGCAAGCCTTCACCTCCAATCTGCTTGGCCATCTGAGTAATATGTTTTGCTTCATCGTTGATAGTAGGAAAACCTTTAAAATTATTGACACAGTCACACAATAGTGGTTGCCAGCACGCATGGATTGATTCTGGCTTGATTGTATCCACTGTTTCTTTAACGTAAACGATGCAGTCCACCATGCGAAAAGACTTCCAGCACGCTATGACATCTACATTAAGTTCCTTATTCAGAGCGCTACGTATTCGAGAGAATATAAGTCGCGCGTACGATGCTTTCAGAGAAAGAATAACGTTTCGGTCAAGTGGTTGAAGAATGGCGGTGGTATTGCGAGGTAGGGTGATGACTTCAACATTTGGATGTGCAACTTTAAGTTATACAAAATGACCAGGTTCTTAATCTACTGTAAGAAAAACTTTGAAACGAATTCCTTTTTCCTTCAGATAACTTGTTACTTCTGGAATGAAACACTTGAGAAACCATTCTAGAAATAACGCTGCAGGACTGCCAAAAACATGGGAAGGTTGTTGGACATGATAATTATTGGACTGCCAAAACATGGAAAGACTATTTCTGTTTTTACCTTTTAGAGCACGAGAATTACCTGATTTGTGTGTACCATACTCAGCTTAAATAAGTGTCCAGATGCATTTGCGCAGAGTAGATCTGAAACCTTGTCTTCTGATGACTTGAAGCCATGTGCCTGTTTTCCTGTTTTCGAAATGTATATGCGGTTGGACATTTCTTATTCCAAAATAATGCAATCTCGAGTGCATTGAAGACTTTTCTGGAAGATAGTTGCCTTCTTTGACAATCTTCTTGAAGATCTTCAAGAAAACTTTTGCTGCTTTTTAGTCAGCAGACGCAGTTTCACCAGTCATTTGCATGTGTTTGAGGTTGAACCGTCTTTCGAAGCTGTGAGACCAACCTATGCTGGCTTTAAAGCCCGTTTCTTTAGAAGCTGAAGCTTCTCTCTCTTCAAATGGAGACATAAAATGAGCATACGATTCAGTCTTGACTAAAATGTTATCTCGCATGTTATGGGAGCGTTGGATTCGATGGTTTCGCGAATAAATTTCTCCTGAACCTTAATGGCGCGGATAGTTGACTCGTTGTGACCGTATCTGCGGGCCACATCTGCCAGAGACATGCCTATTCGCAACAAATTTAAAATGTCTACTTTTTCATGCACTGTTAACATACGTCTCTTTCTTTTGCATAGCAGCAGGTGAAGCAGCTGTCTCATGTTTCGGGGCCATGTTCTTTTTTCTGAAAGTCGTTGGCCGTAATTTAGGTGCAGAGGTACAATGCTCATTGCCACTAAGAGGGGTGATTGTGCACGCATTCTGTAACTGGCAGCCACTGACTGGAAGAAGAAGGGGAAAAGTTTGGTCGCCAACGACAACGGTAGGCGCCGTCCATCCTGAAAACACGGGTGAAGGTTTGTTGTTAGTATATACATACGTACTGTTGCTCTACTAATTTATGTGCGAAAACCGAACCGTCTTATCCATTGTCAGCGCCTTTGATTACTTCAGTAGAGTTTACATTTCACATATATTTCTTAAGCCGTTTTTCAAACTCTAATTTGCTTTCGTAGCTCCATTTTCAGAGAGATATGAATCTCGCAGTGGGGCTGACTGCATATAATTGGACTCACGTAAAATAAATCAGCGTAAAATAAATCCGTGCAAAATGCGGCACCACTGTATGACGTTCTTGCTAACAAATAAAAGTGCCCAGAATATGGATTAATAATTATTTATCATTTGCATATGCTTAGCATGTGAAATGCAGGTTATCAACAAGCATCAGTTCTACTTTGTATGTTGTGAGGAATGTAAAACAAAAAAGAAATAGTGGGAAACAGCAACAACAGTCATCTATTGCCAACAACAAAAAGCATGACACATTAGACTGGGTCTACTGAAAACCAAAAATGACACTATTGATTTTAGCATGGTTGGGCTTACAAAGAGAAAATAAATTTGCCCTGGTTGCTAATCTGCACTGGGTTACGTACAAAAGTTAACACATCTAATTTTACTACAAGTTGAGTTTTGGACGCACACATTTCACCACGATGCACTTAGCCATGCAGCCTGGCAAGCAGTAAGCCAGGAAACTATTGCCAGTTTATTCCATAATGCAGGACTGACATTATTCAGCCACAATATATTTAACTATGTAACCTGGCAAGCCGTTAGCCAGTAAAGCATTGCCAAGCTGATTCAGTATGCAAGATAGACATATTTCAGCCGCGATGTTTATAACTAATCATCCTGGAAGGTAGTAAGAAGGAAACGATTGCTAATTTATTAAAAATATGTTTTTCTAACGGGAGAAATTCTTGGAACATAATGTGCGATACCGAGCTCAACGGGAAGGAAACTTGTCTCTCCCGTTAACGCATATAAAAAAATGCGAAGCGACATGACAGTGTGCCTCAAACAGCAATATTTTTTATTTAGTCTCCGACCTGCACGAATGATCGGTAAACCAGAAATATGTTGTGGTAAGTAATTTTAAATTCAGCAATTATGTTTTTATTTATCAGTGTATACACAGTATTTGTCATTATCGTGTAGGACTTCCATCCACAGTGAGTAAAGTTTAGGTCCCAGCCATCTACAGCGAGATCGCCTTTTGGGCAGTACACAGAAACGGAAGGAATGTTAGCAAGTCTATCGACTTTGACAGAACAGTTTGTAGTGAGATTAGAGTACAGTAGATGGCACCACCGTACAAGTATGATGTTGCACATAGAGGGGTGAGAGAATTTCAGGGAGGCATAGGAAAGAACACCCATTTAACCAGTGGGCCATCAGCTAACGTGCTCGTTGGATGCACGGCGGATATTCAGCGATTGTTAGTAAATATCACCATCTCTGAAAGATAAGCCCAGGTTGCTGAGGACCTTGAAATATTAGTCTGACTCGCTAACTACTAATCCATCAGCGGCTATCAGCAATTAGGCTGCAATGGTTTATATTAATATAACTCATTTTTCGAACTTTTTACTGACTGTATTTTTATTGCAAACTTACGTTTCCTTGCACAATAATTCCTTGGTATCTTTTCCAAGTTAATTCAATTTCCATTTTTGATATTTACCCGTAACCTGAGACAAGTGTTCCAATGATAGTCAAATAGATGTTACGGAAAGATTGTTGCCAAATTAATAATGCAAGTATACATGCTTCAGAAAACTTGAAAATTACATTGTCCTGGAAAGGGATTCCAAACCGCATCTCCCGATTTACTTACGGGAAATTAGGTTTGGAACCTACAAGAAACAGAGGATGTGTCTGAGTCCCAAACACATCCCAGTTGCTTAGAAATTCCTAGTTTTTAATGGTATAATCGTAACGTCCTCCAACGTAAATCGGGAGATGTGCGTTTCATTCAGTTTCCAGGATGATGTAATTTTCAAGTTTTTTCAGGAATGTGTACTTGAAACAGTATTCTATGTTGATATTAAACAGTATCTTAGAATTCGTACTGCTTCACATGTTACACTGCATTCATTTATAAAAAGCTTTTCAGGAATCCCATTTTTTATCACAAAATGTTGCGGAAATATTTTTCACTTTCCTCTGTGCATTTCAAAAAGTGTATGTGTTTTTAACAATATGTGTGGATTATTTTTCTTTAAAAAATACCTAAATAATGCAGTTCAATATTTCTAATGACGTCTTTTCAGGTAACGTGGGTGCTTCGTGAAATCACGGGAATTGTAAATATGATCGTGCCGTCCAAACTGGAAAGAAGCATTTATTGCCTTCTCGTTATAATTCTGCTACATGTAATTTAATCTTAAAAATACCAATATCGCAAATGCTTCCCATAGATCTGAATGTGGAGGATTTGTGTTACCTGGTTTGGTGCAAAGCTTTGGGTATGAAGCACGAAGCAACGCGGATTGATACGTGCATCTTTCGACAGTTTTCAAAGCGGTACATGTTGAGCACCACTGACCAAAAATGAAAGCAAAGATATTTTAAATATGCATCCACTGCCCGTGTCGATATGTTTTGTTATCGTTAGGGACTTGCTGAACATTTAGATGTCACTTCTTCGAAAAAAGTTACTTTACCAAAACACTAATTCCGCTTTTTACTGTTTCTTCCTTGAGGTAGAATGAATAAAAATGAATTGTAAAATGATCCAGTTGTTGTTGTAAGTTACCTATACTAATACCAAAAACATCAGCAATCGTTCAAGGAATCTTTCAAACGACAGAAGAAAT
The DNA here is from genome assembly GCA_039090855.1 of Macrothele yani. Lineage (NCBI taxonomy): Eukaryota > Metazoa > Arthropoda > Arachnida > Araneae > Macrothelidae > Macrothele > Macrothele yani. The sequence continues at coordinate 133,349,368 of CM077034.1, forward strand.
GCAGTTGAGTAATATGAGATAAAACAAAAACTTTGTAGGAAATCAAAAAGAAAATAAAAGTAGGATAGAAAGCGCACGAATGTGCAGTATTCGGAACTGTTTATTGATAATGTTTCACTACGTGAGCTTTTAGCGAATCCGAAACTAATTTTAAATCTAAATTCGAGTAGTAAATTTTTGGAGAAATATCTCTATTACTTTGTACCACCAACGTGTAAATAATATGGACAGGCAATGCGTTAGATGTTGACCTGATCAGTAACCCATAGAAATTGCTTCTTTGTAGTGTTTATTAGCAGAGGTGCTTATGAATAGCTCGAAAGAAAATATACATACCTGCGCTTTTATGTAGTAATTTTCATGTTAAGGTACCTCAGGAATTGTATGCGTAACATTGTTCACAATGACCTAAATCAGATGAATCAGAATTTTTTAAAACGCAGAGTTCGAACTAGACATAACAAAAAAAATTGTAATACAAATTTCGCAGCTTTGCAAAAAGGGTTTGCATGATTAGGGCCGGAACGTGTGCAAGCTGGTTTCCATTGTGAGAGGTACCTGTCACCAAGTGCGAAAAAAACCTTCCAAAGAGAACCATGAGGCTGTGAATGCAACCCATGCAGAAAAATGTACTTATTCCCTATTTCTGCAGAATTGTAGGGTATAAAAAATTAAAATTATGTGCAATATTTACAACACGAGAGTGTTGATTTCCGTCTAATTGGAGTAAGAGTGCAAACTAAAAATCTAATGGAACGCTAGCTTTCTCCGCCGAAGACGGGCGACTTCATTATGCTAATGTTTACAAGGTTCAGTACAGATCATACTGAGTAAATTTAAATTACAACGAACAGGAAAACCACGTAAGAGTACGTTATGAGGACCTAATGTTAAACAATATATGACAAGTGAGATGAGGACGTTCGTAGACGTATATCTAGGAGGGTACGGCAAACAGCTGGTAGATCCATGGAAGGATCAGAACTGCGAGCGATTTCGAGTGTTAGTATTTCCAAGGATTCCCTGAAGCGGTTCTTGTGTCTACAGTATATATCGGGCTAATTTCTTGAGGTCGTAACATTGAGGAATGTCGCCGTGGTTCGCAACTCCCTTCGCTAGAGCTGTTGTAAGCTTTTGTTTCTTAAGTCTCGCTTGTGCTCGTTAATTATCAATCTAAAATATATTTTTTTTCATACCAATGTAATGTTTAATGTAGCGATCTTGATAGAGCAGAGGGATGGAGTAGACTCCTGCGTCTGAGAGCAGCACGAGTGGACCCCTGTTCTGCATTAGGATAGCTGACAAAGACCTCGGAGGCTTTAGATCGAAATCGAAGCCGAACTTTCTGACTGTGTTCTTGAGGGGGAAAGCTAGGGCAGGTATGTATGGGATTGAGCCCAGAATTTGCTGGGTATTATCTCTTTTGGGGACAGATAATTAACCGGAAATCAGCACGCTCATGTTGTAAATATTCTTGGTGCACTTACAGCCCATTTGTCAAAACCTTGATATTATGTGCTGTAGTTGTTAAAAAAGGGCTGTGTAATAAGCAAATGAAAGTTTTCAAATGTGGCATATTGGAAAACTGATATTTTGAAAACAATGGCACACATTTGCGCAACCCAGGACAAAAAAGTCTGGTGTACACAGTATCACCCAATTTAAGAAGAACTCGCAAAATGGTTTTCATTCTTCAAAGCGTCGAAGGAACGAAAAACTTTTTCAACGGATTTTCGGCAGGAATGTTACCCTATAAGATATTTTTGGATCCCACAGCACCTTATTTTCCTCTCGATAGCGTCAAAGTGTATTCAAAGAAAATCAGCGAAATGGGATATCATAATTCACACTGTCCAAGAATCTTTTGGGAAAAAAGATTTTTTGCGAAAATCGTACAGATACAACGTATACACTGAGTGGCCACTTTATTATGACCACCCCCTCAGTACTTCGTTGGGCCACCTTTAACCTTTTGCATTTAATACTGCGTCGATTCTTCATGGCATGGACTCCACGAGATGTTGATAGGTGGCTTGTCGAATCTGAGACCATGCTTGATGAATAGCACTTTCCAGAAGTCTGAGATTTCAGGGTTGTGGATCCAGCTGTCTGATGGCTTTATCAACTTCATCCCACAAATTATCAATGGGATTGAGATCTGGAGATTGTGTGGGCCACCTAAGCAAAGTAAACTCACCGGCATGTTCCTGAATCCAATACTGTACAATACGAGCACTATGACAGGACGCATTATCTTGTTGTAAGTAGCCATAGCCATTGGGATAAACTATCCACATGACAGGATGCACTTGGTCCGCAACGATGTTTAGATATGATGTGCTAGTCAGACGTTGAACAACACGAATTAAAGGGCCCAAAGCATGCAAGGAAGACATTCCCCAAACCCTAACGTTGCCTCCACTAGCTTGAAGGGTTGTAGCAATGCATTTGGGGTCCATGCTTTCGTGCTATTTCCGCCAAATTCTCACTCGGCCATCAGCATAGTTCAACTGAAAACGTGATTCATCGGACCACATAGTTTGTTTCCAGTTATCGAATGTCCAATCCATGTGCTCCTGTGCGAACTTGAGACGTTTTCTCATGTTAACTGTAGACACCAAAGGTGTTCGAAGAGGCATTCGGCTGCCATATCGCATCAGATGCAGTGTACGGAGAACAGTGCATGCAGAAATCATTTGAGGGTATCTTTGATTAAGATGGTCTGTAATTTGCTGCTTTGATGCCCTTCTGTTGTCTTGTTACCGGTCTGGACACTCTCTGTTCCGCCTGAGCGTTCACTAGTCAATGACGACCACACGTTGGACGTAGAGACCCAGTTTTTTGGCTGACAGTCCAGTCTTTAAACACTTTAACAACAGCTGCTTTGACATTTCACGAATGCGGCGGTTTCGGTTATGCTCGCTCCATGGCGCCGAGCTCCTACAATCATCCCACGTTGAAAGTCCGTCAAATTGCATTTTTTAACCATCTAGTCACCCAAAAATCATTACTACTACTGTCGCAAGCACTAAGCTTTCATATTTTAAACTAGCCACGCCCTCTGGTGGCAACAGCGTACATCCATAGCTCATTTGCTTAAAACTGTCAGGTGGTCATAGTTAAGTGGCCACTCCGTGTATATGTCTGCAGATCGAATGCCATGAATAGAACATAGGCTCATTTGTATTTTAAAACCAATGAAAAGTATCACAAATCCAGATAATATTGGCAATCTTGTCATTGTTAATTGCAAATATCCGATATAGAAGGAGAATTCCCGAAACTTTCACATAACTATAGCCAAATTTCTTTACCAAGCACAAATAACTGCTCATTTTTTAAAATGCTTTATTACAAGTTTAGTAGAGGACAAGGTAATGTTCATCTTACACTTCCGGAGATTGCTGTGTGACATTACTGTCCGAATCGCTCTCGTAAGACTACCTAATAGAAACGTTCCTTTGTATCTGCACAATGGGAACGTGTAGGACATTTTATTCCTAAACAAGCTGGAATAATCTTCATAAATTCCACTCGAGTTTTTAATGTATACTGTTTTCAACGTTTACTTTAAAACAAATTGGGGAATGTTACTTTTCCTGTTCCTCAAAAAGAAATTATTTATTATATGACAATAATACGTCCTGCTGTGGGTCCGAACATTACCGTTGTAACTATATTAAGATTTAAAAATGTAACTGTATTCTCTCCCTTTAGGTAACAAACATGTGAGCAAGGTATTTTTGAAATCCCCGTTGCTAAAATATTCCCACCCTGCGAATTTATTCTGTATTTAATGTAAACATTCTTTTGTATAAGCTTTTGTTCTGTGTTAAAGTTTAAAAAAATGTTGACAAGACATCTTTCTCCATAGCTGCAGGACCATGTCAAAAGAGCGCCAGTCGGGCTGATGGCCTGTAAACTTCCTTTATGTAGAAAGTATGCTGCTATTGTTGAATGCATTCATGTATCTGTAGATAGTCTGGTTTTCAAGCGGAAGGGCCAATAGAGGAATGCCACGAGTTGATTGCGGAACGTGAAAAGGATAGCCAGGGGGCAGGTTAGGAGGGTCAGCGAGAGTCACGTTTTCTACGGAGAAGCCTGATAGCCTGAAGGATGGAGTCCGGTGCTATCTGGTACCTAAGAGGGCAGAGGGCGATGCATCGGAGCAACGGAGCAAGTGCAATGGTGGGATTTTCGGAAGAAGGGCGAGGAGTTAGAGAGTTCGAAGTACGTTTTGGAAGTGTCCAGACGTTGGGAGCAGGAGCTCTTGGGAAAATAAATCGCTCGTTGAAGAGAAGCCGAGTGCTTCCGTAGGAAAGCATAGAGTCAGGATGACTCGAGTGTGGGAGGGGTAAGAAGGCACCGAATTATTCAACAGGAGCAAGGTTATGTCTTTTTATGCTACAATGGAAATTCGCGAATAGTTGAGTATAGTTCAGCCTTTTTTTTTCAATCAATACGGTATTTGTTTTGTGACAATTGATTTATATACAAACTTACAGAATAATGGCAGTAAACTATCTTATTTATACAAAATTTTCATTTGCATCATAAAAAACATCTACACTTATTCAATTAGCTGTAAGCCTTTTAATAGGCATTTCTGAAATGTTGCTTTCCTGTAATAATTGGCAAAGAACCAATGATTTAAAATCTCGAGTGGAAGTGAAAATAGAAAATTAGATTACATAATTATTAATGATTTAGTCATCAATAAAAACTGTTATTCCGAATAAACTAACTGAAAATGAAAACTGTTATTACGGTAAAGTAAAATTCGCTACTAATAGTTGAGAATCTGAAATATCCTGAAAATATTCTTTGGAAAATGCTTTTTATAAAAACGTATTTTTCGGAAACGTATTTTGCACAATACATGTGGAATGTGCCTCAAAATTATCTAAAACAAATAATATCTTATAGGGCGATAAAAAAAACTGTGGGGTACAAAAACATGATTCTTTGTTGCGATTACAATGTACTATATTTCGGAAAATAGGTGTAAGAAGAGTTTAATTATTAGCCCTTCGAATACAGAATAACAAAAAACAGCAAGAAAGTGGAACTTGCACAAAAGCGTGGATGTCGTTGAAATACGTTTTTTTCTTTTTTTTTTTTTTTTCGCTGCAGGTGAAAGAGAAATGGTGGCCTCATGAAATGTTAATGTCTTCGCGGCGAGATATGAAGAGTTCCCTGTGAAAGAAAGGAAAATGGTAAAAAGTTAAGGTATTGGATGAAATTTATAATGCAAACGTTACAGATGTAAATATGATAGCGTGTTGATGTTTCTGTAGTGCGAATTACATTCTGTAAACGCGAGATATCGATTACACCAGATGTCGGAGGGTTTTCGGAGGTAATGCCAACCATGATTTCAACATCATTCGGCACAACTCCTCCCGAGATGTAGGTCCAGGATTCATGTATCTGATCATCCGTTCCGCAGCGTCCCAGATAACTTTCACAGTGTTTACATCCGACGACCTGAGGACCACTGCAAGGTTTCAAATTCAGACGATTGTTCCTTAACCAACGCCTGAGTGCTTGTGTCCCTGTGGGACGGCGCCTTGCATAACTGAAACAAACCATTGACCGCAGAATGCGCGAAAGCCATGACAGAGATCAGATCAGCCAGCGTATGATGGCATCCCTCAGCAGTTAAAGTCCTGTCCAGTCACACTAAGAACACTAATGTGTTTCATGAAAAACCTCCCCAAACCATCACACATCCAACGCTACTTTAAATAGAGACGACCTCCACGACGGTAAAAGGAGCTTCATGTTGTGGACTAAACACATGTACCTTCCTGACTATCGGGACAGCTGAAAGCGTGAAAAATCTGCGTATACTACGTGGCGCCACTCTGCAGAGGTCCAATGTGGACTTTCGCGGTATCAGTCGAGACGTAATGTCCGATGATGAGAAGTCATCGGTAACGTAGGAGTAGGTCGTCGGCTCCCATAAAGCAGGAGATCCAACGTCCGCGGTATCGGTCGCTCGCTGACGCTGCTTGGGCTTTCAACATTTTACTTGGTTGTTATTTGGGCAACCACTGCCAAGCGCCAGTCTGGACGAGCACGAGCATGGATACAATACGTCGACGGCGGTCTTCATTGACGTGTGGTTGGCCTCCGCTTGCTCTCTGGGCGCTGGTATGTCCATCATAGATATACTCGCTGTACACCCTTGATATCCTTTCCCTAGGGAACCCTAAGTTTCTCGTCTCTTGTGGGATAGCATGACCTAATTTTCTTGCGCCGACAACGTGTCCACGATCAACGTCTTTCAGAGCGCTACGTTTGCCCATGTTCATCGATTGCGATTCACTGTTGCAAAGCCCTGTTGTCCGCCTATGTATCATCTACGTTCTCTTTGTGACTGTTTTATTCTGCGTGGTGGATGCCCATGTAAAGGGCCCATCGCCCCTGTTTCTACTGTTCTGTATGCTAAGTGTATAAAACTGTTTACGTTTGCAATAAAATGATAATTAATTTAGAATGTAAAGCTGTTTTAACAATATGAATTTTTTGGCGTAAGAATAGAAATCAACGTTTCCACGCTGTCACCCATCAACATGACGGATTTTACAAAGAAGGTAGACAACAACCTGCAAACTGAAGCCTTTACATTTTTTTGTTCGTTTAAAAGTATTGGAATGGTTAGTGGTTAGCAGACAAGGAACTGCAATATACATTTTCTCAAGAAAACTTTAAGTTTCCTTTGTGAAAAGATAGTGTGCGACTTCCATAATTGTTATGTTCTACACTGGCGGAAAGTGAAAAAAGATCACCAAGAAGGAGACGTCTGATACCAACGAAATTTATACAGCATAATAACGGAATACAGAGGATGCCGTGATCAAAACATTATGGCAAAATACAGCTGTATTTGCTGGTAAACTGAAAAATAACATTTCCATGTAACATAGTTAGTACAAGGTTGAACCGCCATCAACTGCGTCACACTGTGCAATTCGGGCATGGAGCCTGTCTTACAGATTTTGGATGTAAGTTTGGGGTAATGAGTTCCAAGCCTCCTCAACCTGCACGTGTAAATCGAGGATGGTCGTGGCTGGCCCAGGAGACCGGATAAGTCGTTGTCCCATAAAATTCGACACGTGCTCAATGGGAGGTAAATCAGGTGAACGTGCAGGCCATGGAAGTTGTCTCCCACCCTGAAGTGCATGTTCCGTTACACATGCCATGTGTGGGCGTGCGTTATCTTGCTGGAAAATACCACGATGGACCGACCTTACAAATGGCACAGCAACGAGCTGAATGATGTTGTTGATATAGGAGGTGTTGTTTAACGTACCCGGTACAAACACTAGTTGTGTACGGGAGTGATAGTTGATCGCTTCCCACACCAGGAGACCAGGTGTAGGACATGTGTGTCGCTGGCGTATGCAAGAAGGGTAGAGACGCTCCCCTGTGCGTCTGCGAACAAGCATACGGCCAACGAGGCTCACAAACAGAGTCTTCTTTCATCGCTGAACACGACAGATCACCATTGCGTTCTCCAGTGCAGACGTTGGCGACACCACTGCAGCCGTGCCTGACGGTGGGCTGAAGTCAGAGGTACACATGCCAGAGGCACACGTGCACGTAGTTCTGCATCCAGTAGATGGTTGCGGACTGTTCGCACAGTCACCTAAGGTGCAATGGGAGCTCGGATTTGCGTCGCAGTCGATGTTCTGATTGACAACGCCGCTCTTCTTATGCGTCGATAGGTCCGCTCATCAGTCCGTCTGTGACTCCCGGTTCCACGTCTTCTGGTGTGGGAATGTTCCTCGGATCATCTACGCCACCATCGTACCAACACCGATACTTACCGTCGAATTCGCTCCACAATACGACGATACGACCACCCGGCCTCGCCGAGTCCGGCTAGACGACCTCGCTCAACATCCGATAACTGCTGAAATCGTACACGTCTTCCATGTCCAGGCATTGCAGCTTCTTCAGGGTCTTTGCACGTGTCCGTACGCCGACGACTGATTACATTCACTTTGCCGTACTCCTAAAATACCACCGACGATAATTTGCATATTATGCCGTGCTGTGGCGTAAGCGCTTACTGGTTGGTCCCGAAATTAACATCACACCTACGTAAACTCGACCCCATTAACATATGTAAACTTCATGATCATTCGCCAATTCCTTCCTGATGTTCGTTTTTCACTTTCCGCCAGTGTATCTGGCGTTTGCCAGAAATATTTGGGGGCAAGAACGAAGGCATAGGAAGCTGTTCTTTTAAATTCTTCAACGATATTTCCTAAATATTACTTCAGCCACTGGGAACACTTGTAGATTTGGTTCCTTAAGAATAATTAAAATGTGTTTGAAAGACTTATTTCTTTGAAAATACATCATCTGTTAGATTCTAGAAATGAGAAAACACTATTCCCTCCTTAATAATCTCAATTCTAGTGTTCTATATATTTTTGGAAACTTACAGTTGTAGTTTATTGATGATTCGCAGTAGAATTCCTTACTTATAACTCATAAACAATCCGTGCTCTGTGAAAGTACAAGTACATAGGACGAATAGGAAATTCTGAAACACTTTTTATTTTTTTCAGATTAAATGCTATTTGACTGTTAACGGTATGGACGCATTCTGTTCAATCACGGTACTGACGAACTTGTCAAAAGTCGTATTTTATGTCATTAGTACGTCGGTAAACACAGTTGTGTAACTTCTAGGTCTAATCGAATGCTAAATCAAAAGACGTACAGCAATCTAGTGAGAGTTTTGAAAACAAAAAAAAATATTTCTTACACAAATTTTGCAAATAAAAGAGGGATATCTTACGAAGATTTCTCAGACAAATACGTGTGTTCCTAATTTTGGGAAAAGAAAGGGTTCCAACAAACAAAATTGAACGCATGTTTATACCAAGATACAATTTGTTAGAGTGTGCGCTATTTTCTTATCTTTCAATCCTTGTACTAATTAACACGAGCGAACTCAAAAAATTACCATATATGTATTACTCTGTCTTACGGATATTACGATATACATTGCAATTACAAAAGTCACCGGACCCCCTAGAAGAGAAACACAACACAGCATTTATTGACATACATTAGTACGGTGTCGGTTCGTCTTTGGCCTTAATGCATGCACTGAATCTTCGAGACATGCTTTCGACAAAGTTTTGGAACACAACGATAGGTATGCGCTTCCATTCAGTACATAATTCTGCAGCTAACTTCTGCTTAGCATTAGGCATTAGTCCCAAACTTCTTATGCGGCGCTCTAATTCGTCCCATCGGTGCTCTATGTGGTTAAGATCAGAGCTCTGTGCTGGCCAGTCCATACACGATTCGGAATTATCGCAAAACCATATCGTGTATTGCGATAACTGCTGTATGGCTCGGTTCATTATCCTGCTGGTGTCAATAATGCTCTGTTCCGTAGTATTGCCACCGTGTTGGTACGACGTAATTGTCCAGAATATCGAGATAGACGTACTGGTTAACAGGTTTGTCCACGATAACCAATGGATTGGGACCATAATACGACAAACATCACCACACGAGTATACTATCAGCTTCAAACTTGACCGTAGGAACAGTAAACGGTGGTAAATAGCTTTCGCCCGGCTGCCGCCATCCCCACACATATCTATAAGACTGATGTATTGTGTATCTGAATTTATCAGTCCATAGGACCAGTTTGCATTGTTCTACGGTCCACGATAAATGTTATTTGCACCATGCTAAACGATGAATAGCATTCCAAGTGGAGATGAAAGGTGTATGAGCAGCCTCACGATCACGGTACCCCATTGAATGAAGTTCTCTGCGAATGGTACGTAAGCATACCGCAGTTCCATCATTTCTACTCACCGGTACACTCAGGTCTTGTGCAGTAAGATCTGAGTGTTTAGCTGTAACGACTCTCCTGAGACTTCGACATCCTCTATCACTGATTTTCTTTGGTCTGCGAGTACGTTTTGTTTCTTCAGGCACGCCATGTGCCTTCTACTTATTCAGGACATCGAAAACAGTTGATTTGGTTATGTTTAAACGCCTCTAGGTTTCTCTTATAACACCCAATAATCTTTCGTTTGTAAAAGTCAGTTCTCTCCAGCCGCGATATTTTCACTCAACATCACAGTGTGATATGATCGCGGTAAGCTGCAGGCTTGTTTTTATACTGCCTGCAGGTGTACCCAGCATCTTAACAACGTAGCGGATCAGTTCGTTTGCTTTTGAAGGGGTGTTTGGTGCATTTTCTCAATATAGTGTATATATGTATGTTGCCGAAAGCACTGGGTAATTCGTGTATGTGTAAACATACCTAAGATGAATAATGTTTAAAAGAAGTGCTCTTAGAGTATCGCTCTCGTTATCAAAGAACGTTGTGTATGTGTGATTTCAGGAAAACACACATATAAATAATGTACTACATTACAATTGCTTTAAACTGTGTGCTTCATAACGTTGTTTTTTATGTTTGAAGAAAGCTGTGTAGGAAGTCTGAAATGTTAAAAATGCACCGCATAGAATTTTATATTTTTCCTTCACGTTTTTAATGTGTTTCTGGACATCTATACCTGAAGATACCTGAAAACAAATCAAATTATAATTGATATGTAGTGTCCATTGTCCTAAAAAATGAAAGAATGTATAATGTAATAACCAACTATTATAAATGCATCTCTATATTGGAGATTTCTCTAATTTCTAATTGGTTTTCTGGCGCCAGTGCTTCACTCACTTCATGCCCGGTAGCTGGCGCTTTAATCAAGAAGATTCCATTAACACAATGGTTTTTAAAAAATATTACACTGTGATGCAGTTTTAAGACACTGACATCAACTTTTGTGGAAATTTGGAGCACCAGATCCAGTCGTTTAAATTTTTAATAAAGTTTCTTCCTTGCTGTGAAACACCGCGTTTTATAAACGGTTCCTCTTCCCTACTTAACGCACAATAAGGAGTGAAGCACAAAATATATTTAGCTTTTCTTTTGTGACTGATATTATGCGTGACATGTACATGTTGTCGATTAAAAAGAAAGTATTTTTGGGCTTTTTTTATACATTCGAATTATCTGAATCACTTGAACCGTGCGTCAATGGGTTAATGCATAGTGAAGTGAAATTCAGCTTACATATAACGATATTATGCTTTCCAAAAGGAAAGTACGATTTAAATGCCACCTACTGATTATAGTTTCCGAAACCAAACAAAAATTAGTCAAAATGTTATGATTCCTTAACTCCTTTGAACAAAAGCAGCCTGTGTTCCTTTTTCATTGATACACATACCTAAAACGAGTTAAACTATCTTGACGGATTTATTCTTCGCCAATTCTGCAAATGAGAAACGCATAATATGCTACAACAAACCAAACGCAATCAAAACCGAAACCTGTTAAAGGTGCATTTTAATTCTACTTGCCACGATTGTCAATTATTTTAGACAAAAAAAATAAAATTATTATATAATATTTTGTTAATATTACACTGAAAGTTTCTGTAAACCAATTACCTTAGAAATTCCAAAGTCGTGACAAATTCTATTTCTTCATTTTTTCATCTATTTAAATCATCTGCTACCGAATTTGAAGTTTAAAACGTCACTCAATTTTTTTCCAGTGGGCTAAGAGAATGTCTCCAAAACGGATGTTGAAGTAATTACAGGGTAATTAATAACACAAAATCTTTCCAATAGATAGTTTTTGCAAAATCTATCATAGTATTTTGGTCAGATTTGAAAAAATTATTCCTATTTACAACATTTGTCAGAGCTACATCCTTGTACGTTTCTCTATTATATTAGCAAAAAATATTTCTTCGTATTTTCCTCTTTCTTTCTGCAAATTTTGCAATTTCTTTTTTGCTTTAAATTTAGTTGTTTTAATTAAAATAAAAGGAAATTCTGCTTTTGGAAAACCAGGAAAAAGTCTTTAAAAGTTGAAAAAAGTCTTGGAAAAATTTGAAGGTTGCACAGACAATATGTGGGGTAAACGTTCTTCAAATGTAGGCCATAAACCAGATATTTGACCGAAAATGTTGGTTGCCCCATCTATTACTAAACCAACAACCCAATAATTTTTATTCAGTTCTAAACATACAAATGCAAGCTGTTGCTCAATACCAGAAAAATGGAATTCAAATGTGTTATTTTGTAATTCTGGAAGCCCCAAGAAACTTTCTTCAATTTTACCGCTTTCAAAAATCTGGCATACATGTTCAATTTACTTGATTGTGCCTTTGTCTGTAGAGATGCGTAAACAATGCTAACGAACTGATACTGCTTCAGTTCATTCAGTACCAATTTGGTTGAAACCTCCGTTATATGAGAAATAAAGTCCCTCTTAGCATTTCTGTTTCCTGGTTTTGTATATCAGCTTCTAAATTTGAATACCTTTGTGAGTGATTCAATTTCAGCAAATTGATTATTTTTTTTGCAATATAGTAGCTCAGGCAGATAATACTTTGAGCTGCTTGAACATTTTCCATCCGTGTTTTAATGCATTTGGCCAAAGGTGTGTTAACCAGAAACTGTGATGGATTTTAAATAATGACAAGATTTTTCCTATGCTTCACAGATTTATTTTGCAATTTAAAAGTTTCATGTTTTAAAGGATCACTAAATCCCTCAGAAAACTTCTGTGATGTATTGACTTTCACATCTTCATTGCAGTAATATCCACATTTTGCAAGACCATCTTCATAAACATTCCTAGGGAAATCTATCTATTTCTCATGACATTTCCTTTTCTCTCTGTTTTGCCAATATTTCGCATCATTTTTGTCTTTATGTAAAATATTTTCAGATTCGGAATCGCGTTGTATGCTGTCAAACAAAATAGAACCACTTGACGCAGAGTATGTATCACGTGAAACTTCTACATCGCTACCGGCCGACTTATGTTGGAAATTTTTTACTGAAGTTGATTGCTTGGAATTAAACATATTAACGCTACAGACTAATTCTCAATAACTTAATGTTTCCAGCAATTTTTCATGCTGCAGAAGCTTTCTGTCCACGAAAACCTTGTTGTTCATGTTTCCATCATGCAATCAGCATAGCCAGAGCGATGACAATTTAGTTCGCGCTCCGAGAAGAGGGACGTAGGAACACGTGATCGAGCAGGCGGGAGCCCAGCAGCGTAGGAACACGTGATCGAGCAGGCGGGAGCCCAGCAGCGATTGTTTGTGGTTCATAGCATTCTCCAGTTGGAAAACCAGTTTCTTCCGCAATGCGCGCGACTGCAAAGCACTGTGTTATTACCTCCCCTCTATTGTAGGATTGAACTGCTGGGTCTGTCTAAAAATAGAATACTTCTCTATCTAGCGGGGCATAACTTGCAGTTCGGGCGTTCGTCCGTTGGGGTTTCGGAATAGAATATGCTTTCCCATCTTATAAATAAGGAATTACACTGTCGTATCAGAATAATATGACCACACCCGGAATCACAATGTTTTACCCTCCCCAGCGCGTCACAGAGTGCATGTGCCAAGGTCTACTACTCGGAGATCTAAGCGGCTGGCCAAGAAAGATGAGCCATAGTGCGTAACCTCAGCACAATTATCAAAGGTAGTAATTTGACGGACGTTCAAAAAGGAATGATAATCTGCTACCGCGCCGAGATTTGAAGCATCTCAGAAACAGCACAAACCGTACGCTGTTCGCGAGGTGATGTAGTTAGAGTGTACCAAGAATGGACTGCTGGAACATCAAACACGTAACTCTTAAGCCCGAAGGAAATCTGCCACAGAGTAGAACGTCGCCTTCGTCGACTGCTAAAAGGTAATCGACGCGCAACTGTGCAGTAATTGACCTGGCAAATGAACGCTGGGGCACCCAGGTACAGTACAGTGAGCCCTGTAACGCATGAGTCTCCGGAGTCGACGCTGCGTCAAGGCGCGTATGTTAACCGAGGTCCGTCGGAAACGCCGCCTGTAATTCGCGTGGAATCACTGTCAATGGACAGTGGAAGTGTAGAAAAAGGTTTACTTTTCTGACGAAACGAGGTTTCTCCACCACAGAAGTGACGTGCGGTGGCGGCTACGTTGTCACACACACGAAAACCAACACCCGGACAAGTTTATCGGTCAAGTACAAGGCGACGGTGCAAGTGTGCATGTCTGGGGGATGTTTTCATGGTATGACCTGGGACCGGTGTTACCACTGGATGGGTCCCTGAACGCCAATGACTACCTTTCCGTCCTTGCTGACCACATGCATCCCTTCATGTTGGACGTTTACCCTAGAAGTGATGGTGTCTATCAAGAGGACAACAAGTGGTGTCACGTCCCTAAGGGGTGCGTAATTGGTTCCAGGAACACGACAGCGATGTCTCCGTTCTTCCGTGGCGGGAGAAATCGCCCGGTCTTAATCCTATAGAGCGCATGTGTATCTATTTGTTTCAACAGGTTCAACGTGTCCGACCTACGACCACGTTATTTAGGAGACCTCCGTGCTCTGCTGCAGTCTGAATCTGCTCATGTGCCTTGGGCAGTTTGCCAGGGTCCCATTGTTTCCATGCCACGCCGTCTCGCCGCTGTCATCCTGGCCAAGGTTAGTTTTTACCATTATTAGGTAGGTGATCATATTATTCTGATACGACTGTGTATAAGGTGTAAAAGAATATGGAAATCCAACAATATTATTATTCTATAAATTTTATAAGCTACAGTTTTATGAGGTATAAATACAGGAAATCCACTCGCCACGCCGAAAAATGCACTCGCCAATGGCGGGTGGCCAAGCGTAATCTCCCACACCTGGTATTATGCGTATTGCTGTCCAAGGAGGTCATTTCCCATACTGACAATACGTTGGTAACAGTCAATGCTGTTTAACGCCTTTGCTTCGGTCATAGATTCAAAACATTTGAAAGCTCACATTGTACATATATTCCATTTGTTAAATTTCTGTATGTTCAATTGCCTATAATTCAGCGTCAATAACACCTTCTTGGACTGTATTTTTTCTGTTTTGAATTTTGCCACAAGAGTTTCGTCACATTTGTCGGTTTTCCCTAAAATGAGGTTGTTCCTTAGCAATTTTCAGTCAGTGTATAATTCCAGTTTCTTGGGAAGTGCTGCCTACTGCACATAATTGCTTATCCCAGCATGTAAGACGGAAAGTGAATGCGATGAGCTGTGTACACTGAAGACCTAAATCATTATGACGTGCGCACCTTTATGCAAATCGAAGCAACTGTATATAAACAAAGGGGCGTGGGAAGGTCATGAAACGATATATGTAACGCCTGATGGTGATCTCTGTTAATCAGTGTCATTCTTGTTCTTCAGATGGGAAAGACAGCGAATTTAGTTTTATTTGACGAAGATCAAATGTTATGGCTGGGCGACTGAGTCAGAAATTTTCGGCAAGCCACAAATAATCACGAACCTGTTCAAGGAGTTCGCCTACCACGGCTCGTAGATTCCAGAGATGAGCGAAGGTTATTATTCTGTGTGGTACAACCCAACATAATATTTAATTTTACGTAATTACTATGTTTTGTTTAATCGACAAGTTCTTATGTCATACAAGTAACTGTCAACATCTACATTTATGTATTTGAAAGAAATATTTCTATAAAAAACTCTGGGAGATTTGGTGGCTAGAATAAGAAGTAAACATTCATTATCACAAATCTCCTTTGGTTAGGCATTCATGTTAATTTGACGGCGGTTCAAATACTGTACAATATAAGTAACCGGTTGTAAACTTTAAACTCCGGTATACTCCATGCTTACCGATGTAATAATATATTGATTCTTCACGTTTCTAGTAGACAAATGAATGCATTCATGCTGAAAGAGTGTCTGGTTTTGGGTGGATTATCCTTAGTTTGAAGTTGATCATTCAGCATGGTGGCAATAATACAGGTGATATACCTCATGAAACACTGCGGAATAAAGTTTCCTTTATATAGAAGTTAAGGACGGAAATCAAATGTTTTCACGCGAAGTAGAATCATTTTACTTTCTCACTTACAACAGATATTTTTGCTTGCTCAGGGTTATTTCCGCATGTACGAATAAAAGTTCGATTTGACTGGTATTTATAGGTTTTATTCTCCTTATCGTTGTTGTATAGAAAGAAATTATTTAAAAGGATATTTTTCATAGCCCACTATTGAAAAAGTATCTCAAAATTCTTCTCCGAACATAACACCTGCCCAGAATATTGTCTCTCTACAGTAGTTGAGTAACACACAATTTGTTCAATAAGCACAGTCCTAAGGAAAATTCCAGTGAACGTAATTTGCTATTGCTCCTCTCTGTTAAAATGATAGGAATAAGTCAAGCACTCAAAACTTCGCAAACATTATAATTTAGAGAGCTTACAGCTTTCAAAAGATCGATGTTGATTCCTTATTACCTAAAGAAATGAGTAGCCATGTTTACTTTAGCATGATTTACAACGACTTGGACAGTTTGGTTCTAAATCCATATGAAAGTACGAATAGTTATTGAAAATTGTCCAGATTATTATTTAACCCACGTCCATCAGTTTGTAGCAGAAACAAATATTTTCCCGCATAATGTAAATGTTCGGTACAGGTAGGGCTTGTCTGCTGGCGAATAAGTATCCGGCTACTGATGAAACTGGTGGACGGAGACACCTGTGCCTGCTTGAACAGAAAATTATTATAGAAGCAAGAAAGACGAGCTCCACCACCAGAACCACGTATGTCTTCAATATCGTCAAAAACTTTCCCTTTTACTGGCAGCTGTAATATAGGGTATAGAAATCGGTCACAGGGTGTGACAAATCTGGAGAATATAGGCGATGGTTAAGTATATGCACTTGCTTTCGTACACTAACTGCTTTGGGTGCAGGTGCGTTTTCGTGAAGTTTCAATTCCATTTCTGTCCTCAGGCCTGATGTGAAAAACACTCTTCCACAATCGTTTTAAAACGGATGTGCAAGCATACCAGTGACAGTTTTACTTTCAGGAATGAACTCGTGATGCAGATTTCCCTTGCTGTCATAAAAGCACATAAGCATCGTCCTCATTTTGCAGTTTTATAACCAGATCTGGTTTCCTTTGGGAGAGTGTGCTGGCTTCGAGTGAGAACTCTGACGGTTCGTTTCGGTATTATAACCATGTCGCGTCACCTGCCACAATACTTTGGAGAAACGTTTCCATTATTTCTGCAGTTTCCACAATGCTTTTTCGTACTCAACTCGTGAATGTTTTTGGTCATCTGACAAAGCATGAAGAATAAGACGAGCACAACCTTTTTTTCTCCCAAATTATGCAAAGGAATTTGCCTAATCGTCTTCCTATTAACGCCGAGATCACATTCCAACATACTTAAAGTCACAGAATCATCAATTTTATCCTATCGCGAACTTTCTGAATGTGTTCACACGTGCGCACTGAAATTGGGCTGCTGTTCGAACATTCATTTTCCAAACCTTCCGGTACGTACTTGATACAAGCCTACAATCGGAATATTTGTGCACGAGATAGGCATTTAGCCTCATACATATCCGAATGACATCATTTTTTTAGAACATTGGGAGCCGAAATATGATAGCAATTTCTTCAACTCACCTTTTTGCTCTGTTTGTCATTTAAAACTATGATTTGCCATCAATCAATGAACTGTTTCCAAAAATGTGGAAGAAATTAATTCACTGTCACTGAACTCTCGCCTTTTTAGTGTATTGTGCGAAGAAATGAGAAGTGTGCACTTTTCCACACTGAAGTTCGGTGGTTGTTAAGGGGGAAAGTGCTTTCAAGAGTTTTCCAGCTGAGGAATGAGATCAAGAACTTCCTTCAGGTCACTGATGAAGTAAGTAGATATCTTTTCCACGATTTTAAGTGGGTAGGTTAGGTGTCATGTCTCATAGACATTTTCCGCGCCCTGAACAAGCTAAATCTGTCACTTCAGGGACGCGATGGAACCATTTTTAAAGTGCAAAATAAAATAAAAGCATTTCTGCTGAAATATGAAATTTTAAGTAAACGGCTTGGTCGTGGGGATTATGATACATTTTCTGCATAATGATTTTTGCCGTCTTCAGGAGAACTAATCGATGATGAATTAATGTAATTATTTCAGAACTATATAACAATTCTGCAAGATAACATAAAATAATTATTTTCCAGAGCCTGATGAAAGTAAGAAGTGGATTAGGAATCCTTTCAGCTCTACATCTGTGATTAAGGCTTTCGGCTTATCAGGTCGTATGTGTGACCAGTTTATTGAATTGGTGTCTGATGGAGCACTAAAACTTACGTTTAGTGAGAAATCCCTAACAGACTTCTGAATACATGTGAAATCACCGTACGCTGAACTTACCAACAGTGCCATCAAGCACCTGCTACCGTTTCCCGCAACGTAAAATTGTAAAATAGGATTTTCTTACCTGGTTGGACTTAAAATTATGAAAAGTAACAGGATGTTGAGCCTGACCTAAGGCTGACACTATCTTCCATTGAACCTGATGTAACCAAACTGGTTGAAGATGTTCAGCAACAAAATCTTTCATAATGAAATGGAGAAGAAAATCATTTTTTCTTTATTTATTTCTTTGAAATGTGCTAATACCATTTTAATTCTGAAAATAATTATGCTGTTATTGTTTCTCATCCCTTGGTCTTAAAACGTTTCATTAGGTTACATTTTTTTTAATTCTCTTATTAATGTTTCTTCATCATCTTGAATTACTTTCTTATTGACGTCTATATATTAAAAGATGTGGTTTGGTGTCTATTCCTTTAAAATACATTTTGAACAGACTTTTGTGCCATCAAGTATTATAATTGATTTGAATTGCCTAATCCGAAATCTTGATAATGAATTTTGTTATTTTCTGTTTAATGCTATGTTGAGGGATTGGCCTCCTTCTTTTATATTTTAAAATATAATAAAAAAACTGTATTTTTTTATTAATTTATTTTTAACTTTTCGACAATGAAATTTCTTTAATATCTAGTTTTCATGATGATAATGCATTTTAGTCACTTGTCAAATCATTATTCCTAAATTTTGGTACTTGAATGGAAGAGGTGCCGAGGTAGGTGGTCCGTATTAGGTTGACAGTCTACACCTAGTTTACCGTGGTAAAGGAAAGTTTGAGAACAACTGATGTAAAGGATAGCCAAAATCTTTGCTATCGGAACGTATAAATTGCAGTTTTTCCAATTGATACGCTTTACATGAATTTTTTGTGAAGTGCATTTTAATCCTGTGCACGAGCAGGCAATACTTAAATAAGACGGATCTATACAAGCGAAATCATTAACTGATGTAACACTTGGAGATCACTAAAACAGGACGGATCAATACAAGAGGAGTAAGTAACTGGCATAAATTTTGGAGATCCGTTAACTACATCGCTAGCTGTGTTTTGATTGTTGACAATATTCAGTTCTTCACTTATCTTTTGCTGATTTAGTGAATATATCTCAACGCATCAGGGCACCTACCACCCAGTTGGAAGGAGAAATTCAGATTGACTTCTGCTGAATTCATTTTGCACTGCTTACTGAACATTGTGTGATCATGGCATGAATTCCTTGATTGCCTAAGCCATGCTTGCTTTAAAAAAATAATTTCAGGTTTATTTAGTTGTGAATTAACTTTTGGAAAATGTCAGATTCCAGACATTGATTTTTACTGTAGTCGCTCTTTGTGCAGCTGCTTTCATTATGGTGAATCTAAAGCTACATTTGATAAAGGAATTAAGATTGCTGATATTCCTATTGTAAGCGAATTTCACAATAGATTGGAAAAAAGATCTCAAACGTTGCCTTTTCAGAACGCGTAAATGAGCGAAAGAAGTAAACAAAAAAACATCAGTTGAGAATAAAGTAATGAAAATCAATTCCTACGTCGCACACTGCAGTAAAATATACTTCCTCATGTTTTTTCTTAGCCAGAGTACTAGTTCCAAACACTGATCGTGAGTGGAACTAGTGCTCTCTCTTCTCAGAGAGAGCACTAGTTTCACTCGACGAAATTGTTTTCCATTTCGGAGAAAATAAGTTTTGAATGTCGAAAATTAACGAAAGTAAAGAGCATACTAAATTGAATAAAAATATAATAGGACATCTTGCTTAACTGTCAAAAATCACAATGTTAATAGCAACGGAAATCTACAAATTTGCATCATAAAATTAACGGTAAAATTATTTCAATAAAATTAAATAATTAAAGCAAACTTTCCACCAAAAGCTTATACTGATAGAAGAAATCTATTAAATATTCTAATGACGCCAGAAAAATTAAAGGTTACCGAAGAGAGATTTTGGTACGATGAAAGAAAGGATGAGAGATTGCGTAGGACTTTGTCCAAAGGTGCATTCCAGGAAAATTAGAATCCGCGCCACCGAGGATTAAAAGAAAAACACACGAAAACATGCTACCACATCCATGTAGCAATAAGGAGGGCGTCATGTCTATCTAGAATATATTTGACATCAAACCTGCACATATCATCACTCAAGACACCAGAGGTGCAACGGAATATATAGTGAGGTCTTGACCTCGTACTCTGAACCTACTGAATTGATGAAGTATAAATGTGTATAGGTAACCGAAATGGAAAAGAAAAAGGAAATGACCGCATTTTTCTGCTGCCCGGACACATTTGTTCACTGTAGAAATATTTTTCCAGGTCTGACAGATAATAAATAGTGCCCGTTCTTGGTTATATCTGCAAAGCATTGAGAAGCAGTCATGTAGTATAAATAGTAATATATTCTGACGGTAATTTTTTATATGTAATATGTTCTTGAATTTGCATTTTGACACAATTTTAATCCTAATAGTAAACGCACATTTTTTGTATTTTTTTATGAAAATAATGCCTATTATTCATAATTTGTTGTATATAATTCTTATTATTTTACTTTTTACACATCTTTTCGCGTCAAACAGTATGTTTAATTTCTATTTACAGTAAACAGTATGTTATAAAAGAAAAGTTAAGCTGAACTACATGTTAAAGCATAGATCTTTGTACGAGATATTAATAACAAAACACAGAACAAACACAACATTGGTAATTTCACGGCGTCAGATTAACACATTAAACAGAAGTCATCGCTCTTTCCACGTTGATAAATGAGTCACGGAAATATGCACATCGGCCGCCACTAGGAATCGAACTCGGTGAATGACTCCAAGAAGCAACCGGCCAAGTGTTGTGCTGGACTCCAAGAAGCAACCTGCCAAGTGATTTGGCAATTAGTTGAATGTGAGTCTGGAGAATTTCGAGACAGCTTAGGTGCAGTGGTAGTATGTCTGACGCGTAACTGTAAGACCCAAGTTTCGATTCCAGTGGCGACCGATGAAAATTTTTCCGTGACTAACTTATAAGCGTGGAAAGAGCAATGACTTCTGTTTAATGTTTCTAATCCACTTTAAATGTTTGTATTAAATTAGTCAGATTAACACTATGTTTCTGTTTTGTTAAAACGGGTGAACGAAAGCTCACGTTTTTTTTTTGTTTTTTTTTTGTGTGTGTGTGTGTATTCATAGACACACAAGGCAAAGTTTTTGGAATCAATTTATTAAAAATACTTCTTTTTTTAAATATTTACCGTAAAAAAAGAAATCATGTTGATAATAGGTAAAAGTCCGTTATTAGGAGTACAGCTAATAGCGAGAATCCCAATATTACGAGGCATTTAAAATGCACTGGCAATTTGTTAATGTCAAAGGTAGGAAAATTCTGCGTTTATAATGAGTGGTAAATCTGAGGAACTCCAGTTATAACGAGAGATGCAAACTCGTACAGCTGAACACCAAAATGAGTCACCAGTGGTTAGCTTGCTTGATTCTTTGAATGCTGTCCCTCCGTTTTCTTCTACCCCTCTTCACAACGGAGGGAAATCGGAATAATTTGCTGAAATGAGATGGTTAGTCCGTTTGGCTGTTTGGCTGCTGTCCTCCCACTTTCTTCCATTTGTTTCTACAGCGGTGGGAAGTTGAAACAATTTTTGTGCATGTGCGTCGGGTGTTTTCTTTTACGAGAATGAAAGGAAAGGTTTGATTTTGAAAACAAAATCAAAATCTTTTTATGAATGTGAGAAAAGTTTGAAGTGGAAAGTGAGATCACTAGAAAATTTGATCTTGCATCATCAACGCTGTTTACTTTTTACAGAACAAAGGGAAGTTAAAGAGGCGGCTTTTTAAAATAACGCACCTGCGAAATCTATGAATTTACGCATTGGTGAACATAAACATTTGGAGAAAAAGTTGTTTATGTGGTTTTGCCATAATCGAACCAAAAACATTCATGCTACTGGACCGATGATAAAAGCTAAAGGTAATGAATTTAGCGTTGAAATGAAGAGGGAGGATTTTAATTATTCGGACGATTCGCTAAACCGATTTACAACTAGAAAAAAGAATTCTGTGCAAAAACTATTTGGAGAATCAGCTTCTGTTTCCAAACAAGAAATTCAGGACTGGTCCTCTATCGTTTTAGAAATTCTAGCTCGATACAACGCAAACGACATTTACAACGCAGATGAAGTGCCTTGTTTTAAAACTTTTTGCCTGACAGGACTTTAGTGGTAAAAGGCGATCCATATGTGAAGGAGGAAAACGCATTGCAGAACGTTTAAATTTACTATATGAACCAGTATGGATGGTAGTCATAATAACAGCCATTCGTGATTGGAAAATCGCGAAGGTCGAGCTGCTTTCCTAGTGCTTTGATGCTGTGCACATATGAAACTAATAAGAAGATGAGGATTACAATGCCGTAATTTTTCATGTGGATGAATGCTTTCCAGGTTAAAATTGTAATTGAGAACAGGAAATCTGCGCTTTTCATCGCTAATTATCCTGCACATCCAAATCCCAAAGGTGTTCAATTGGGAAACATAATTAAACTCATATTATTACATCACAGCCTCTCCTTGACAAATGTCAACCCCGCCTTCTCGTGGTACATCCTGTTCCCACTAAAGGGGCTCTGACGACCGCCAATAGCGGTATAACTATACCATCGGGATTAGAGGAAATTCTATCCCACACTCACCAACCAGCTTGGCCAGCGTGGTGAGTTATGGCCAAACCCCTCCAAAATGATTCCACAACTTAAATCTTGGCCCTCAGTCTCCGGCAGCTGGAATGTACCTGGCCAAGGCAGCGGCCAGTGCGACATGAAGGCAGAAGGTGCTAAGAATCCCCGGAGAACCGGACTAGGCTGCCATCTGATGCTGACCTTGGCTACGTACAACGGACGCTCGCTATCTTCTGATTCAAGACTTCTTGAATTGGAAGAGGAACTACAAAGGATCAAGTGGGACATCGTGGGGCTAAGTGAGGTAAGGAGAAAAGGAGAAGATCTCATCGAACTGAAAAGTGGACATCTCTTCTATTATCGTGGGACAGATACTGGCAGAACTAGTGGTGTTGGATTTATAATAAACAAGAAACTGAAGGATAAAGTTGTAGAAGTTGAAAGTTCCTCTGACAGAGCTGCAAGACTTGTTATCCAACTCTCGAAAAGATACCAGGCTCAGATTATTCAAACTTATGCACCCACCACAAGTCATCCTGAAGAAGAAATTGAAGAATTTTATGAGGAAATTTGTCATCTAAATAATAAAGGTAAGCAGCACTTGAAAATAATTATGGGAGATTTCAATGCCAAAATAGGGCAACGGCAACAAAATGAAACTTCAGTAGGTAAATTCGGTCACGGCAACAGAAACCAGCGTGGAAATACTCTCGTTGAGTTTGCAGAGGCAGAAGGGTTTTTCATCTTGAACTCCTTCTTCAAGAAAAAGCCACACAGGAAATGGACATGGAGACATCCAAATGGGACGACAAGTGAAATTGATTTTATTATGTGTAACAAAAAATTCGTCATAGAAGACTGCAGTGTGCTAAACAAGTTCAACACAGGTAGTGACCATAGATTGGTGAGATGTAAGATGCACCTCAACACCAAACTTGAACGTGGCAAGCTCATAAGACAAACAAAATCTATTGACATAACCAACCTTAAAAAACACCATAATACCTTCAAGTTGGAACTGAAGAACAGATTCTCTGCTTTAGAAGGCCTAACATCGGAAGAAGTGGACATTTCTGAAGTTAACAGAAAAGTAACCAAAGCTATTATGGAAACAGCAACAAAATTAGCTGAGTCTAAGAACAAGTTGCATGTAAACAAATTATCAGGAAAAACGAAAATGTTGATGCAAAAAAGAAGAGAGATGAGGACAACTAAAGAAGATGTGACTTCCAAAGTGGAATATATAGAGCTATGCAAGACAGTAAGAAAAAGTATCACTGAAGACGTAAGAAAATTCAACTGTGAACTAGTGAGGAAAGCAATTGAAAACAACCAAAGCCTGAAGATAGCAAAGGGACATCTCAGTAAGGGAAGAAAACAGATTATGGCACTGAGAAAAGAAGATGGTTCTGTAACAAGAAATCGAGGCGAAATTTTGACAAGAGTGAAAGATTTCTACTCCAAATTATATGAAAGGGATGATACATGCACTCCAGACATCATGAAAGATACCAGTACCAGAGTTCCTCCAGTCCTTCCAGCAGAAGTTGCACATGCAATCAAGAACATGAAGCGGGGAAAAGCTCCAGGAGAAGATGGAATTACTGTAGACATCATACAAGAAGCAAGTGGAGAAATTGAAACAGTACTCGCCCAAATTTTCACTCGATGCCTTAATGAAGGAAAGATTCCTGAGGATTGGAACACCGCTACAATGATCCTGCTACATAAGAAAGGTGACATTGAGGATCTCGGAAACTACAGACCTATCAGCCTCCTATCAGTAGTTTATAAAATCTTCACTAAAGTTCTTTCACACCGCTTGAAGGTAACACTGGACATGGCTCAACCGAGAGAACAAGCTGGATTCAGGAGTGGCTACAGCACAATAGATCATATACACGTACTGAGAGAACTAATTGAAAGAGCGAGGGAATATGAACTTCCATTGTGCATGGCTTTTATCGATTATGAAAAAGCCTTTGATTCGGTGAAACCATCAGCAGTTACAATGGCTCTGAAAACCTGCGGTATTGAAGATGCATACATTAATATTATTAATAACATCTATGAAAATGCAAGTGCAAAGATTCGGCTGTTTGAAAATACAACACACATAAAAATTGGAAAGGGAGTGAGACAAGGTGACACCATATCTCCGAAGCTCTTTAATGCCACATTGGAGGGTGTTTTTCAGTCGCTGAGCTGGGAAAACAAAGGGATAAAGATTACTGGAGATTATCTAACCCACCTTCGTTTTGCTGATGACGTAGTCATTTTTGCAACTACCCCATCAGAGCTGCAGAGTATGATCCAGGAACTTGCTGACAAGAGTAAAGAAGTGGAATTAAAAATGAACTTTCAGAAGACAAAAGTGATGTTCAATGCTTTTACAAGAAATGAAGATTTATCGATTGATGGAGAAAAGCTGGAGATAACAGACACGTACGTTTATCTTGGACAGCAGATATCAAGTGAGGGTCACATTGATGAAGAAATTAATCGGCGTACAAAACTTGCCTGGAGAGCTTTTGGAAGAAACAGCATAATTTTCAAGAGCAATATGCCACTATGTCTTAAAAGAAAAGTGTTTGATCAATGCATCCTTCCAGTGCTTACGTATGGTGCAGAGACGTGGACCTTAACTAAAAGAGATATACAAAGACTGCAGACAACTCAAAGCAGCATGGAGAGGTGCATGCTTCGTGTAACCAGGAGAGATAAGAAGAATAACACGTGGATCCGAAAAATGACAGGAGTGGAAGACATCATGATCAGAGTTAAATCCCTGAAATGGCAATGGGCTGGACATACTGCCAGAAGGACAGATCATCGATGGACAGCCGAAATTTTAGATTGGATTCCAAGGGACAGGAAAAGACCCAGAAGACGACCACATGGGAGATGGGTGGATGAAATTCGAAAGTATGCAGGGGTGACATGGAGGAGACTGGCACAAGACAGACCGTTGTGGAGGAAACTTGGGGAGACCTTCGTCCAGCAGTGGATTGATAATGGTTGACAATGATGATGATGATGATGAAACAAAACTGTCTTCTGTTTAAGATTTGATTTATCAAATCCCATAAAATATTGCAAGCATGTACTCATAATGTTGTGAAAAATACAGAGGTTGGACAAAATAATGCGAACACCTAGGAAAAGGTTTTACATGCATAGGAAGCTATGTGACCACCTTGCACTCAAAACCCCTGAATCCTCCTTGGAATGGACGCATACAAATCATCGACAGTGGTTACTGGGATGTTACACCATTCTTCATGTGTGATCTGTTCCAGGTCCTTGAGACATGCAGGAGAAGGATAACTGGGTCTTACACTGCTTCCCAACAAAGTCCACAGTGGCTCGATGATGTTTAAAACTTTTGACTGTTGAGACCAAGAAAGTCGTAAACGTTCGTCCTCATGTTCTTCAAAGCATGATTGCACATTAGGAGCTCTGTGAATTGGGGAATTATCATCTTGGTAGTTGGTATTCCATGCAGGAAACAATGCCTGAAGTATTGCATGGACTTGGTCGTCCAAATGGTTGTATACGTCGTAACATTCATCCGTCCTTTTAAGGTGTTCTGGGGACCTGCTAAAAATCACAAAACGACTACCTAGAGTATGACAGAACAACCACCATGCTGCACTGTTGCGAGGAGACATTCAGGGTTGTACGCTTTTAGCGGTGTTCTTTACACATAAACAGGTCCTTCGCTAAGGAAAAAATGTGAATGTAGATTCATCCGACCACGTTACCCGCTTCGATGCATCGGCAGTCCACGTTGTGTGCTCCTGGCACTACTTCCGTCGCCATTGTGCATTTACCCGGGTCACCAGAGGTTTTGCAATAGCAGCTCTACCACGAATATATTGTATATACAGTTCTCTGCGCACTGTGTTCATTGATTCTGGATTCTGGAGATACAGATTGATCTCCGAATTAATTCGGTTCCGTGGTCTTCTCATTACGGGTAACAATCCCCTTTAAATACTTCATGTCTCCATCAGTGAAGGCCGTTTTACGGCCTCTGGTTTGTTTCGCACACGAGGTTTTGCCACGAACACGGTATGCTGCCTTGACGCTAGGCACAGAGTCTTTGGATACCGACCCTACCCTGGCGCTTGTTGTCACGGAGACACCGACTAGTGGGGCCACCGACAATTAGCCCTCTTTCTAAGTCCGTTATATCGCTCATTTCGCCGTCGTCCTGGAAATTTTTTTAAGACACTTTCAATGCCCTTACACAGGACCTTGAGATTATAAACTAATTTATTAAAACCAAAATGTTGTGGACACCTTTGCGTATTGCGACGTACGCGGATGCATTAAAAGTGACGTCTCTGAGCATGGTGTTCACATTTTTCTGTCCAACCCCTGTATATTCCACATGATAATATAACGCATAGGTACGGGTCGACTTCTTATGTAAATACACTGACGGAAAAAAAATCCCAACACCACGAAGAAATAGTTGTAGAGGAATGAAATGGCGGCAATACATTTGTATAGGTAACATGTTTAATCGATTAAGGTTTCAAGATCACAGCTTAATGTAAGCGGGAGAAGAGCCATTTTAAATGTGAAATGCTGGTTCATTAATAACCGGTGTAACCGTCAGAATGTTGAATGCAAGCATGCAAACGTTCATGCATTGTGTCGTACAGGTGCTGGATGACAGTTTGTGGGATGGAGTTCCATGCCTGTTGCACTTGGTCGGTCAATAGAGGGACGGTTAATGCTGCTTGAGGGTGACGCTGGAGTTTTCGTCCAATGATGTCCCATACGTGCTCGATTGGAGAAAGATCTGGTGATCTAGCAGGCCACGGCAACATGTCGACACTCTGTAGAGCATGTTGGGTTACAACAACGGTATGCGGGCGCGCGTTATCCTGTTGGAAAACACCCCCTGGAATGCTGTTCATAAATGGCAGCACAACAGATTGAATCATCAGACCGACGTACAACTGTGCCGTCAGGGTGCGTGGGATAACCACGAGAGTGTTCCTGCTGTTATAGGAAATTGCTCCCCAGACCATAACTCCAGGTCAAGTGTGTCTCGGCCGCAGACAGATTGTTTGCAGGCGCTCACCTGGCCTCCTTCTAACCAAAACACGGCCATCACTGGCACCCAGGCAGAACCGGCTTTCATCAGAAAACACAACAGATCTCCACTCTGTCCTCCAATGAGCTCTAACTTGACACCACTGACGTCGCAAACGGCAGTGGTTTGGAGTAAGTGGAATGAACGCTACAGGGCGTCTGGCTCGGAGCTGTCCTTCCAGTAACCGATTTGTAACAGTTCGTTGTGTCACTGTGGTGGCAACTGCAGCTCGAATTGCTGCCGCAGACGCAGTACGATGCGCCAAGGCCATACGCCGTACACGGCGATCTTCCCTCTCGGTAGTGCTACGTGGCCGGCCGGAACTCGGTCTTCTTGAGGCAATACCTTCCCTTGACCACCGCTGCCAACAATCATGCACAATGGCTACATTCCTACCAAGTCGTTCTGCAATATTACGGAAAGAAAATCCACCTTCTCGTAGCCCTATTATACGCCCTCGTTCAAACTTCGTGAGCTGTTGATAATGGCTTCTTCGTCTTCTTAAAGGCATTCTTGACTAACATCAACACACTACGTCGAATCTCAACGATAACTAACGCTCACGAACGTTACAGCGCTTATTTACAGTAAACCTGCTTTGCATGTTTCGAGGGGCGCTACTAGCGCCACACGTATGCGCCGAGCGCGAAATTTGCATAGACGTCATCTTACAGACGTACTCTCACCGCCTACCAACTGTCGTTTATCTAACACAACCCCTTCTTGGTGTTGGAAATTTTTTTCCCGTCAGTGTATGTGTGTCTTCACATAAAAATTTTTTTGAAAAATTTCATATAAATGAAAATTTTTAAAAATTACGTTTTAAATACATATATTTGCACGTTACCTTCCTTTCTTTGCTTTTCTCTGTTAACAAATCCCAAATAAAATTTCATCCTGAAAGAAATTGAGAGAAGGAAAATAGAAAATGATCCTATTAACCAGCGGTTGCAGTTTACGCCACTCGGCCCATTTACGAGGATCTTGTTGAGCGGAGTTCTTTTACGAGACACGAGACAATTAGTTGCTCGGGAATAAGTACAAGATGATCACCGTGAGTTTTTGCATGCTATTGGACATCGTCCATGGTCAGGTTTTGACGCCTTTTGTTTTCCGAAATTCCGTGTCATTGAAGAATAATCTCCCCCAAAACTTGCATTTTTAGGGTTTTTACGGGGTTTTGAGAAGGGGTCGTTTGCTACCTATCTCCACCAAAGATCTTCAGCCGATAGCGGTGACACTTGCCACAGAGAAAGGAAGAGACATGGTGAGTGGCATGGGGTTGTTCTCATGGTGATTGGTCTTGTAGTATAAAAATAATGACCATTAAAAGACTGACCAATTTTAATAACAATTGAAAAAATCCGCTCTCTTAACAAGACTGGGGACAATTAATTGTTCGGTCATAGCTACCACATGACAGATCAGATCAAAGTGTTTTTTTGCATGTGATTGGACATTGTCCATGGTCAGCTTTCGACGCCTTCCGATTCCCGAAAGTCCGTGTCATTAAGGAATTTCAATTAAAACGATATGGCCTTTTATTTGAACCGTTTCACAAAAGCCGGCTCAGTAATCCTTTTTTTTTTAAAAATCGTGCCAATTAAAAAACGAAAAAATAGAAAGACTCCGTCTGTTAGCTCAAAACTTCCTGAATCTATAATAATAAAAGGAAGTTTGTGTATGTGTATGTGTGTCTATCTTTCGCGATACAAAATGAAAAACGTGGTTCTCGATCTGAGTATGTCTTTCCGCTTTGTTTACCTGCACCCTGATCAAAACCAACGTGAAGGCGTGTAGGAAATTAGCTCATTATGAAATTTAGGAATTTATTTTTTTAGAATGTTTCTTACTTTTTTTCCGCAAGTCATAAATTTTACTCGTTCCTTTATTAGAATTTGTTGTAATACACACCTTAAAGACAAATTGGCTTTTCGAAAGACTATTATTATTCTATACACAAAGACGTACACGTTCTTTCGAATTTATTTTGGAACTATTTACAATGTGCAATGTCAGAGGAAGAATCACGAAGGGAAGGAAACATAAACAAACTCGCTGATATGTAACAATTCGAAAGAGCAGTCGTCCTCTGAACCTTAACTTCTGAAAGACACAAATATTTTTCAGCTGCCCTATCGAAGTGCTGAGGTTGATGTGCTTCGGGACGTGTTCCACTACGCGATGTAAATAGTTCCTAAGGAAAGAGAAAAGCATGTGTGTGTGTGTGTGAGTAAAATAATAGGACTAGCGTCTGGGGACAGCAATGGAAATCTCGTAGGAAGATCCTCATTGGTAGGAATAAAACACAATCAACCAATTGGTGTGCGTGATGTGTATCACTAGTGCTAGGTAAGTATGAAAAAATTAGCAAACTTTCTATATTTTATATAATTTTTCGAATTTTTTTACTGAAAGCCATTGATCAAATTACTGGGTAAATGTGTAGATTATCGTTCTAAATTATTTCGCGAGAAAAATGTTAGTACCTGGAAAAAGTGCGACGTACGGATTCAGAGTATGGATATTAAAGGCAAATGGTACAGAAATTTCATATTTTAAATGTGTTTTGAAAATTTTAATCGGAATATTGACCGGAAAGTTCGATGCTGTGAAGAGACACCGCGGTTGGCCTAATGCATCTCTACTGCGATGATGTCAACTGTGCTCCGTTAAAAGGAAGGTTCGTTGCTGAACCGAAATGACGGGCGGAATAGTACGAGAGAAAGCGGTTCCTTTTTGGCAGAAGAGCAATACATTTTGTAGTGTACACTACAAAAAATAGGTCCAAATTATGCACACTTTATTGGTATCCCATACGTTGTTGGCAGGAAAACCCGGAAAATAAGATCTTTGATTAGCAAACGATACGTATCAGTGAGAGAGAAATTGATCTGCGAATAAAGTATCAACACGAGAACCAAAAGTACAGTGGTACAGCAAATCAGCTACGAATGGAAGCCGTTCAAAGTAGAAACGAAGTTATGCTTCCCCAGTTTTCTGCACAACATAGAAAGGAATATTTGCACTTTCTATTTGGAATTATTGAATGATGTGTGAAAGAACGAAACATTCCTGAACATGTGCTTCAAAAACAATGACAAAACATGAGCGAACTATATTCTGTAACGTATGAGTACATGGTACTTCGCTCTCCTGGCAAGAGCATATGCAGCTGCACTTGTAGTCATCCGCGCGTGAATTACTCGCCGCAGGGGATCTTTCTTTCAACGGATTAAAGCTTCACATCGTCGTGGTAACGATGCATTTAGCCTACCGCAGCGTCTCTTCAAAAAATCACACTTACATGTAAATATTACGATAAAAATCGTTAAAAGGCATTTAAAACATGAAATGGCTACACCATTTGCCATTAATTTTCATATTCTAAAATCTATACGGCGCCCTTTTTCCAGGTATTTTTCCGACGAAATAATTTAGGACGCTAATCTACAATTCCTTTCTATGTTCTGCAGAAAACTGGGGAAGCATAACTTCGGTTCTACTTTGAACGGCTTCCATTCGTAGCTGATTTGCTGTACCACTGTACTTTTGGTTCTCGTGTTGATACTTTGTTCGCAGGTCAATTTCTCTCTCACTGATACGTATCGTTTGCTAATCAAAGATCTTATTTTCCGGGTTTTCCTGCCAACAACGTATGGGATACCAATAAAGTGTGCATAATTTGGACCTATTTTTGTAGTGTACACTACAAAATGTATTGCTCTTCTGCCAAAAAGTAACCGCTTTCTCTCGTACTCTTCCGCCCGTCATTTCGGTTCAGCAACGAACCTTCCTTTTAACGGAGCACAGTTGACATCATCGCAGTAGAGATGCATTAGGCCAACCGCAGCGTCTCTTCACAGCATCGAACTTTCCGGTCAATATTCCGATTAAAATTTTCAAAACACATTTAAAATATGAAATTTCTGTACCATTTGCCTTTAATATCCATACTCTGAATCCGTACGTCGCACTTTTTCCAGGTACTAACATTTTTCTCGCGAAATAATTTAGAACGATAATCTACACATTTACCCAGTAATTTGATCAATGGCTTTCAGTAAAAAATTCGAAAAATTATATTAAATATAGAAAGTTTGCTAATTATTTCATACTTACCTGGCACTAGTGATACACATCACGCACGCCAATTGGTTGATTGTGTTTTATTCCTACCAATGAGGATCTTCCTACGAGATTTCCATTGCTGTCCCCAGACGCTAGTAAATAATAGGTTTCCGTTATCATATGGTTCTTCTCTTCGTAACATCCTACCAACCACTAATTCTGGCGATCGCCAAACCTATTACGATGGGCGGTTTCCAAGAGCTTTAAATACTCTTAAGTGTTAACGGAGGTGGAAAAATTAATTTATATAATAAATTTTTCCAAGTTATACAGTGCAACTATTTTCTCAACATTGTGCATAAAAGTACCACCCTTTTTTTTTCACACTTATGTTCCAAGTGCAAAATAGTTTTGGATTTCAATAAAAAAAAATATTTATCATTATTAATAGTGACGGAAGGATTCAATGTCCCAGGTGAGTTTTACACAACGTGATTTCGGCGAAATGCGAGCAAGCAACCTCCGAAGGAACGTAAAGATGTGTTCTTGTACTCTGCCCTGTATACAGTTGTCCGTAAAAATATGGCTTTCCATTTATATTCTAAGGTAAGTATTTACTGAATGTCAGTAGCATGTTAATTGAACTACATTATCCTTTCCCGAATTTCAAAAAGTGTGTTAACCGTATTTGTTGTTTCATCCATGTTTATTAGGTTTATGATCTTTTTCTACGTCCAAGTAATCTTTGAACAGGCAACTTTATTGCTAATTTGTTTCCTTTTGCATAAGAAAAGCATTGATCTGGGCAGCTGCTCTAAAGCAAAACGAAAAGGAGGCTGGAGCAATAAGGCCAAAACATTTTTGAGGAAGTAATGAAACAGCAATGATATAACAAAATTTAAGGAGACGGTATGAAACCACCAAGATATCCGAAGATATTGCTGATATGCTTTATTACAAAGAGTATGTGTCGATGTCATTAGCAAACAAAAAATCGAAAGTTCTGCAAAGTGGCCGAGCGAATGAATGCTCTTAAAAATAAAACTCACAAATCAGACATTTCCGCACTATCACGTGTTGTATTCATAAAAGCAATGTTCCCCACATGAACAGTGGACGCTGTATTGCGCCAAATGCCTCGAGTAAAACTAAAAGAATACCAAATTTCCAAATGTGCTAGTTCTGATATGAGAAATGAGCTTAGTCGAATTGTAATTTGGAAGAACTTTCTTGAATTGTAATGGAAATTTTCAAAAAATAAAAATAAAAACTTCTTGATAAACATGTTTCATATATATGTAATTTTGTTTTAGAAATCAATACTAAACACTTTTATGCGTGTTTAAATACATGGGAGGTCAGGTTTTTTTAGGAATTTAAGGGAAAGTCCTACACTGATGTGCAAAAATTAAGGACGAAGAGGAGAAATTAGCATAACAGCGGAACGAACAGGAAGAACGTACCGAAAGACCACTCAGGAGATAGACCGAGGATCCGGTACGGTAGGGCATGCGCATAAATTCAGCATGACCTAGGGGAGGGGGAGTGTCGGAAG
The DNA here is from genome assembly GCA_039090855.1 of Macrothele yani. Classification (NCBI taxonomy): domain Eukaryota; kingdom Metazoa; phylum Arthropoda; class Arachnida; order Araneae; family Macrothelidae; genus Macrothele; species Macrothele yani. Next base: position 133,383,084 of record CM077034.1, read on the forward strand.
AGTATAAATCCCACGGGCGGTGTACGCTCAACAATTCGGTGAAAGCTGTTGCACGGTGTACATCGGTTTGAACGACATCGAGTTGCTGCCACTGTGTGATATCGAACACAGGCAACAGTAGACGACATCTGGATGAATTTGCCCGAGGTCGCGTAATTGGGAAGTTGGAAGAAGGTCGAATTGTGACTAGTGTGGCCGAGGAGTTAAGGATCGCTCACAGCATCGTTTCACGAGCTTGGAGAGCATTTCAAACGACAGGAACAGCTGTCCGAGAGTTTAGCAGTGGTCGTCCGCAAGCAAATACGGCGGCGGACGAGCGGTATATTACCCTACAGGCGAGAAGAGACCAACAGCAGACAACGGCAGATATCGCAAGGAACATGCAACAGGCAACTGGACGTCCGTTATCGCGTTTTACCGTGGCCACAAGGCTGCACAAATGTGGTCTATTTGCACGACGACCAGTACGTTGTGTGCCATTAACGCCTGCTTATCGGGGACGGCGGTTTCTGTGATGCCAGGAACAAAAGAACTGGTCACATCAGCAATTGAGTCGAGTTCTCTTTACGGATGAGAGCCGATTTAGTCTGATGAGCGATTCTGGACGTATACACATCTGGTGAGAGCAAGGAACACGAAATCACACCTCCAACATCATTGAAAGGGACCGGTTTGGAGGTGGCGGAGTTCTCGTTCGCAGCAGTATCATGCTTCGTAGCCGTACTGACCTCCACATCTTCCAAAGAGGTTCATCCACTGGTGTCCGCTATTCTACCGAGATTATACTGCATCACCTGCTTCTGTCTAGATGTGCTGTTGGTCCTGAGATCCTCTTCATGGACGACAACGCTAAACCTCATCGTACAGTGGCTGTCGCAGAGCTGTTGGAGAATGAAAAATATTCAACGCATGGATTGGCCCGCAAGGTCCGATTCTGCAGCGGCGATTGGCGGTACAAGAGGAATGGGGCGCGATTACTCAACAAATCCTTGACAACCTCGTACTCAGCATGGACAGACGTTGTAAATCCTGCAACGCAGTCAGGGGTGGTCATACCCCCTACTAAAGACTGGATTTTTCTTGTCAGCCGCCTGTCACATGGACGTTTCTGTCTTCTGTCCAGTGGTGCTCGAAGCTACCTTTTCAATAAAGTACCTTTGTATCCTTTGGATTCCTTGTTTCAACGATTTTGCTCACTTGTCCCATATTCGTACATCTTGGGGATCTTATAGTATAATTTGATTTGATGTGGAGCATTTCTGCACGACGTTACATTTGAAAACCCGTCTCGTTCTTAATTTTTGCACGCCAGTGTATAAACCTTGATGTACTTCAATATAAGTATTGAAAAAAAAGGCCACCTCGGTTTCGTAATCGTCTAAGTGATGGCCTCTGATCATTCATCGAAAAAGGGGCCCGGGTTTTAATCCCGGTAAGGCATGGATGTTGTGTTTGTCTTACGGCACTGGCTCACTCCCTTAGCTGGAGCCAGTGACCCTAAATTAGGGACGGGCGACTGCTTATAGCCCATTGAGTTGCTCACGGTGGTCGTTAAATATATAAAAAAAGGAAGAAAAAGCTCTGCTATCTGAGAGAAAAAGGTTAACTGGACATCAATTGTTTAAAATTTCTAGCTAATTAAGGAAGAGTACTTTTACGGTTTGCTTCCTTTTATTCCTTTCGCATATAATTACCATCAGTAGCAACCACAATTACCAATCCACAGCTGCAATGAAATTTACGCCTTATTTATAAACATTATTGTGTCTTTTCGTGTGTTCGTAAGTTGTGTAATTATTTCCCAATATGGCTGGGGTGATGTATTGGGTTTCTTATACAGGTAAAAATTTAGTCTGGCGTTATGTTTCGTACACCAGTGTGTTCACAGGTATTTGTTTGCGAGTGTATTAACATCTGATCTGGAGCTATAAATACTTATTAAACATTCTGAAACAAATTACAAACTACCCGTTTAAATCATCAGGATGTACCTTAGCTTTTTAACCGTAAGGCAATATCCGGGGTACTATTACTTGAATTTTATATTTTTCTCTTTTGCAATCGAACAGAATTTGCAGAATTGTTTCTGCTGTCTAGAATTTCCCCATTTTTTTCACTAAATTGTTTATATTTCCTACTTGATTCCGTCCAAAGTACCGCATTTTGACCGGTTAATTCTTACAACGAAAACAAAGACGTAAGAGGAAGTTCACAGAAACAAGGATATAGCAAAAAATATTAAAATATTATTGGGTTAACCACAAACTTACTTATATCCTAATCGTATTCAGCGATCCATTGACACCTCACTTTCCCTACGGCGCTGGTCATATTTATAAACAAAACTGTCAGGAGTGTTCATCATTGACGCTTCGGAAGTGACCCATTGACCTGTGCTTGTCGAGTTTTGTGAAAGTCCAACAGGCTCATTAAGAATGAGGAACCTTATGGAGTAAAGAAGTGGTCTATTATCCGATGGCTTCAGTGGTCGAATGCTTGGTAACCGATGTCGGAGAGCGAAATTTATTTCGGACATGTCTGTCTAGGAAGGCCAATAAATTGTTTCTGTACTTAACATTTTTGTTGCAGAAAAACTGACATTGGAACAAGTTAGAGAAACAGTTCTCTAGATGAGTTAGAGCTTTCAAGATTGGATACGATTGCGAAAACAGCGTCTGATTGCAAGTAACATTGGAGTAAATATATATCAGTTTAACAAATATATATACTGCAAACAGAATTAGGGGATTTGAATTGTTTTTATTGTAAAGCTCAACCAAGCTGAAGTGCCGATGAGCTTTACACAACGTTAATACACATTTGCAAAATAATATACAGTATACCAATTTTAAATATATATTTAAACTATATTTTATATTTTTTTACTGTTCAAAATTTTTTAACTGTATGTCGTCATGCCACATTCCAGCTCACTCGTTTGATTATGTTATTATATGATCTGCTAAGATTTTTGATTGTATCAACAGAATAAGGGATCAAAGTGAACATTTTGAATTTTCGGGAAAATATATCTTAGATATAAATGATAAGAAGCATGTGGTAATAAATCCCTTAAATATAAGAGCAGTGATTCCAGTTTGATGGTTCGCATTTTAACAGGTACTACACGATCGTTCTAGTGGTTCTACCTAAGCATTTGCTTAGAGCCCCTAACAAAATAATTATATGGTGCAAATACACACATTTCCAATGTTCAAGACAAAATAAAATGTGTGATTCAGGACACAAAATTTTGGAACCACAGAGCTAAGAGAGGATTCTGGCATTCAAATTTCTCATTGCCAAATGAGCTTCCTTTCCGATAAGCTGTCAAGAGAGACAGCAGTGGTTGTAATAAGTGTTTTCAGGTAATTTTGTGTTTTACTGAATTTTTCAATAAACAGCATTGAATTCACGACATATTTATGCATCTTTCATATCTCTGATGTAATGGTAGTACATGAAAGAAATGAAAACTATTACAGTCATATTAGCATACGTAGGACAACAAATACCGTTAAAAACCAATTCCGTTACAAATGTTTGAATGTAAAGGGAAAAAAAGGAAAAACAAATTTAGGTATATCATCAAGAAATATTATAAAGCTCTGTAACCAATTTTTAGCAGATATTTGTGTGAGAGAGCATTTTCACTTTATTTTTTTCATAAACAAAAAAAATGACTATGCGTCATTAAATGTAGTACTGTATTATGCTTTTCGTTGTTGATCAAAGCATTGCGAATTTTTTCAGATAAAGAATTTCATCACCGAAATGAAATTTACATATAATTATAATTTTACGTTAATGCCTTCCGTCATGTAATGCATTACACTAAGAATGGAATTAGTATTGATTACATTATATTCACAATTGAAGAAATTTAACAAGAAATTTTGCAGACAAATCAATGTAAGTTTTCAACTTTACATTAAGTTTTAGATATTACGAAATTACAAATAGTAAAATTTAGATTTCATAATTATATTTACATACAGTAAAATCTTATTTGTTGTACTGTCTAGCCCGTGTTTGTAAAACGATCGTGCTTATGTTAACGGTTTGTCCGTCCGTCCGTCAGTCCTTCTGTCCGCCGGTCCATTTGTCCGTAGACACCATATCTCTGTAACTATAGTCCGATTTGAAAAATTCTTTTTGCATTGGGAAGCTTGAAATATGCGAATGATTATCCTTCATTTTGTTTTAGTTTTACGATGTAAAGTTTCCCCGCTAGAGGGCGTAAAATCAGATGATATCCAATTCGAAATGCATTTTATTCCATATATTTGTTTCTAAACATATGATTGAAAAAATCTTCTATTTTTTGATTCCGTTTATATCGAATAGTATTTTACGTGTAGTTATGTTTTCAAGATACGCATAGAATTTCCGCTAGAGGAAGTAAAAGTTAACTACATTTTTCTCGATATCTATTTTTTTAAAACTCGGAATTGAAAACTTTTTTCTTCAGCGGATACAGCTCCGGATGGAAAATATTTTCCATATATTTTATACTTTTTGGTAAAGAATACTTCGGCCACCAGGGAGTATAAGCGTTAATTTTTGCTTTTGATGTATTTGCCATAAAATACGAGCTTCTAAGATCTCGATTGAAAACGGTGGTATTACTGTCGATATATCTTTTCGGAATATTTTTTTCTTAAAATATTGCATGGTTTTTCCGCCCGGTGGCGTAGAAGTAGATCTTAGTTTTCTCAATATATCTGCCTCTATTTCTCTTACTTGAAAAATTATTTCTTTATTGGATATGATTTTCCGGTATGACTCGCTTTTCATATAACTTCAAAAATTTCAAGTAATATTATTATATAGACTTTCTGCTAAGGGGCGAAAAGGTAAATCGTGTTTCCCTAGATATCTCTGCTTCTAAAACCCCGATTTGAAAAAAATCTTTCTGCCCTGGATACAGCTCCTGATGGTAAATCATTTGCATATAATTTCTAATTAACGGTAAAAATGGTTTGGCCACCATGGGCCATGAAGCCTAATTTTCACTACTGATGTATTTGCAGTACAATCTGAGCTTTAAAACCTCGATTGAAAAAAATTCGTTCGTGGACCGACACTACTCACGTCTATAAACCTTTTAGGAATATTTTCTTCTTCAAATAATACGTGGTTTCTACGCCAGGGGGCGTAGACGTATATCTTGTTTTTGTCAATATCTCTACTTGTAGGACTCCAATTTGAAAAATTCCATCTTTGTTGGATAGTGTTTTCCTTCTTTGTTGGATAGTGTTTTCCTACTTTGTTGGATAGTGCTTTTCATATAAATTAAAAATTTTCATGTAAATCATAGACTTTTCGCCAGGGGGCTTAAAGGTAAATTACGTTTTCCCCGATATTTCTGCTTCTAAAACTCAGCTGGAATTTGCTCTTGTTTGTGAAATGATGGTGTACATAAGGGTGAATGAAAATAATTCGTTCCATTTCGCATTTGATCAAGTCAAGAAAAAAAAACGTATGAACAATTCAAACTCATTCCACTATTTGCGAAAACCAAAATCATGCATTTTTGTACTTAAAAATAAAGTACTTCGATGCAACTTGTCTCAGGAAACTTATTTTTTTCGAAAACATTAACTTCCTTTCCAATTGACATTGCTTGCGCTTAGTTCATTTCACTATACCCGTCTTACAATTTTTTATTGATTTCAATTTTTGCAGTGTGTTTAAATGAATGAGGTTACCCACAATATTTTTATAGCTTTTTTTTTCAGTTTTTTTCTTTGGAAAATGCTAGAAAATTAAATAACGAATTTAAAGTTTAATCTCAAAGCAAACAAGCAGTTTTTCTTTAAAACACAACTTCATTTCCCCCGATTTTACCGTTCGTTAAAATGTAAAATTCGAAATATGTACTGAAAGCTTGTGGTTCTATATGAAGTTTAACATCATTGCTAATCCAAAAGGTATTATAAAAATAACAAAACATAGGAAAGAGTAAGAGTGATTACTCTCAGGTAGAAATGTCCGTCAAGGAATGCAAGAAATAAGTGCTTTGTATGAATTACATTTTTGTAAACTTTTCAAATACCTATTTCATTTGCCACAATGGAAGTACATAGTAGAAGAACGTTAAAATTACTTTGTCCAATTTGTTGCGTTTTAATGTACGCAACGCGGAATTTAATTAATGAGACTGATTTCTTTAATTCTGGTAAAAGCCACAGGTCAGCACGGCATGGTTTCTGATAAGCCATTTGTCACCCATGCTGTCTAAAAGCGTTTGCAAGGGAATTACGCACATGGTTATTTACGATGTGCATGACGTAACACAGCAAAGAACATTGTCCCTGTTCTGTCATGGAGCAGAGATAAATTCCGGTTCTGTTCGAAAATCGGTAGATTTACATCAGAGACGGTTGAATTGTTTCGGGATATGTATGTGGCTAATTTCTTAAATCCGATAAAAGTATTACGATGGTATGTAGGTTTCAAGGATGGGCAGACATATTTGGAAACGGGAAAAAGGCCCGGACACGCGATTTCAGAAGTCATTGAGAAAGTTCGCGAAAGAAAAAAATATGATCGACGCGTGCCCTTTCTTTTTTGTTAGTTTGTTTTTAGGTTTAACGACCAACGTGAGCAACTCAATGGGTAGTCGCCCGTCCATAATTTAGGGCTGCTGGTTCCAGGGAAGGGTGAAAGCCAGCGCCGTAAGACAAACACGACATCCATGCTTCATCGGGATCCGAACCCGGGCCCATCTCGGAAGAAAGATCAGAAGCCATCGCTTAGACTACTGCGCCAACTTGGCGGCTGCTTGACTTCAATGATACTTGAATGTGAGCTCTGTGATACAAAAGAACCAATTCTTCGCAATTTAGTGAACAATCTGAATAAAAAATTGGGATTATTTTGTTCGGTATGCTTCCTCACACCATCAGAAAAATGCATGAGTGGAGTACTCAAAAAACGTTCTGGGAATTCAGGAACAATGCAAACATTCCTCAAACGTTTTGTGGCAAGTAACGAGACATGATGCTTTCCTTATGATCCTGAAACGAAGCGTTCTTGTACACAGGGGAAATCGCTACTGTCACCCAAAAGAAAGAAAATCAGGTTATAGAAGTCCAAAATTAAAACATGCAACCATGGTTGCGCAGTGGTCTAAGAGATGGTTTCTGATCATTCGTGCGTGATGGGTCCGTGTTCGAATCCCGGTGAAGCATGGATGTTGTGTTTGTCTTACGGCACTGTCTCTCTCTGTTCATTGTAGTTAGTGTCTGAATTGGTCTCAGCCGACTGCTTATAGCCCACTGAGTTGCTTACATGGTTGTTAAACCGCCAATAAAAATAAATCAGTGATTCTGTGCGTTTAGCATAGCAACTGAATTTGAATGCCGAGTTCATTACTCGAGGTACAACTGCCACTGGCAATGCTTACAGATCCAGTGTAAAACGACTGTATAATTGGATTTTTCGTGTCAGGCGAGAGTTCAAAAAACGGCAATCTTTCGTTATTCGCGATAACACACACACACACACAGGACAGGTATTTTAGTGTAATTTCTGGCACCAAAACCAGTGTGTGCACTAACTCATCACCCCTATTTTTTAGATTTGTAAACATTTATCGACTTTCTATTCTATAAAATTAAGCTGCCTTTAACAGGAATTTCGTTTTCGAAACGTTTCGAGACATACAAAGTAGTAGATCTTCACTCCATATCTAAATGGGGATATGGAACTCTCACCTTTCGTGCCCTGATCGTGTTACTTCTAGCATTAACTCAAGTTGAATGTACTTTGAGTAAAATATATCATGCAAGTTTTACTTTTTTAACACAATCTCGTTTCTTAATTGCCTCACTTTTTATACAAATAGCATTTGAAAAAACATGATAAAGCTGCACAAACTGGAAATTACGTCCTTTGCTTTAAAATATTCCTATGTGCAGTTTTACTTTCTGTTGTAAGTATTGCAACCAGGAGCCTAGGTGATCGTATTTACAGTTAAATAAATAGACCAGTAACTTCGAATTGGCTGCTAACCAGGTTTGGTATCACATATGCCCCATGAGCTCAGCTGATTTACAGCGATTTAAAACGCTATTACGAATAAATGGTATTTGATATCATGTTCCATTATCAGGAGAGAGAGATATTTCCTATCTGAGGTTGAGAGACCCGAACCCTCAGCGCTCTGCGCCTTTTGTCAGGTGAAAAAGAGAAATATTAGATGTTTGGGAACAGATTTCCCTGATAGAATAGTACGAAAGAAAAGTATGGAAATATTAGAGGAGAGGGAGTAGACGGTTGCCCGTTAAGAAGTGAAGTTGTAAGCTGCCCTACATACTTACCTGTAACAACAAGCCATTTCAAGTGCTATTTCTCTCCGCAGAAAAATGCCCGGTACATCTGTGCCACAGAAGAGCACAGGGGGAAAGGAAGGAAAGGACACGATAGAGGGGAACCTGGAAAAAAAATCATCACACACAGAACATCTTTCCCAGAGAAGAATCGTCTTTGAACTCCGGGTAAGACAAAACTGGCCATTTGCTCAGTGTTGCTCGCCAGCCAATGAGAGAAAAGATTTTTCCCCATTGGTTTACAGAATTTTTTCACTGGTTTACTTTTGTTGATTCTTGACAGGCATGTCAGATTAACCATAGCTGAGGTGGTGTGATCACAAAGTTACACCGATCGAGGTTTCAGGTGCAACATTTTGCTCGGCTCTTAAAAGGGCCTTTTTTTTTTTTTTTTTTTTTGTTTTGTTTTTTTAATTAAGGAAAAACAACAACAAATTTTAACATAAAAGGCAAGACCAACAATACCTTGTTTTTTTTGTTTTTTGTTTTTTTTTAAGGGCAGAGATATTTAGTACAAAAAAGATAAATCTTTTATGCAACATTTTGCTCGGCCCTTAAAAAAGCCCTTTTTTTTTTTTTTTTTCTCATTTTAATTTAACTAGGTTTCTTCACATGGGTGAAGTATGTTTTCAAAACAGAGTACGGCTCTTAGAGGATCCCACCCCCTTTTTTTTTTTTTTTCTTTAACGAGATTAATTCACATGTGTGAAGTAAATTTGCAATCAGAGTAAGGCCCTTAAAAGAGCCTTTTTTTTTTTTTTTTTTTTATCAGAAATTCTTCATAGGTGAGAAATAACCTCTAAACCTAGTCCCAATTATTGTTATTTTTTTTGCTAGGGTAGCTGTGAATTGGGTTAAAAAATTCTGTGAATTGGTTTACAGAATTTTTTCACAGGTTTACTTTTGTTGCTTCTTGACAGGCATGTCAGAGTAACCATAGCTTGGGGTGGTGTGATCACAAACAGAGTAACCATAGCTTGGGGTGGTGTGATCACAAAATTACACCGATCGAGGTTTAAGATACTCGTTTAGAGTATGCAACATTTTGTCGGCCCTTAAAAGAGCCTTTTTTTTTTGTTTTGTTTTTTAATCAGAGAAAAACAACAACAAATTTTAAAATAAAAGGCAAGACCAACAATACCTTGTTTTTTTTTTTTAGGGGCAGAGATATTTAGTACAAAAAAGATAAATCTTTTATGCAACATTTTGCTCGGCCCTTAAAAGAGCCTTTTTTTTTTTTTTTTTTTTTTCTCATTTTTAATTTAACTAGGTTTCGTCACATGGGTGAAGTATGTTTTCAAAACAGAGTACGGCTCTTAGAGGAGCCCACCCTTTCTTTGTTTTTTTTTTGTTTTTTTTTTATTTAACGAGATTAATTCACATGTGTGAAGTAAATTTGCAAATCAGAGTAAGGCCCTCAAAAGAGCCTTTTTTTTTTTTTTTTATCAGAAATTCTTCATAGGTGAGAAATAACCTCTAAACCTAGTCCCAATTATTGTTATTTTTTTGCTAATGTAGCTGTGAATTGGGTTCATTTCTGGAACTTTATTTAAGATAGTTTTTGGCCTTTTATAACTGTCAGTTTCATTGACAGTATAGTTAATGGCCGCTCTGACCAGAGGATTAGGATGAATCTTAGCTTTTTCATAGTATCTGTAAGCTAAGTCATACATCGTGTAATGGATGGAATTAATATTTAGCATGCTTCGGATAGCATGGTTTGAAGTTCTTCCATCAAGTCCAACCATATATCGTAGGGTTTTATTTTGAAATGAGGTAACCTTATTTTTCTGCTGTTTGTTGCAGTTACCCCAGATAGGACAGGCATAAGTAATAACAGGGCTGATACAGGCTTTCCATATCAAAGTTTTGTTTTTCCTGCTAAGCCTTTTATTTTTTATTATTGGCTGGAGACTTCCTCTGATCTTAAGGGATTTGGACACAGTTTCTTTAATATGCTTGTTCCAGTTTAGGTTGTGGTCCATAAAAAGTCCTAAATATTTAACATCATTTACCCAAGGTATTTTTTTTTTATACATTTCTATTTCAAAGTCTGGATTGTGATTGCATTTAATCCTAGAAAATAGAATTGCTTGAGTTTTTTCGGTATTGATTTTAATTTTCCAATCTAAGAAATATTTCTCAAGTTTTTCAACATAATGTTGCAACATGAAAGTTGCTTGATTTTTATTTTTGGAAGTATAAGCGAGTGCAGTGTCATCAGCATAGAGAGCTGTAGTCACATTCCTGTTATTATAGTTGGGAAAGTCTGACGTAAAGATGGAATACAGCGTTGTTGCGAGTACACTGCCTTGAGGTACACCAGCTTCGATTTTTTTTTTTTAACGATTTTTTCCCATTGATTTTTACACAGAATGTTCTGTTAGTGAGGTATGATTTGATTATGTGTATAATCCAGGGTGGGAAATCATGTGCTATTAGCTTGTAGATAATTGCCTCATGTGGGCATTTATCGAATGCTTTTGCCACATCCAGAAATATGGCTGCTGTGTGTTCCTTTTTTATAATTCCTTCAGCACATTTTTCAGTTATTCTAGAGAGTTGGTGCACCGTGGAGTGTTTATCTCTAAAACCTCCTTGAGTAAATGGAATTACTGGGAATTCCTCACAGAATTGCTGCATTCTAATAAGAATTATTTTTTCAAAGATTTTTCCCATGGTTGGGAGCAACGAAATCGGTCTGTGATTTTCAGGAATTGCCGGGTTTTTGCCTGGCTTGGGTAAAAGTATTACCTCTGCTGTCTTCCAAATATCAGGGAAGTAGTTTATTTTAATGGCACAATTGTATATTTTAGTAAGGGTTTGCACATATTCTTCCGGTAATGTTTTCATAATTTTATTATTTATGCCATCATTGCCTGGTGCCTTTTTATTTTTAAGATTATTAATATGAAACCTAACTTCCCTTTCACTGATGGGTAGTGGTTTTTCAAAGTCAGGAGGAACAAAAATTTTTTTGGCCCTTAAAAGGCCTTTTTTTATTTCTTATCTTTTCAGTTTCTGGCGTTCCGGACCCGCGAGAGGTCGTAGCACCTTTAACTTGTCAATCGGACGTAAAAGAGGCCGTAGCATTTTGTACTTTTGGCTGTTGTTTTCTTTGCCTTGTGCTTCTATTTTTTTTAAAAGAGACTTTCTGTTTGCTTTTAATTGGGGATGTTAATACAGGTTTTTTTTTACTAGTAAATTCTTCATAGAGTTGTGCACTTTGGGCGATGACTCTAGAATTTTCTACATCCTCCGCGTGTCTAAAATAAGTATTCAGGGCCTTTTTCATTTTAATGGCTACATCAGTGTCAGGGATGTCATTTATTTTAAACTGTTTTTCTAGTGAGTTTGCAAAAATTTCTGCTTTTTCTTCGTCAGTTCCAACTACCGTCCCATCTTCTTTTTGAAGGGGTGGGAGTAATTTGACATTTTTATTTTGCAAGCTCGACGTAAGATTCCATAGAGTCATTTTGTTTTTTTTATCCGAATTTTCAGAGTAGTCAATATGAGCCTCCTCTAATACTTGACCCCATGACCCATTCTCGAATTTTCTGATTTCTCTTTTAATTTGTCTATTTATGCAGCAATGAAGGTCATAGAACGTTTTATTTCTTGTTCTTTGCCACTTGCTTCGGTACCTATTTTTTTCTTTTATAAGTTCCAAAATTTCTTTGGGTAAATAGTACGGATTTTTTTTCTCTTTAGCAGGAGTTTGACATTCTTCCATAATTTTTTTAATGGCGAGGTTAAAGAGTTTAATAGCTGTGTCAGTTTCTTCTTTGCTATTACAGTCTCCAATTACTGGGGGTGGCACTAGTTTAATTTTCCCTTCAAATTGCTTGAAGTTAGTGACCATTTTGGGTGCTACCTTCACAGTTTTGTCAGTATAAAGCTGGAGGTGAACTGGATTGTGGTCAGAGGAGAGTGCCGCCTCAGTATAAATTTCAAAGTAATATTTATTATTCTTCAGGAGTGCAAAATCTAGTATATTGCTAGTTCCTCTGAGCGCCGTTCGTGTGGGTTCAGATGGCGCCCCCAAGTCAATGTTTTGGTTTAAAAGATATCTGAAAATATTGTTCCCACTTTTATTAGCTCTTGGGCAGTGCCAATAGCGGTGTTTACTATTAAAATCTCCCGCAATGACCGTAGGAATATTTTCTTCGAAAAGCTTATCTAGAGCTTCCCTGGTAATAGTGTGTTTGGGATGATTGTATAGTGCCGTAAATTTAATCGGGTTATTTTTTGTTTGAATAATAACCGAGTGCGCTTCCATGCCATCCTCTGTGTTGCATATCGCTTCACTTTGCTCTAGTTTATCTTTTCACTGCGATCAAAATTCCCCCACTTTGGGAGGTTTTGTCTTTTCTGTAAACCTTGTAGTTGGGAATTTTGAATTTAATTCTGTCCGTTAGCCAGGATTCATTAATTAGCGCAATATCAATTTTTTTGTATTTTAGGTAGGCTAAGAATTCTCTATGCTGCCTTTTGATGCCTTGCGCATTCCAAATTAATATGTTAAGTCCATTTGTTTTAGAGGAAAGAAATTCGTCCTCGGTTTTTTTTTCATCATTTTTTACTGTATCAATTTTATTTATATTGCTGTTAATTTCGATAACTTGGTCAGAATTACAATTGATTGCTTCCTTGCTTTTGACCAGTTTGGCAGCTAATTCGGCTATTTGATTGATGGTCCATTCACCATTTTTTTGTTTTTTATCGGTTTCTCCATTTATTTTTTTTTCCGTAAGTTTCTCACTCGTGGACATTCCTTTAACTTTTTTAATTAATAGGTCAAATTTGCTTTCTTCCTCAGAGAATGAGGGAAAGGTTTCACTAAGAGGGCGTTTTTCTTCCTCAGAGAAGGAGGAAAATGAACGGCCCTTAAAAATGCCGTTGTTTTTTTCCCCCTTCCTCAGAGAAGGAGGAAAATGAACGGCCCTTAAAAATGCCGTTGTTTTTTTCCCCCCTTCCTCAGAGAAAGAGGAAAATGAACGGCCCCTAAATATGCCGTTGTTTTTTTCTTCATCGTTGTTATTAGCATACTGCAATTGAGCCTCTTCATTACAGTTATTTTTTTCTGCCTCTTTAATTTCTTTGCTAAGCCTGCCAGCGAAATATTTTGGTTTTTCCACGGTTGGAGTAACCAGTTTTTTTTGCTTATGCGTAGCATTTTCATCTATATTTTTATCAACATCAACAATTAATTTCTCTATCACTTTTGTGTTTTGGAATTTTTTTTTGCGATATTTTTTTATTTCTTCTTGGGGCACAGAATTCTGTATCAGGCTCTTAAAAGGGCCTTTTTTTTTTCTCGCCTAGATATTTGTCAACATCGGCAATCAATTTCTCTGTCACATTTGTGTTGTGGAAATTTTTGCGATGTTTTTCAATCCTTTCTTTTAGCACAGAGTTCTGTACATTGCTTTTAGGGACAACTCTTTTTTTTTCTCTGTGTAATAAATTAATATTACGCAGGTATTTATTTGTGTCATTTTTCATTAATTCTGTGTCATTTACAGCATTCTTTATTTTTGAGCTTAACTTATGCTCATAAGATGACTGAGGTTGTTCTTTTATTTCAACCCTTTTTGTGTTTTGTATTTGCACAGTAACTTTATTGAAAAAGTACTCGGCCCAAAAAAGGGCCTTTTTTTTTTTTTTCATTGCAAAAGCCTGACGCCGAAGCTGTCTCAGGTCTGTTTTCTATAAAACCTTCCTCTTGGGTAAGGTTGTCCGGAATTTTCTCGGACTTTTCATAAATCATATCTGGTATTTTCTCAGATATTCCATCGCCCGGGCATCCCACCGGTGTTTTATTGAAATCTGAAAATTTTACAAATATCCCATCGCCCGGGCATCTCTCCGGTGTTTTAATGATATCTGAGATTTTATCAGATATCCCATCGCCCGAGCATCTCTTCGGTGTTTTAATGATATTTGTAATTTTTTCAGAAATCCCATCGCCCGGGCATCTCACCGGTGTTTTTTTCATATCTGATATTTTCTCAGATATTATGTCTGGAATTGGCACAGACATACAAGAGTCATCGACAACTTTTTTGTCAGATGACGTGCCTAGAATTTTCTGAGGCACAGAATAAGAAAAGTTTTTTACCTACCAATCTTCTTCTTGTTCTTTTTTGGATACTATGACAAAGTTCCGGCGGAAGGTTCTTAATTCTTCTAGATCTTCTTGGATCTGGCTTTTCAGTTGACTCCGGATTTCCCGTGAAAGTAGATGTGGAACGGGAAACGGCATCGCTTTTCTTGGCGTCAGGCTTTTGCTCTACAACATCAGAACTTGAAATTCTCTTAATTTTTTTCGATGGGCTTGAAGCTGAAACGAAGAGAAGTGGATTCGAGAAAATTTTAATTGAGCTTTGAAAAAAGCTTAACAACTAAAAGATCCCCTAACCGGACTGATTCGGATAGACTGGTAACCCAGAAACTATCTAATCGCAGAACAAGACGAACGGCCGACGACGACGAAAAGCTTGCACTAAAGCTCACTCGCAGGAGCTCACACGATGTGCGACCTTCCTGCACGGAATCCAAAGGGCAACTGTTCCATTATCAGGTGTACTGTCTTACAAATTTATATACTCCTTTTATTTGTTATATTACTGCACAGTTAAAATTTTAAATCTCACTTCTACACACACAAAAAAGAAAGTTGTTGTTATTTGGACTCATTTGTAAAAACTAAGAAAACGGTGGTACCACACACACACACACACAGACACACACACACACACACACACACACAAATGTCTCAAGAAAGAAATATTCTGATGTTTTATTTTTGTATTTTTTTCTGTTTATGTCAGGTAACGATATTTGGGAGGACTGCACTGAAAAATTGAAGAATTCAATTTATCTGTCGAAGAAATGTAGCTATTTTGAGAAAACATTTTAGAGTCAATATTGTAGAATTATAAATTGTACATATGGCTTCTGAACAGAGACATAGTTTAATACAGTATACTGAAATTGTTTCTTTTGAAATCAGGAACATACGTCCCTCATAGCTACAGGCCGTGAATTTAATTTTCTTTGCCTTCAATATCAAGATTATTCCACAGCTTTGAGTTTGATTAATCTTCAAGCATAATTATAATCATTGCTTTCTCGTTTTCCTAACACGATAATGTCACACAAGGTTTTAAGTGTACATATGATGAGATAATTGCTAGAACGGAAGTTGCTCAACTCGGAATAACGATTTACAAAAAAATTGAGCTGTTTTGCTTAAAGTCGCCCGTCTCGAATTTAGGGTAACTGGTTCCAGGGAAGGGAGAGAGCCAGTGCCATAAGAGAAACACAACGTCCATGCCGCACCGCGAATCGAACCCGGAACAATCTCAGATGAGTGATCAGATGCCATCTGTTAGACCTTCACTCAGTTCAACCACAGCGTTCAAAATCTACTTTGAATGTTAATTCCAACGACTAGAAAATCGCTTGACATTAAGAATATTTGTTAGCCAAGCACAAAAGAATTAATGCAAAATTTTGGTACACTGCGAGTTTTTCAAATAATTTGGTGTAAACTTCTTTTGAATAAGTTTTTTAAATATTGAACGCCAAAACTAATGATTTGACTGAAATAACGTAATTATGCAGGTGAGCAGCAATTAGGCAGACTTAAAGGAGAGGTTTCTGTAATATTTTTGCTTTAAAAAGATTTTGAAGAGGGTAACGTATTTTAAAGGAGTTCACCGAAAGATTTACAATTTCATTGTGGTGCGTCTATACTTAGGAATAAGAAATATTTTGTCGGGTATACCTCACTTCATGTAAAAAAATCATGTATGAAAACACATATTTTCTCAGTTAAAAATAATTTCTTCAAGCTTAAAAAGATGTAGAATACGCCTTAAGTTCAATACATTTATACTATGGCCTTCATTCTATTGAAAAAGTATCAGTAAATATTTTAAGATATTCTTAATTTTTGCCAGAAATGTTTAACATACCATTACAGAAATGGTTTCTTTTACAGCATATTGGATCCGTTGCATTGTATTAACAGAACATATATATTGCAAAATAATTCCTACATTTCTGCAGATGATTAACAGATAAATTTCATTAAAACTTCATGGAATACATTTTGTACTGTAAGACGTTTAGTCGCATTAAGAACTAACATATGTATTAGTATAATGCAGTGATTTCATATGATTACCTCAGTTATTCTTTTAAATTATCATCAAATTACGGAAACCATCGTCGTTTGCATTAAAATCCCTGTTGAAATTCAATACAAGACTTGTAAACACATTGACTTGTACATAAAGAAGCAAAAAGAAACGGCCAGCCATCATTTTACCGTTTCCGTAAATGTTACAATATCTTCCACTCAAAATTTCAAGCCTGATATAAATAATTCTGGGTACGTTTATGATTTAAAGAATGTGGGAATTCTCACAAAATTCGCAAGCTCTTTTTTTTTATGGTCATAAGCCCGTGTTTTCGATGGCAATTAATTAATTAATTTAGCTTTGTTGATGAATGACTCAGATCTCACATAAGAATAAAGTTTACTAGGCATTTAAGATTATAAAACAATTCAAAGCCATTGCAAATGTGGAGTGGGCTCACAAGAATTTTGTGGGAAAATATTTGGCTCTAGTCCGAGAAATACCTTCATGGTTAGTTTATTTCTCAAGTAATTTACTCGAGGATACTCGAGAGGTACTACCATCGGTTCATTGTTTTATATATAGCAGAACATATTTGTATTGTTTGCGTATTTGAATACCAAGAAAAAGGAATAAAGGTGAAACCTTGTTGGAACGTATGCGGCAGTCATATTGACTCCTGCTACAATCTTTTCGTTTCGACAGCATGTGGCAGAAAAATCCCGGTATTTTTAAGTACTCACCAAGTGTCATGTATAAGAAAGACCCCATACCTATTTTTCTTTACTTTTGGGTTTCCGATTTTATGAGAGTAGATTCTTGTTTATCAGTTTCTAGTGCAAGTTAAACAGACAGCGATATGTGATTGCTGCACATTACCTTTCGAATTTTTCCGTCCAGTTTAGTTCATAATTGTATTTTTTGTCTTGGGATTTAACGACTACCACGAGGAACTCAATGGCCTAGGAACTCAGTGAACAAAACATTAGAAACAGGGGTGAAGGGCAGTTGATTTGAGCATCTCCTGTGCACAGCGCAACAGACTCAAACCGATCGCACGCGATAAATAGGTGGATTGCATGGCTTCCGAAGAGTGTACCGAAATCGACATACATAGGTACACTTGGTGATTTGAATGATTTTTATCATGAACGCATTGTCTTCGGGGGACAGACGGATCATTTCATCGCGCAAATGGTAAAAATTATCGGACAGCACTGGGCAGCCGTATCAAGGCTGTACCGCGAGTATATCATGGACAGACTGCCAGCACCAAAAGATGAGCAGTGGCAGACCACACGACAGTGTTTATCATGGTTAACGTAAATTATCCAGTGTTGTACCGACAGACAGCTTGGCAACTGCGGCGCTAATCATACCAGGTGAAATGTCGCAAGACCAAAGAGCATTTGCGAACGAAAGGTATGCCACACGCTCAATACACTGGAGCTGGCGCTCTACACGTGTGCTACTGATGTCCGCTTGTCATTGGAAATTACGCCCCCTTCCTGGTGACGGGAGCCTCACAACTGGACATCTAGAAAGTGGCGCAGCTTTATATCGTCAGACGAATTCCGTTCTCAGTTAGATGTTCTGTTGGTTAAACATAATTTTCATAAAGGTGCAAAATTTCTGTGTGAAAAGAGTCAGCAAGTACTTCACGCCATTGTACACTAGCCATACATTGTTCAAATGCACCAATTATTCACGTTTCTGCCAGATAGACATGCCGCACATTTACAACCTCCTCCACTGGCATGCACTGTGGAAGCTATGATCGAGTCACTCATATTGTTTGGCCCAAATGCGTACACTGCCGTCCAATTAGCAGGGTTAAACTTGCGACTAATCCTACAATCACACATTTTTTCCAGTCATCCGATGTCAATGCTACACTATTTCAAGTCAAACACCAACAGCTGAATCTTCATGATAACATTCTGACTCGATGATTAGCACCCCCGCAATTACTGTAAAGAACATCATCGTTGTGCACAGCAACGCCATATAAAATCTACAGTACAGCCATTGGTTCGAACTGCTTTAAGAGGACGATTTTGTCAAGTCAGACCATTCCAATGCTGGAAAACCCGCAATAGTGGATATAGACATGCTGAAGACGTTATTGAAAACGACAGATCTACGTATGTCCACGAGGGAGTCGGCCGATGAGTTGGTGACTACTCACCTGAGCATTAGCTCGCACATTCGTCAAATTGAACAGGTGCACATGAGGGTAGTTTGGGCACCCTTTCAACTCACAGTTGAACAGAAAGGAAATCGAATGATTGTTTGCATTTCCCTGTTTGCTCGTGACAAATTCAAAACGCTCTTGGACCGTTTTATGGAAGGTGACAGCAAGTGGGTCCTGTATGAAAATTTCAGCGCACGGAAATAGTAGTTGTCTACAAAATAAAGCCCATGTCGACCTTTAAAGCCGGCTTACAGAAACGCAAGCTCCCGCTGTTTGTTTCGTGAAGTTTGTACGGTGTCTTGTTTCTGTAGCGGCTTCAAAACCACACAGCTTTCACTTCCGATATATACTGCCATCTGGTCAACGATTTGCCCACATCGCTTACGAAGAATCGACCAGCACTGCAGAACCGCAATGATCTCTACCCACAGCTGGATGGTGCGAGAACTCACACAGCACTGGAGACTTGTCACAAGATCAGAAATCTACGCTGGGGGCTGCTGCCGCACCCATTATTTTACACGAATATTGTACCCAAGCAAACACCACGTTTTTCGGTCGCTTCAGCGTTTCCTGGACGGACATTGGTTTACCAATTGGGGCGATGTCGACCGGTCTTTACTCATTTATTGGCATCAAAGCTGCCACAAATCTGCTTGGACAGTTACCAATAGCTGCCCAAACAATGGGATCAGGTTGCTTAAAATGATGACGACTATAATTTGGGCTCATTTCTATTTGTAGATGCGACAATTAGCACTTGCAGCGTTTTTAGCGTTTTACACTTTTTTCAGCGTTTCGAATAACAAAAAACCATATCAGTATACAATAAATTCCAGATAGTTGGGCCATCGGTTAGTTTGGGTTAGAATTCTTGAAGAACATCATAAGCTAAATATTTCGGATAAAATTAGCATAAGTAGGGCCACCGTTCTATTGAGGCAAATTCTTCTCTTTTTCATGTGACCCTAATTTATCGGCCGCCTCGGTGGCGCAGCGGTCTGATCGATGGCCTCTAATCATTCGTCCAAAAGGGGTCCGGGTTCAAATCCCGGTTGGGCATGGAAGTTGTGTTTGCCTTACGGCACTGGCTCTCTCTTTTCCCTGGAACCAGTGACCCTAAATTAGAGACGGGTGACTGCTTATAGTCCATTGAGTTGCTCACGGTGGTCCTTAAAGCTCCAATAAAAAAAATGATCGAAATCTACTGTATTCAAAAGAAATTGTTTGCCTCTTGAGAAGCGCAAACCACAACCAAACAAACGCTTACGGTATAAATATTCTAAGTGACAAAAGTAGATGAAATACAACTTTTTGTTGTCGTTGTTCCGGATAGAAGACCTTAAAAATTGAAATAAACAAACCACCCCTTAAATTATTAATTAAGTATCTGCCTACATGCCGGAGATAACAAATAAAACAATGGTTATCAAAGAAGCAAAAACTTTATTTGCATCCTAAGGTTCACCGTGTAAGCAAATCCTGATTTCTGCCTTATTTGGGGGTTTAACGAACTTCGCAAGTAACTGAGTAGATGCTAGCAGTCTGCAGACTCTGATTTAGGTCCACTGGTTCCAAGGAAAGGAGAGAGTCAGCGACGCAAAACAAATACAGCAGGCGTAAGTGCTGTATTTGCATGCCTCACCGTATTATAACCCGGACCTATCTCGGATGAATGGTCAAGATCCAGAGCTCAGTCCAATGCTCCAACGGGGGCTGCACTCAAATGCTGTGATATTCACCTCGAAAGGATTCTCGGTGTGTTAGACACTAGCTCAGTGCTCACGTATTCAGTTCGTCAGTAGACAGAAATTTGTTACCTACTGTCTGAAGTGGAAGCACATACTCCTGATCAAGCTCAACGTCAGCACTATTTGCTAATTCAAAAAGCAGGTGCAAGTGTAAGGTCTTTCGGTGGCGATTATGGAATGAGAAAATTCAGGATTCTTTGCATCACACTGCAGATCGAGATTTGAATAAAAAAAATGTGTTTCATTTTGCTATTACAAGGATTAAAACTAGATATTAGCACTTTTCGCACATGTCAGAACTCGCAATAATAATTAGGAGAAATATATCACATACGAAGTGCATTTGTGCTGCTAAATTTGTAAAATACAGAAAATATAATCACCAGTAAATATGGAAATACGTTGATCATCCAGATCGATACTCAGGAGCTACTGCTTCATAAACCTTTACGCAGACGTACGTAAACGTCACTCATGCGGGATATATCCAAAATGCGTGGTCACTTGAGTCCCCAATTGAGCAACGCATGTATCCGTAACCGTTTATCGTCTGCTGTTGTCAATAGTGTTGATCACAATGGGAAAAACAAAGTATCTTTTGGAGTTCGATAAAGGGCTTCTTGTGAGTGCCCGTCTGCTTTGAGCGTCGATTTTGAAAACAGTAGAGGTGAATGTTCTTACAGAAGGCGAGATTTTCAGTGTCTTTAATCAATACATGGATACCAATCGTTACTTTTCTAAAATGGGAAAGTGTGCGGCACTTCCTGTTGTCAGAAAATGGCCGTCTTCTGAGAAGGCTTATATGGAGAAACAGAACTTTCTGTGAGGAGCAATTGATTGAATCAATGAAGGAACGGTGTTCCCGACTCATATTTTAGTGAATTATGCGCAGTATACTGACAGTCTAGTGACTGTACGGAAACAGAAAATTTCTTTGTAGAACCGGAAAGTTCTTCTACCGTGTTATCAGGAACACCATGACTTGGCACTGCAAGACATGTGGTCCAACTCTAGGCGATACATCTTGTTCTGTGCCGATGGTTTGCAGAGAGTTTGGGAGATTCTCATAAAAAAATTTGAACCAGCTTTCCCTGTAAACACGAATCTAGGTTGTGAAGATGTTGCCACGGCAGGCGGCACATTCTGCTGGATCGGAACGGGTCCTCTTATAATGATGAATTGTAGGGTGTCCTCCAAGGAATACCTGGAAATTGTTGCCGTTACGTTCATCTAAAACTGTTGACTTTCTAACCAAGCACGTGAGGTGTGTATTACAACCCAGCACGTGAGATGTGTATTAAGAACATCAGTTCTACATTCCCTCGCAAAACATATGATGAGCTGTGCTAAGCGAGCATACAGCGATTTCCACCATCACCCATGGAAACCGCAAAACCCGTATCCGAACCCCACTGAATATATTTTGGATATGTTAGAAAAACAGATGTCGAACCAAAGCTTTCTACGGTCTAAAATGAGAGAGTTGATGTACTGTCTTGTGAAAGCGTGGCTTGCTGTAAACGCAGATGCATCCCAAAACCTTACGAAATCTACGCCAAATGACGTACTAGCTATAATTTGGGATAAAGGAGGTCCAAACCGGTATTGAATAACAGTTTCTTACTGAGTGACTGTCATGTGTTTTATTCTGTCAAACAAAGAAGTTTCCGAAATATTATTATGAAGTTTTCATATTTCTGAGGAAATATGAGTCTGTAATTATATAGAATGTGAAGCAGTTATAAAATGAAAAACATAATTTAAAATACGATACAATGTTATCATTTTCCAACTCTCATATCTTTTTTTTTTTTGCTTTAGCAATACGTGGGATCTATCTCACTCACAAAATATTCTGTTTATTCAGTGATCATTTCTTAAATATCTCATGGGACAATTTAAAATACAAGTATAAAATATTTTCGGTTACATTGCTCAGAGTAGCGTCTCAAAAAGGTCTTGTCATCTCTCTAATTCCGTATTTCATTGGTCCGCGCTCTTGGGATTCGGACGAATCAGATAACCATGTGGCCTGTGCTGGAAAGAATAAATAAATATACTTGATTTATTCAGCCAGATAGGCACGTTCTGATTCATGAGGACTCAAAAGTTTTTGTTCGGAATACATGTGTCCGGGAAGGGCCACAGTTAACATCACAGAAGATACTTCTAAAGACTGGCCAAGTTAGTAACGTCTTTCAGATTGATTCAGAACTTCTGTGTTGTAATCTTACGTCTCGACCTGATGTCATCTCACACCTCACAATCTCATCCTCGGTATGTTATAGTCTCACGCCTAGTCACACTGACTGATAACAGCATGTCAGCACACATTCCGTGATCGCTCGGAGTTCTGGCACATTTCGTTATACCGAGTTTTATCCAAAACCAATATTAAGAGCGTGAATTTTGCTTTAAAAATGGAACACACGGAGAGTTGTTTAATTTTGGACGTGGTTAGAATACGTTTATTTTTTCAATTTGGGATTTAATAGTACCCTTATATGATGGTACAAAATAGTACCCATATATCATCATCATCATCATTGTCAACCATTATCAATCCACTGCTGGACGAAGGTCTCCCCAAGTTTCCTCCACAACGGTCTGTCTTGTGCCAGTCTCCTCCATGTCACCCCTGCATACTTTCGAATTTCATCCACCCATCTCCCATG
The DNA here is from genome assembly GCA_039090855.1 of Macrothele yani. Lineage (NCBI taxonomy): Eukaryota > Metazoa > Arthropoda > Arachnida > Araneae > Macrothelidae > Macrothele > Macrothele yani. The sequence continues at coordinate 133,406,190 of CM077034.1, forward strand.
TGGTCTTCTTCTGGGTCTTTTCCTGTCCCTTGGAATCCAATCTAAAATTTCGGCTGTCCATCGATGATCTGTCCTTCTGGCAGTATGTCCAGCCCATTGCCATTTCAGGGATTTAACTCTGATCATGATGTCTTCCACTCTTGTCATTTTTCGGATCCACGAGTTCCTCTTCTTATCTCTCCTGGTTACACGAAGCATGCACCTCTCCATGCTTCTTTGAGTTGTCTGCAGTCTTTGTATATCTCTTTTAGTTAAGGTCCACGTCTCTGCACCATACGTAAGCACTGGAAGGATGCATTGATCAAACACTTTTCTTTTAAGACATAATGGCATATTGCTCTTGAAAATTATGCTGTTTCTTCCAAAAGCTCTCCAGGCAAGTTTTGTACGCCGATTAATTTCTTCATCAATGTGACCCTCACTTGATATCTGCTGTCCAAGATAAACTGACGTGTCTGTTATCTCCAGCTTTTCTCCATCAATCGATAAATCTTCATTTCGTGTAAAAGCATTGAACATCACTTTTGTCTTCTGAAAGTTCATTTTTAATCCCACTTCTTTACTCTTGTCAGCAAGTTCCTGGATCATACTCTGCAGCTGTGATGGGGTAGTTGCAAAAATGACTACGTCATCAGCAAAACGAAGGTGGGTTAGATAATCTCCATTAATCTTTATCCCTTTGTTTTCCCAGCTCAGCGATTGAAAAACACCCTCCAATGTGGCATTAAAGAGCTTCGGAGATATGGTGTCACCTTGACTCACTCCTTTTCAAATTTTTAGGTGTGTTGTATTTTCAAACAGCCGAATCTTTGCACTTGCATTTTCATAGATGTTATTAATAATATTAATGTATGCATCTTCAATACCGCAGGTTTTCAGAGCCATTGTAACTGCTGATGGTTTCACCGAATCAAAGGCTTTTTCATAATCGATAAAAGCCATGCACAATGGAAGTTCATATTCCCTCGCTCTTTCAATTAGTTCTCTCAGTACGTGGCTATGTTCTATTGTGCTGTAGCCACTCCTGAATCCAGCTTGTTCTCTCGGTTGAGCCATGTATAGTGTTACTTTCAAGCGGTGTGAAAGAACTTTAGTGAAGATTTTATAAACTACTGATAGGAGGCTGATAGGTCTGTAGTTTCCGAGATCCTCAATGTCACCTTTCTTATGTAGCAGGATCATTGTAGTGGTGTTCCAATCCTCAGGAATCTTTCCTTCATTAAGGCATCGAGTGAAAATTTGGGCGAGTACTGTTTCAATTTCTCCACTTGCTTCTTGTATGATGTCTACAGTAATTCCATCTTCTCCTGGAGCTTTTCCCCGCTTCATGTTCTTGATTGCATGTGCAACTTCTGCTGGAAGGACTGGAGGAACTCTGGTGCTGGTATCTTTCATGATGTCTGGAGTGCATGTATCATTCCTTTCATATAATTTGGAGTAGAAATATTTCACTCTTGTCAAAATTTCGCCTCTACTTCTTGTTACAGAACCATCTTCTTTTCTCAGTGCCATAATCTGTTTTCTTCCCTTACTGAGATGTCCCTTTGCTATCTTTAGGCTTTGGTTGTTTTCAATTGCTTTCCTCACTAGTTCACAGTTGAATTTTCTTACGTCTTCAGTGATACTTTTTCTTACTGTCTTGCATAGCTCTATATATTCCACTTTGGAAGTCACATCTTCTTTAGTTGTCCTCATCTCTCTTCTTTTTTGCATCAACATTTTCGTTTTTCCTGATAATTTGTTTACATGCAACTTGTTCTTAGACCCAGCTAATTTTGTTGCTGTTTCCATAAGAGCTTTGGTTACTTTTCTGTTAACTTCAGAGATGTCCACTTTTTCCGATGTTAGGCCTTCTAAAGCAGAGAACCTGTTCTTCAGTTCCAACTTGAAGGTATTATGGTGTTTTTTAAGGTTGGTTATGTCAATAGATTTTGTTTGTCTTATGAGCTTGCCACGTTCAAGTTTGGTGTTGAGGTGCTTCTTACATCTCGCCAATCTATGGTCACTACCTGTGTTGAACTTGTTTAGCACACTGCAGTCTTCTATGACGAATTTTTTGTTACACATAATAAAATCAATTTCACTTGTCGTCCCATTTGGATGTCTCCATGTCCATTTCCTGTGTGGCTTTTTCTTGAAGAAGGAGTTCAAGATGAAAAACCCTTCTGCCTCTGCAAACTAAACGAGAGTATTTCCACGCTGGTTTCTGTTGCCGTGACCGAATTTACCTACTGAAGTTTCATTCTGTTGCCGTTGCCCTATTTTTGCATTGAAATCTCCCATAATTATTTTCAAGTGCTGCTTACCTTTATTATTTAGATGACAAATTTCCTCATAAAATTCTTCAATTTCTTCTTCAGGATGACTTGTGGTGGGTGCATAAGCTTGAATAATCTGAGCCTGGTATCTTTTCGAGAGTTGGATAACAAGTCGTGCAGCTCTGTCAGAGGAACTTTCAACTTCTACAACTTTATCCTTCAGTTTCTTGTTTATTATAAATCCAACACCACTAGTTCTGCCAGTATCTGTCCCACGATAATAGAAGAGATGTCCACTTTTCAGTTCGATGAGATCTTCTCCTTTTCTCCTTACCTCACTTAGCCCCACGATGTCCCACTCGATCCTTTGTAGTTCCTCTTCCAATTCAAGAAGCCTTGAATCAGAAGATAGGGAGCGTCCGTTGTACGTAGCCAAGGTCAGCATCAGATGGCAGCCTAGTCCGGTCCTCCGGGGATTCTTAGCACCCTCTGCCTTCATGTCGCACTGGCCGCTGCCTTCGCCAGGTACATTCCAGCTGCCGGAGACTGAGGGCCAAGATTTAAGTTGTGGAATCATTTTGGAGGGGTTTGGCCATAACTCACCACGCTGGCCAAGCGGGTTGGTGAGTGTGGGATAGAATTTCCTCTAATCCCGATGGTATAGTTATACCGCTATTGGCGGTCGTCAGAGCCCCTTTAGTGGGAACAGGATGTACCACGAGAAGGCGGGGTTGACATTTGTCAAGGAGAGGCTGTGATGTTACGCATCACCTGACCTTACACCCATATATATATATATATATGTATATATATATTGTGACGACCCCCCCCTTCGCATAATTAATTGGCGAGAAGCATGGTTAATTAACGGTAATTGAAACTTGATTGGGGGTTTTAATTAACAGAGAGTTATAATTTAAACACTTGCGAGGGGCGGTATATTAAGAAAAAATCTGCTGGCACTTGGAATTCAAGTGGCGATTTGCAGCTGTTTGCCACGAGAACAAAGAGCCCATAAACGGAAATGGGACTGGCCAGAGTTTAAAAGCTATTTCCCATGACTCAAAAAGAGTTCGGACTGTAAAAGCGTTTGAAGCTTTTGTCTGTGCAGCGCGCGAAACAATGGGAAAGCTCATGGACTTGAAGAGCGGGTTATAATAAATATGTCGTGGTTTCAAGTGATAGAATTCCCCGCTTTCCAACGTTTTGGAGACGGGAGATTGTTGTTGATAGTAGCAGAATCCGTTTTAAGCCGAGAGAGTGAGGAAGGATTTTTCCTCACCCTAGAACAAATGCTAACCGGCTGTGTGCTCTTGCAATTCTGAGGATAAGAAGCGAAGCCAGCTGAAAGCATTCGCTGATGAATAACAAGCACCAGATCTGCCTGGGAACTTTCTTCTTCTCGCCGGACCACGGATACCTGTCGTAAGGAGCCATTTCAGGTGGAATGCTGACAGAGTCATAATAATTAGGGAATATCCTTCTCAACTAGAGAGAGAGAGAAGAAACTCCAGCCGCAGGAACCACGGATGACACCCCCCCTCCTGCAGAGATAGAGCGTCTGAAGTAACCGCTAGCCTCTTCGCAAAGAAAGCAAGGAGAAAACTTTTGTGTGTGTGTGTCTGATTACGTACCTGCAGTGACAGGGGAACGACATCGTTTTTGCGACCGCTAAGAAGGAGCGGTGATGGAAGTTAAGATCAAACTACCCGTAGTGCCAACATATTAGTGAATGTGAGTGAGTGTTGTGTTGTTCGTGCCATCCATACTGTGGATACTCAAGGACCTATGTAAGTACTTTTTATCAGTATTTTATTTGAAGCCCATTGTGAACGAACAGACTTTTCGTTAGGACATATTTTCTGAAACACCGAAGAGGGCCAAAGTTGACCGGAAATGATAACTTTCTTAATTAGATGAAGAATCCGGTGTAATTTATGCATATATCTATTAAATCCCTGTTTTAATTAATATACTGTGCCTCCATTGGTTTATTGGTGTACTTTGTCGGCTAATTGGCTAATGAGGTATTGGCGGATCGAGTGATTTGAATCGCAGTCCGGAAATAATTGGGCATCCTGACATCTAAAGCCCAAAGGTCGCAACAATATTGTTACCCTTCACATGATCTTTTGAACGTATAATAATCGCAGGCAACTACATCTCACCAAATGTGTTGAAAGACTTAGCGGGATTGCAGTTATACATAGCATTATATTAATTTTAAGTTCTGCATATGTATTTCATATATGATATCTTGTGTCTAGCATTAAACTTACAGTATGAGGAAAAGCATGTGTGCGGCAAGTATGAGTGTAACATAAATGTTTGACTCCCTTTGTTTTTAAGCATACAGCTACGGTGAGGAGAAAACGATCTTTGAGCATTGGCACTAATAAAATTAGCACGTACGTAGAGTACACATGAAGCAAATAATTTTCATGTTTAAGGGGTTCGCGGGCAGTGGGGAAGGGGGACTGAATGTTAAACACAACAAGTCATTCGCCGCAGTAAGAATGAGAATATACAAGTTGTATTTTTAACGCTAAAACTATGACATAGCTTTAAAAGTTTCTGGCACAAAGAATGATCATGAATTAAACATATTGTGTTTCAAAAGACGTTTTTGTATCCCACGAGATATTTAAAACAGATAGCCTAATATTTTTGTCTAACAAAAAAAATTGATGTTGAAAATCCTTTCGACTCGAGGTCTTGTGATTGATATTTGTTAAACTGCTATCACTATTTCATCATGACACCTTCACTTCACACATTAGACAGGTATTTCAAACGATTAAACCACTTCATAAACAAATTGGTCTGCGCCGTTCTAGGCCTAACCTAGATAGAGTGGAATCTCAAGCTGTGCATGATGTGGTTATTTTTCATGCAACATACTGTGTTTCAAACTGTCTGGTTTTATATGTTTTAATTTTTTTTTAAATTAGTAGTAAGAACTAAAAGTATTTTGTCTCTTTGGCTTATCATTTATTTGAAGAAAAAACACTAGAAAAAAATTATTAATCCAATCATTTCGTTCTCATATCTCTTACTTCAAAATATTAATAATACTCATCCTGCAAGATTAAAGCGTTTTGTAATAACTGCTAATGATGATGTTCTGACAGGTTAGGTTGCCTGCTGAAGTATACTTAGACCATCATGGGTCAGCCCATAGATGAGAAGAGACAGACTTTCAGCCAGCGACGGAGCCAGCTGTCTCTTATCTGGGAAGACGGTACTTGAAATTACTTCCTCTGAGTTCAAGATTTCCACATCTCCACTTAAATGGTACACAGTTGTGGTTCTTCAAAACCCACTTCCGGCTTTTACATTCCTTTCACTAAAAATACAGTTTAAAATCTTGGTAAAGACACAAAAGCAAGTGGCTGTGAATATCAAGCAAAACGTAAACGGTATGTAAACGCAAACCCACAGCAGCTGCACAAAGCAGAATAAGAACAACCAGCCCAGAACGAACGACCATTAGTGAACGTTACGATAGAAAAATGCTTTTGTGCTAGGACTTGGGAAAATTTCATTCAAGGTTAAAAACGTAGAGTAGGTCACGGAATTAGATATATCGGTTCAAAAGATATCAACCACTATTTTGGGGATAACTTCCATGTATGCCACTCCGTATAGGTGTCTCTGACCCTTGACTAAAATCGCATAGTACAGCGTAGTAAAAATAAAAATCTAAAGAGAAACATACCTTAAGATTAAGGTTTCTTTTACAGTTGCAGTTTTCAGTAAATTTATTCACTCGTTGTGTATTTCTAAATTCTACGTCATTCAGAGCATGAATTTGAGCTCTTGGTTAGGTCGTTTTGGAAGGGGCGAATGCCCTTCCGGTAGCAACTGCACTGGGAAGAAATCCCGTTCTTTTTACTGGTGCCCTATGGCAGGACCTGATGCTAGGTGATTGAAGGTCACGTGATACAGTTGCAGCATCTATACAAGTACACTACCGGACAATTGCTGAGGACGGATGAAAATAGCAACGATAGCAACCATAAAATAGAAGGCAGGAAAATGTGGAAATTAGCATAAGTGCGGGATACAGTAAGACGTGTTGTGAGTATGCAAATTTTGGATTGCCGAACCTGTTCGTTACACATTATAGCGCTGATAAGAGATATAAAGGATTTGACGCGTATTGACCGTTCTTGTTCAAACGCAAAGTTGAAAGGGAAAGAAAGAATTGACGAACTTGCAATTTTCAGTATGTCTTCCCGACATCACCTAGATGATTTTACGCGTGGCCGTATTATTGGCAAGACTGAAGAAGAGCGAAAAATAACAGATGTTGCCAGGGAGTTCGACGTCAGCCACAGTGTTGTTTCAAGGCTTTGGAAATCATTTCAAACAAATGGAGAGTGTAGAAAACGTCACGGGGGAGATCGTGTTCGCAGTACGACACCTGCAGAAGATCGGTACATAGTGCTATCAACAAAAAGACACTGGCGCAGCACAGCTAGTGAGGTAGCAAATCAGTTTATGGCTGCCACTGGCAAGCGGATCTCCCGAAAAACTGTCGCCAGACGTTTGCATGAAGGAGGACTATACGCCCGCCGTCCTGTTGTGTGCATCCCATTGTCCAGACGTTACCGTACCGCCCGTTTGCAATTGTGCCATCAACATCGCAGTTGGACTGATAACGACTGGTCTGCTGTCCTCTTCTCAGATGAGAGTAGATACAGTAAATCGTCTGATTGTTGACGACAACTGATCTGGCGTGATAGTGGTACTGCATATTGTCCAGCAAACATACAGGAAAGGGTCCGATATCCGACATGTAGTGTCATGGTATGGGCTGGCACAATGATCAATGGCCGTACGTCCCTCTATGTGCTTCCAACTGGGACTATGACTGGCCAACGATACATTAATGATGTTCTGCTACCTCATGTTCGCGTGTTCCGTGGTGCTGTCGGTGATAGATTCATTTTCATGGACGACAACGCAACATGTCATTGAACAGTCGCTGTCCAGGAGTGTCTTGAGAGCGAGGATATTCAACGCCTCGTATGGCCAGCACGTTCTCCAGATCTAAATCCCATTGAAAATGTGTGTGATGCTTTGGGGAGGAGCCTTGCTGGTCGCCAATGCCCCCGATAAACAAGGACACCCTCATCCGCGCACTGACAGAGGAATGTGATAAATTACCCCAACAGCTGTTTGATAATGTTGTGCAAATCATGACACGACGTGTGGAATCTTGCATCGCCCTCCATGATGGCCATATCCCGTATTGACATCTTACGCCATAACGCCTGCGGACGGTAATTGCATTTTTGTCACGTTTACGTATTCTGCACAAAAGGGCCTGTTTGTCCCTTGAACACGTTCCAAGGCCTTCTGGATTTCAGAGCACAATAAATTGTCTTTCTTGTAATGTCCTGGCATTCTGACATTATTTTATTTCACTTGGCATCCAACCACACTTACTTTTTTATGCGCTATATAGCCGTTTATGATCCGTCCTTAGCAATTGTCCAGCAGTGTAGTATCACAGAAAGAGTTCTAAACTCTTGAAAAAATCGTATATCATCACAGCTACGCTAAACTACTTGCACTCGTTGGCTATTCTATGGAGATATTCCGGCGAACCAGCACCCCAGTGTTCACTATAACGTGGTCCTTCTGGTGTGTATGTCCGAGTGTTTTCTAGCTGCAGAGCGTAATTTTTTATCGACGCCTTTTTTACGCAGTTCTCAGGCATTCTCTGGCTGTACGATGTGGAATTGTCGGATGTATTTGAATTAAATTAAATTGCTAGGGACGAGGATTCGTGCGTTTTGTCGTTTGATTAGTAGTCATTGTTTCCGAGGTCAATGTGTTTCACGGATCACCGGTTGACTCTCAAAGGGGTTTGTCTGATCGTTTTCGACATTTTAGGTGTCGCAAGAAGAACGATGTCACAGAGATTTTCTCTGTTCCCGTACAGTTAGAACGTGGTCGAATATTCATCTTGGTACCGTCATCATGTAGCCAGGTGTCCACTAAAACGTTAGAGAACACAGGGGAATCCAGAAATTCTTTTGACAAACTACATTTTGAAACAGTCCGACTGCAAACAAGGAAGTTATTTGGCAGATCACATTCTGGGATATTCCGGATTTATGCAGTCTGGGGTTCGAACGGCAGGTATTGTTTGCTAGGTGAAAATGTTTCGAGTTTCGCCGAATGACTCTCAAATGTGTTTGTGTTATCGTTTTCGACAGTGCATGTGTCGGAAAGAGAACTTATCACAAACAGATTATCTGTTTTCCCGTACACTTGGAACGTTGTTCAATATTCATCTTGATACCACCATGATGTGGACAGCAATTGGCGTCAACTCAAATGCAATTTAACACAGAAAAAATTCAGAATTTCATTTTACAGACTACATTGTGAAATAATTTTACGAAAATGAAGGAATTCGTTTGGCAGACCGCATTTTAGAATACTTAGTTCCACAAAATTGTCCTTTTTCCCTAAGGTGTGGATTTGCATTGTCAGGCCGTTGTTTCCTTTTAGCCAATCAATGTTTTTAAAGTATTCTCTTAGATAGATAGCCGCAATCCAAATAGTAACGAAACGCAATAGAAATAGCGCTTAAATGCTGCCATCTAGCGGTAATATATGTTGTCGGAATATAAATCAGAGCCGGCAGCTGCTTAAAACATACTTAAATTTAACTTAGGCTTAAAAAATTAATGTTCAAAATTATTCATAGAAAACTTACATTTATTTAAAATTACGATTATTACTGATATTTGAAATTAATGTGGAGATAAAGTAATCCAACCATAGAAAAATACCAAGAGTGCTGTGAAATACACTTCACACAAAGCATGTGTTCTATTACGGAATATTGGGTGCTGGAATTAAATATGTCAGCGACTGGTGGAGACAGCATTAATTTTGTTTACAAAACTTACACAACATTTGCTTTTCCTGACAGGGAGAAATCCAAAAGGTTTCTATTCGCAATTATCCGCGCAGAGCTCCATCGTTAAAACTCTAATGGCATTACTGATCGACTGTCATCTTGCAAGTGGAAATTTCATTATCTGAATTTCATGCAACGTCTCTGCACGGTACGCATATACGTATACAAAGCTCAAAAAAACTAAGCATCATTTAGCGGCAACTGTCTCTTCCTTCCCTTTATAGAACTCATGGATAATGTAATGATTAAATGGACATTTATCAATTGCCGATTTCTTCAGTTTCCATTTGGACAAACAAAATAAAAGTAGTGCTTGTTTGTAGTGCATATTTTAGTCGTTTCTAGAGGGAAGGGTGCTTCATCCATGACAGTAGAATTGATTTCTCTGGTAGGGTAATAGTAATTACCCGTTATGCAAATATTACACAAAGGAAATTGATACATCTTCGCAATAGCTGAAATATGTGCATTTCAGAAGTTCAGAGATGTCATGAAATTAATATGAATTCGATAAGAAATATATTTCGATCATTTTGCGATAAAACTTAGATTGCTGGGAAATGGAAAATGTATATTCATTTTAATCGTTTAAAAGTTTTCTTTGCAGAAAGCAGAACTGTGTTAATGGGTGAACGACGTTAATTAATTAATTAATTAATAATTTGGCAAGTGTCATGTTTTAATAAAAATGAAATTGACAAGAAATATTTGCGAAAAACAGATTGGATCGCGCATCAAGCCATAGCAAAGCACATTTCCAAATCTACTTAAAAAAAGGAATTGTAAGATTTTGTTTATTTAGATGTTTGATTATAGGAAATTGTGCATTATTCTCCTCATCCTATACATAACATCAGTTCTGGCATTTGCAGTGGATTCCAGGAGAAATGTTCATAAAATAAAATAAAAAGTCACTTAATAACTTCTCATGGCAAAGAGAGAAATGCTGACATTTGAATCAAATAAAAGTTTTCCATATAGAAATACCATTACACTACAAAAATATATCACTGATATACCTAATAACTATAACATAAAATCCTAGAATTCTTTCTCTTTATATTAGTGTTTTCAGCCAGTTTTGGAATTCTCATTCGTTGGCTCTTTGGGTTGGAAGAACTCCGCGGACCAATTAGATAAAATGGGCATATTTGTTTGATATGCGTGTGGAATATGTGAAGTGGAGGGGCGATGTTGAAACAGTGATATTTAACGAATGATATACCGAAGTACACCATTGTACAATATAAATTTGGAAGATGTAAATCTTTTTATTCGTGTAAATATGACATGGATGTTAATTCAGATAGTATCGGAAAACTTGAATATTTTGTCTTCCTGGAGCAGGAATCGAAACAGCGTTTCCCGAATAGTGCCCGAGTATGCACCACTATACCACCCAGAACGAACAAGTTTCAAGTTTCTTATTAATTTTAAAATTTGAAAATGACCCTCACAGTATTCGTTAGTCGAAGCAACCGGCATTCATATATAGCGAATCTGGATGTTTAGATTTCATTACCGTGATTGCCCAGACAGGCAGAATACCAATGAATGAAATTCAGGATTACACCACTGTACATTACAAATTTCGACGATGTGATTCCGTTTATCGTTGTAAATATGACATAGATATTTATTCAGATAACATGTCAGATAGTAGTTAGCGTACTTGGGCCCGATCTGAAAGACGTGGATTCGATTTCAGCTACAGGACGACGAAATTTTCAAGTTTTCGGCTATTCTCGGCCTTAACATCCATGTCATACTTGCACCAATAAACGGATTCACATATTCCAAATTTGTATAATGAAGGTTATTTCATATTTCATACTGCTGTATGTTGAGAATCAGTACATGCCCGTAGATTAACATCTTCATTTTAGTATATCATTTTTTGAAGGATATTGGTCGGTGCTCCTCCCAACGTTTTTACCGCAATTACAAATTTGCCTTACATAAATCAATTGATCGGAATACAGTTGAAAAAAAAATGGCTAAATATATATAAACACATTTAGCGATATTTTACTGCAAAAATCAATAGTGAAAGCTTTTGTACACATGGAAATTCTCAGCGTGGGAGCTATATCATTTAAATAGGTTAACAGGTTTAACAAAGTTGAACACTGAACAAAATATAACTTTGCCTAAAGACATCGTACTTAACCTGAGGCAGTTTATTTCCAAACAAAATCACCACTTCTTTAAATCTGAGCATTTCTTTGAATCGGAAAAATTGTTCTGTAACAAAGCACCAGAGGATAAAGATATGTCTTGCGTTGCATTTAACTCTCCACTTCAATTGAAAATTATGCTAAAATATTTCATGGATATTTCACAAATTTAGTATTTGTATTTCTATTTCTGATTATTTTTCAAATATTTCTGAACCACTCGCCACCTTTTTCTTGAATTAGATAAGTCACGATTGTCTGCTTAAATGCCTTTTGTGAAATGTCTTAGCATTTGTTAAATCCTATAATTCGCTGCTCATGAGTGTTGTTTTCTTAAATATTTACAGTATTTGAATTAGTATACTTAACTTCATTTCTTTACGACGGCTGTAAAGGTTTTTATAATATATTTATTTTTCAATCAAATGTTGCTCATTAGGGGTTCGTAGAGCCACTCGCAATATGAAATTTCGCTTTATCGCAATGGTATCCCAGTGATGCAGTGAGTGAAACAAGTTCATGCGTTTTTCAGGGGACACAGTAGAACCAAAAATGGAACATAAGTAAAATCAACACTCGATTTTTTGCCTCTCGATCTACAGCCACGTTTGCAAAATGTGACCAAAAGGATCTGAAGGATCGTATTCTGCATAAAACATACCTCGTTCCCGTATTAAACCGCCAACAATACATTACTGCGCCAACCTGCTTTTCCGAATACACGACACTATTGACGTACCGTTACTTGTACAGTTTGTGAGAATCCATTAATCGTTTTTTGTACTGTGATTTTATTGTAGCAAATCATAATGGTAAAGACACTTATTCCATCAAAGATGCAAATTAGTCACTTTTAATATTAAGAAGATTCTTTCAAACAAACACGCAGGATGCCGATGCTTCAACCACACTTGTTAAATTATGTTAACATATTGAAATAAATGCATTCAAATATAAAACATGCACTCCCAGACAATGAAATTTTCGCACCAAGAAGGAAGCGTCGGATTGAACTGAAATTTTATGGACGTAATGATACAGACATAGGATATACATGATGGCAAAAACAGAGGTGCAGGACAATTACAGAGGGATCTGTGGCAGGGAGTTCGTTCATCATCAACAGCGCAACGCACCGCCTCGTGCGGCGATAATGCTGCAATACGGTCCGGCATGGAGGCGAATAGACTACTGATGTTGTCCTGCGGCAGACTAACCCACAGGTGTTGGACGTTGTGCTTTAAATCCCGGAGAGTGTGGCACCGCAGTAGCTCGCGTTTCAACTGGTCCCACACATGCTCCACAGGGGACATGTCCAGGGAGCTGGCAGGCCAAGAAAGTGTGTGGACATGACGTAGGCAGCCCGTGCCGTGTGCGGGCGGGCATTTTCCTGTTGTTATAGCGCACCTGGAATCCCGTCCAATAATGGGAGAACATGGAGCCGTAGGCTTTATTCACATAACTCTGGCCCGTCAATAATTCGCTTACAACTACTAGAGTTGATTGGCTATCGTAGACTATGGCTCTCCAGGCTATAATGCTTACAGTGGGGGAGGTGCGGCGCTCGGTAGCGTGGTTGGGATTGTGCCGCTGACGCGGGGACCTCCACACCCGGACACGATGAGCATTTGCCTTCAAAACGAAGCAGCACTCATCGCTAAACTCCACACGGTGCCAGTCTGTGGCGTTCCACTTCGCGCTGTCCTGGCACTACTGCAAAAGGAGCAGGCGATGTTTCGGTGTTGATGGCACAACACGTAAAAGGCGCTGGGATGCAGATTTGCTTCCACGAGGCATCGGTAAATCTTTCGTGGGCCCACAGGAGCATCTAGATCTGCTTGTATAGTGGACAGGTTCACCGTGGGATCCTTTCGTTCCTGGCGCATTATCCGTCGATTCTCATTAACAATGATCCTCCCGAACCGTCCGGAGCAGCTGTACCGTGTGGCAGAGCCGTCACGTGTCCACTGTTACCAACACAGTTGGATGGTATAGTCAGAACAATCCATGTGGCGGGCAATACAACACGTCGACCACACGGAGGTTTCCAACAAAGTCCGTAAGTTGCGTAAATCGACATCTCTGGCGTCATGCGGCCTCTCTCAAAGTCCGTAAGTTGCGAAATCTACTTCTCTGGCTTCTCCCCGGCATTCTTGTTGCTCTGCACTCTTGCTTGGGTCGGCCAGTGCTTTTAGATTTCATGGGGCATCGACTACACGCCTGTTTATAAATCGGTCGGTTCTTGCTTGCAACGACCCCACAGGGTGGGCAGTCATGCGCACTGTCACGAAACGTGAATCATTTTGCATACCAGCACGCACTCTAGCTACAGTTTCGCGGTCTTTGCATATTTTCTTCTATCACTGCAAACGCTCGGCACACATTTGGAACACGTTGGGAACGCTTTTTTATAAATGCGTTCCAAATGTGTTTCGGTTGTGTTCTGCTGACGAAAAATGTGTTCCCAATGCGCTCCAAATATGTTCCTCATGTGTTCTTCTCCTGTACAATGTGCTCTAGTGTTAATTTTTAGAACATATTATTTTCCAGATCACATTCGGAACACTTTGCGCGTGAGAATGGAACATTTTATGCGTGAGAATGAAACACATTCGGAACACATTTAGAAAGCATTGGGAACACATTACGAATGTGTTCTAAATGTTTTCCGAACTATTATGTCTCATATTTGCTTTCGTTTTGAGCAATTTTTCATCTCTTGGGCGTTCCCATATCAGAAATTTTTGTTCTGGTTGAAACACAATGAAATCATAGCTTAATATAATTTAACAAATCGGCAAATGAGATGGTTGAACAAACGCACCATTACGTGGGCTACAGCACTCGTATTTGCCACCATACGGAGTTTTAATGGGGAGGTGGGCGTACCCCCCCCCCCCCAAATAATATATTTTTAAATCATATACTTTACGGTTTTTTGGGGTTTTTTTTCGTTGTTTGTTTTTCTTATACGATTACATTAACCCATTATTTACACACTTTCAAGTCTCGGAATGTACTGTATACGAACAGCACATTTCGCGATACTGAAGTTCTATTTGTACAGTGAGTAAAGACACAAAGCTCATGATCTGAATTTTAGGAATTTTTACTTTAGTAATTTTTTTCTCTCAATTGCACGAATCGATTATTCCATTTCAGCAGTGCTGCCTCGCACTCGCATTTGCCATGATATGAAGATTTATACAAAGTGCTCAAAAAGTTATAATCCAAGTTTTATGATTTGTTTTTCAAAACAAAGAAACTTATAATACTGGTTCGAGCTGCATACATACTGACTTTTCATGCCATTTATACGTACATACGCTCAGTGTACCTGCCTGTCAGCGAACTTTTGATAGAAGAATTTATTGTTACTCAGTTTACTGTGAGTTTATAGTCACAACATATTGATTGATTCCTACGTAGACTTATTATTTGAAAATCAATAATCCAATCGCTGTTGAAAAACAATATTTTCAAGAAATTTTGTAATTTTTTCTATTGTAAAGTGTCAGTAATATTTTTTATTAAATGAAGCAGGTGCCCATTTTATGAACTTCGTTTATTATGTATTTGTTCTTTTTACGAAATCTTGAGAATTTCATTTCGAGAGAGCTCAGCTGATGAAGGCATTAAAAACAGGGCCTGATTTAAGAGAGGTCATTCGGAACACGTGCTCTGGGCCCCGAACTTTGAGGGGCCCCTAAGATATAGCTATATATTAATTGCTTTGCAGCAAAGCGATTCACACGGGATGCCGGGGGACCCCTGAAAGCCTCTTGCCCAGTGCCCCAAACTGTCTAAGTCGGTCCCCGATTAAGAAAGCTAAGCATGAGATAATAATATGGCTTTTACATAGACTACTATGCTGCTAGAATAAGTTTTGCGTTCCTCCTAATCCAGGCAGCACACACGCAGGCTTGCAATTTAACGTAGGCTCAAGCAGAGATCGACCTAGGCTATAGTCAAGGCCCTGTGGACATCCTGTGTATACCCTCCTCCGCTCGATTAAAGTTTTCAATCAATCGTTTAAAAGAATATTTGCTGATGATCTATATTATTATCAAGATAGTTCTGGCAGCCCCCCCCCCCAAAAAAAAAGTGAGGTCCTGTGCACGTGCGGAAATCAGGCTATGGGCCCAACACTGAGCTACCGTCTCTACTTTTCTATTCCTAAATTCGTTGGCACAGTGTTTCCGTTGTATGTTGACGTAGGTAGAACAGCCTACACTTTTCTAACAACCACGGTGTGGATTCACTAATCCGATTAGCAGCAAAGGAACAAAGTTCCAACCTTTACCACCTGAGGCAACATGCAAGCAGCTTTTGTGGAGCAACATGTGAGCAACACGAAGGCTTTGGTTCCACTGTTGTCCAAACAGCACGTGCTACAACTGGATATTTCCACAATTTCAAGTAAGTAGAATGAATCTTATGGCTCGAGTTTTTTTCATACTTTTACTATACATAAAATAATTTCAAAATATCTGTTTGAAAACTGACGGCATAATTTTGTAGATACTGGATCTTTTTTTTTTTTTATTGAAATGTTAACGACTACCCTGAGCAACTCGATGGGCTATAAGCAGTTGCCCGTCTCTAATTTAGGGTCACTGGCTCCATGGAAGAGAGATCCAGTGCCGTAAGACAAACACATCATGCCTCACCGGGATTCGAACCCGGACCTCTTCACGGACGAATAGTCAAAAGCCAGCGCTTAGACCATGCGTCACAGGAGCAGCAGATACTGGTTCAAGTTGTATATTTATTGTGCTTTATTTCTGCAGTACGTAACTGAATTTTAGAAGATAAACACATCGTGCATAAAATAATAATGATTTAAAATGACGCTCCCCACCACTCAAATAAAAAAAAAAAAAACCCCGTTGCATTACATTCAGAGTTCAGACCAACGAGGTTCAGACACAGAATGAGCGGTAAACTAAACAAGCTACTCCGTAAAGCGAGTTCTTCGTCACTTCCGCTATTCTTGAGAAACAGGAAGTTCCGCCATTGATCGAAGAGGATGGCTCACATGGCTGGCGTGTTGATGTGTGTTCGCGAGATTTGAAATATCACCCAGCTCTTATGGATATGTCATTTGTCAGGTAATTTAAATTGTTTCGCTCACACTGTCGTTTATACGCTGTTAAATGTGTAGATTAGCGTCCTTTTTAGATAGCAGTGTTCAGGCTTTTTATTCAAATTTTTCAACCACTCTGTAATCATTTCCCTCACTTCTTTTGCATCACTCCTATTAGTAAGAAAAATATATTTTTAACCTGATTTTCGAGAATTTATCGAAAAGCAGATTAATGCATTTCAGAAAGGTTGTGTTGCAGTAATAATTAATATTGCTAAATATTCATGATATCAAGACAACTAGTTCATATTGTAAGTTATGTGCCCTTCAAAATCCAAAATAGCATATCATGTCTTGCAGTGACTGTAGATAGAGTCTATTTCAGATTACACTGACTGTCCTCTGTAATATGCTTTGAAACTGATTTTTCAGAAAGACTACATCATGTTCTTTAATAACAATAAGATATTTTTAACCATCCCGGTGGTGTTTACATGCTCATCACAAGACAGTTGGATAATTTCCAGTCTCACCCTACCAGATAAGCTTTTCTTACCTGGTAGGGTGAGACTGGAAATTATGTCCCTTTGACTTCCATTCAAATAATACATGGTTTTTATTTTCTTACACGTTGTGGTTATATAGGAAGATATTATGATCATTCAAGAATTACACATCAGGTTTTTGATATAATTTTATTAAAAATGTAAAAACTGAGTAAATACTCAAGGACCACAGGTTGTAAATATCAAATAAAGTGTAAACGTTGTGTGAATGCCAACAACACAACACCCCACAGAAATGCATAGCGAAAAACAAACCAGTGCAGAACAAATGAGTACCGGATAGTGAACAAATGAGTACCGGATAGTGACAATGCCACCCTGGTGGTGCAGTGGTCTAAGCTATGGCCTCTGATCATTCGTCCGGAAGGGGTCTGGGTTTGAATCCCGGTGAGTCATGGATGTTGTGTCTGCCCTATGGCACTGGCTCTCTCCCTTCCTTGGAGCCAGTGACCCTAAATTAGGGACGGGCGACTGCTTATAGCCCATTGAGTTGCTCATGGTGGTCAATTAAACCTTCAATCAAAAAAAAAAAAAAGAACGTAACAATAGGAAAAAGCTTTAGGCGTAGGGCTTGGGGAAAATTCTGTTAAAGGTTAAACACTGGGATAGACTTCTTGCAACAGAGCACAAATTATAAATTAGGTCTTCATCCCAACTACATGTTTGAAAAGGTCATGGGGGTCAGGCATATCAGCATTTGATTTATGGGCGTCCACTGTTTTAGAAAATTCCTTTCCTGCATATATGAGGTATTCACACCTCATAGTGTATGTTACTCTTTACTGCATGGAATGCTGTATGAGACTAAGTCAAGTCTTTAAAAAAGAAAATACTGAAGGGTATACCTATCTTTTTTAGTTAGAATTTATATTTTTTACATTTCCCAGAGCCCGGCCACCCCGGTGGCGCAGTGGTCTAAGGCGGTGGCCTCTGATCATTCGTCCGTAAGGGGTCAAGGTTCGAATCCCGGTCAGGCATGGGTGTTGTGTTTGTCTTACGACACTGGCTCTCTCCCTTCCCTGGAGCCAGTGACCCTAAATTAGGGACGGGTGACTGCTTATAGCCCATTGAGTTGCTCACGGTAGTCGTTAAACTTCCAATAAAAAAAAAAAAAAAAAAAAAAAATTCAATTTGGTGACTTTTAGTTCATGTAAAAGATCGAATCATTGCAAGAAGAAAAACAGAACTTATTCATCACCATTTCAATCTTTCAGTGTCTATCCTATGCCATTTTCTTCTTTTTGATGTTTTTCAAGAGAACTTAAAAAAAATTGTGTTATAACTTGTTCCTCAGCAAAAAAAAAAACAAAAAGAAAAACACAAGTTTAGTCAAAAAAAAAATTAAATTTAAGAAAGGCATTACTACTTACATGTATCAGTTAGAGGGAGTGATATATTAATTGTTCACTTGTCTATTTACTTCATATGAACATGTTTATGGATGATCAAAATCAAAAGTGCTGGGTTGTAAAATTAGATGACATTGAGTGCTGTTTTGTTCATTCAAGTCATACTGTATGTAGAGATAGCTGTTAAAATTATAATTCATTGAGTATGAAAGTAGCACTGCAATTTGGATGTCTGAGGAAAAGCAGCGATGGTCTTGTAAACTTAAAACATTTATACCCCCTTTATTTCTTATAATATATGTAATATTTACTTTGCATCAGCTCATGGGTAAAAATATTTTTCAATAACAGTTTTAGGAAGTTAAGAAAAATATGAGGGAAAGATAATACAGTATACTTAAATTTGTATTTCTGCAACTTCATGTATTAATGTTCATGCTTGGTGAGCTTATATACAGGGTGTCCGAGAATTATTGGACACATTACAAAATTATATAAAACAAAACATTAAACAGATACAAAGAAACTAACTGTACTAACTTATGTACAGTGTAACCGCACAAGTTCATAAATTTCAATGTGAGATCCCTTGGTTGCTCGTAGTACGTCCAAGCGATACTCAATTTCATGCCATGTATTGGCAAGCATCTGAGGAATTATGGAATTAATAGCAGCTGTGATAGGCTGCTTCAGTTCCTGCAAATCAGTACAAGGCGTTTGATAGACGCGGTCCTTCGCAAGGCGTTTGATAGACGCGGTCCTTCGCAAGGCGTTTGATAGACGCGGTCCTTCACCCCACATGAAATAATTCAATGGAGTTAGATCTGGAGAAGCCACGGAATTGGACCAACATGCCCAATCCATTCGTTGGGGAAATGCTTATTTAGGCACTTACGTACAAACGTTGACCAGTGCGGTGGCGCGCCGTCTTGTTGGAAAACAACGTCATATCTTTTGATCTGGGATATAGCAAAATTTTCTAGCATATCCAGGTAAATGTCACTATTTATGGTTTTTTGCCGAAGAAGAAAAAGGCCAATCACTTTTCTTTTAATAGGGCGCACCACACATTAACTTTTGGAGAATCACGTTCCAGTTCAATAGCAGCATGAGGCAGTTCACTGCCCCATATCCTACAGTTGTGACGATTCATAATATCTGATACATGAAATGTGAATTCATCACTAAAAATTACAGTACTGAGAAAGTTTTCTTCGTTTTCCACTTGATGCAGCATATCCACAGTGAAATCGTATCGCAGAGTGTGATCATTTACATGCATATTTTGCACTATTTGAATTTTATAATCATGAAACTTTAATTTCTTGTGCAAGATATCGTGAACTGTCAATTTCGGAATGCACAGTTCTCTGCTTGCTTTATTAACGGATTTCCTGGGGCTTCGTCGGAAACTTTCATTAACTTGGTCAACCGTCTCACCGCTGACGCTAGGCCTGCCGGCTCCTCCACGATGTTCCACATTGCCAGTTTCTTTAAACTGTTTCATCCACTGCTTAAATGAATTCATTGGTGGAGGATTACAATCATACTCTAAACGGTACCGTCTTTTAACTTTAATGACAGACTTTAATTCCGCAAGACATAACATACACATCGCCTTCTGCTGTACGGATGACATAACTACTGATTGCGCACTTCTCACACATTCCTCATCAGGCCCCACCTAGCGCCATCTATCGGATTCTGGGAATAACAATTCTGCAAAACAAAAATATAGAAACTGTGTTAGTAATACGTGACATAGAAAAACAGACAGCGCTCATAGGTTTTTTTTTGTACATAATTTTGTAATGTGTCCAATAATTCTCGGACACCCTGTATAACACCGTATTTTCTATTTACGATAATAGCTGATTTTTTGTCGAAATTGAGAACTTGTTAATTGCAATTTGATTTTGAAATGTGTTCATACGTGAATATTATTTCTGCATTATTTATGCAATACTTTGAGTTGAATCAAATGCCGTACCTTTCCAATAGCCATGTATTTTCCACCAACTTCCACAACTGCAGAGGGCATTGCTAGCTCAATTGATTTCCTTCATTTTTTTTAGAAATGACAGCATTACATTTGCCCATCTACCTCCCTCCAATGCATTTGGTTTCATCCAATGGTTATTTTTTTGTTATGTTCAGGAAGTAAACAACTGTACCTGTGCATAAGACAACTGTCTGACATGAGACGATTCTGCCTGTGTTTCAGCATTTCGTTTTGGTTACTTCGACAGTATCCAAAATTTAAATCAGGGTAAGTTTGTCTTACTTTATTTGCTTTGGCTTTTTAGTTTTTTTTTTCATTTGTGTGTCAGAAAACATAAAACAAGTTGCATGCTTCTCTTTCCCATCTGCTTTTTGATACACTATATGTGTAATGATGGCAGCAAGTTGCTTGTGCTGTCTGCAAACATTTTACTGTTCTCAATTCTTGATATTTTGGCATACTGTTGTCTTGCATCAAAGGACTGGCTGTAGGGGTTTAGTTTTCTTTGTCGAGAGTTATTTAAGGCTAAATTTTTTTGTCTTGAGTCTAAAATATAATTTTGAAGAAACTTATAAATAATTCATCTGACATAATTTTAGGATGGTAATTAGTAAATAAAAAGACACATTAAGGATTTATATCTTTAGGTATGTTTTGCACTGCTCATTCTTTCAAAAGGCATGAATCCTTAATATTGCTTGTTTTAACGTATAATTGGAAGAGAAACAACTATATGCATCAAACTATTTAGCAGTGGCTACTATGCATTTATGATGTAAAACACTGTAGGGCTATTTTATCCATTAATAAGTGACAAGAAACAGTATGCTGGAACAACTAGCCAAATACAGATGGCAAATTAACTTGATTATCCACTTATATATATATTTTTTATTTGTTGAACGCAACTGATCAGATCAACTTAGAGCTGGATTCAAAATGTAGTTTTCAACACCTGTTCAGTTAATATCATCAGTTGCAACACAATTGGTATTGAAAACAGAATCAAAACCCCTTTTCATGCATATTTCTTTACTTTCAGTGTGACTAGTTTAACCAATATACACACTTGAGTTCATGCAGGAGAAGTGAAAATTCACATAATTCGAAAAATTTTATATTCATAGATTTCAATTCCTTAAAAAAAATGTGTGTGCTCAGTAAAAAAAAAAAAGCAAACAAAATTAATTTCAGTAAATTTTAGGTTATGGTGTGAACAGACTTCAATGATGCTGCATGCTTTGGAAAAGACTCCTGTTTTAATATTACCTCGGTGAGAGAGATTTTTGCAAATTTAATGGTAATACATCTTTTGGACACAAAACATACAACTAAAAATATTTTCTGTGGTCAATGAAATTGCATTACTTTCATGCAGTCAATGACAGGAAATGTGAATATTTTTCTGTGCTGTCTTTAGCACAAAAGTGTACAGTATGCAAAATTTTTGAATGAAAACAGGTTTTCTGTGGTATTTTATGATATTAACACTGATTTTTGCTGACACAATTTATTTGAAGTATCTGCAAAATCAGCCAATAATTTAGAACGTATCTGCAAAATCTGCTAATAATTTGAAAACTATCTGCGTATGTCTACATTCTGCTACTCTAACCATAACACACAGCTTTGTTAAGTACAGTGTATTAACAGATAGTGTAACTTTTAGATCATCCTGCACAGACACACACATACACACTTTTGCAAGTGGATGTGGTCAGAATATTTTGATATGTGAAATATAAATAGAATGAAAATACCAACATTTACCACAATAAAAGGTTTATTATGCATTGAATATAGTTTCGCACAGCGTTTGGCTCGACATCATCAGGATGAATGAAGCATAAACATTCAAATCATTGTAACATTTTGTAAACATTCAAATCATTGTGGAAGATTTTTCCAATAGACGGAAGGCCTTGCAATGGGCAGACCAGTGTCGCCTATTTCATGCAAAGTCTATATGTGTCACTTTGAGGACAAACTCTTTCAGCTTGTCACATTTGATCTGTAGATTCGATATGTAGATTATACTTTTATTCTCTGGAATAGCATGAACTCGGAAATACCTAAATGAGTTGAACTTATCAATTAAATTGATCCTCATACAGTACATATATGAGACTGAAAATAATGGCTGCTAACCATTCTTTGACGTCCTTGTGCCACGCTCTGAAGGATACTTTAGTACAACAGCTTATCGAAAACCATTTGCTGTTCCCTTACTCCCACATGCAAAACCAAATCACCCATGGAAACAAAAAATCTCCGCCTTCTACATATACGTATATCGGGCAATACACATATGCCCCACTTGCTCACAGTAGTCGTTAAACCTCCAATAAAAAAAAATAAAAAAAAAAAAAAACAACAACATATGCTCCACTGAGGATTCCTTGCAGAAAGAGCTTGATTTTCTTACAAATTGCAGTACACAGAGGATATAGCCTTTCCGTTATAGATAAAGCTGTCCAAAAATTTAGGAAACTGAAACCAGTCTGCTCGCTCATGCCAATAGACCTCGCAATACGAGAGAATTCGGCGGTTATCCCTTTTGCTCCTCAGATTTGCTTTGGAATTTCAAAAATTCTCAAACGTTTTAATTTCAAAGTGGTTTTTAAACCCATAAACAAGATAAATTTTTACAGATCAAAAGACTACGTCGAAGACATAAATTCCTGGGGAATTTATCAGATACCTTGTGAATGTGGACTTTCATGTATAGGACAGACCCGCAGGGCTTAAGTTTCTGTGTGAAGGAACACAAGGCTTGCGTACAGAACTGTGAACTGAAGAAGTCATCTGTAGCTCAACATTGTCACAAAAATAACGATAAAATTTGTTTGAAAACGCTACGCTTATTGATAAATCTGATTCGACTGTCAAGCTTAATGTATTAGAAGCTTTCCACATATACCGGAACTCTTCACGGCTTGTCACCAACATGACATCAACTCCATTTCTTTCAAGCGAGTGGAATCAACACACGAAAAACCGTGACTGACCAGAACTTTGATAATGTCACAATGATTTGAATGTTATGCTCCATTCGTCCTGATGATGCCGAGCCTAACGCTCTGCGAAACTATAGTCAATGCATAATAACCCTTTGATTGTGGTAAACATTGGTATTTTCATTCTATCTCACCACCACAAGTTCTGTAGTCACAAATTATATATATGTGAAATATAAATCTGTTCTGTTAAAAATGTTCATACCAAATTGTGATCTTAGTTTTTCATAATGAAAATGAAAAGCCTAATTCAGAGTATATTAATGTAAATAAATTCTATAACAAATTGAAATAGATTTAAACTAATGAAAGCTTCAAGAAGAATGTGATGAAGTAAGTGAAACTTTATTCCATTTATACATTGTTGCTAATGTAAGAAGGTTCACAGCTACAGTATATTTTGGTAAAGTAAAAATTAACGATCTTTCTGTGAAAAGAAATTAGGTTTCTAGGTGAAAGTGTACTAATATAAATGGTTACTAGATGTGGATGTTTTTTGTGTTCATTTATTGTTTTTATGTACTTCATCATTCTAAAATTAGATTTTGAATAGATTCAATAAAACCACACACACATCCAGCATTTTTTCAGATTCTGAAATGTCTTGCATTTACTTTTTCTGTGAAAGGGGTGTTCTGTCAGAACTAAATAACGATAAAAAAAAGTTGATAATCAGAAAAGTTTGTTAATGCCCTTTTTCTATTCTTTTCTGTCCAGCAGCACAGATGAAAAGAAATATTTATCAATCAAAATATCAAACCCTTTGAGCTTTTACCCAGGAATTTTTCCTCAGCAAAGTTATCTAAAGTTAGATTCGTAATACTTTGAAAATTCTTTTTGCTGACTATCGCAACAAACATTTTCTCTTCAGCTGTTTTTGTAGTAGTGTCTATACGAAAAATAATAATTGAGGTCTCAGAGATCCTAAACAAAAATATATTTAAATTGATTAACAGAACATGGCTTCAATTAATTACTTCACTGTGTGTACAAGGGAAGCTTTAGTTCGTAACCATTTCTATGATATTTAACACCATGTGTGCATCAAATTGCAACAATCTCTGATGCCTGATTGCCTGTGAATACATAAGTCATTTCTTTGTATTGTACAAATGAAGGCAGGAAATAGAATAGTGGTGAAATATTGTACATTAAGATTCCGTGAAGGCTTTTGGTAAACTTAGCCCCCAGAAAGAACATGTATGAAGTGCAAATATTATTTTTCTCCCTATACTTGTTAAACTGCAGGTTTAAAAGCATACCAGTTTGCTTCCATAATAGAAAGCTTGATTTGTATTGTTTATTTTTCATTAATGCCATTTAAAAAAGGCATCAGTGAAATTATTTCCTTCATAGAAAACATACACGGTTGTATCAGATTAATATGACCACCTACTTGATAATGGGAATAACCACCCTTGGCCTGGATGACAGCTCGGCGAGACAGAGTAGTATGGACACAATGAGGCCCTGGAACATTGCCCGAGGCACAAAGGCCCATCGGGACTGCAGCAGAGCACGAGGGTCCTGGAAATGGCATGGTTTGTGGGTCAGCTCGTCAAACCTGTCAATCCAAATAGTTCCACAAGGGCTCTATGGGATTGAGGTCGGGCGATTTCACCGGCCAAGGGAGAACAGAGACACCACTGTCATGTTCCTGGAACCAGTCATGCACCCCCTTAGCGACATGACAGGGCACATTGTTCTGTTGGTAGACACCATCACCACCAGGGAAAACATCTAACATGAAGGGATGCATGTGGTCAGCGAGGGTGGACAGGTAGCCATTGGTGTTCAGGGACCCATCCAGTAGTACCAGCGGTCCCAGGTCATACCAGGAAAATATGTCCCAGACATGCAAACTGCCATTGCCAGCCTGTACTTGGCCAACAAGCGTGTCCGGGTGTTAGTTCTCATGTGTCCGATGTTCTATCGCCACTGCCCGTCACTTCTGTGGAGTAGAAACGTCTATTTGTCTGAGAAGGCAACCTTTTCCCACTCTTCCACTGTCCAATGACAGTAATCCCATGTGAACTGCAGACCTTGTTGTTGATGGACCTTGGTTATCATGGGTGCCTTGACGAAGCGTTGACTCCAGAGACCCATGTGTGAGAGGATTGGCTGTACTGTTATTGGGGACACGTACCTGGGTGCCCCAGTGTGCATTTGCGTGGTCAATTGCTGCACTGGTGCGCATCAATTGCCCTTTGCCAGTCAACAGAGGCGACGTTCTCCATAGGGGTCGATGGCTTTGGGTTCCACAGTTATGACGTCGGAAGATATTCGGTGTGCCAGCGGTCCATCCTTAGTACACCCTTACTACAGCACCTTGCAAACAGCCCGCAAATTCTGCTGTTTCTGAGATGCTTTCACCTTTGGTGTGGTAGCCAATTATCATTCCCTTTGAACATCTGTCAAATCACTGCCTCTGTCCATTGTGTTTACTTAACACACTATGGCTCATCTGTCCTGACCGGCCGCTTATATCTCCATGTGGTCGTCCTTGTCACATGCACTCTGTGACACGCCTGGGTGGGTACACTGGTTTGTGATGAATTGTCCAAGCTGGGCCCAAGCTCAGCTCCTGGATACGGCACAGGCGATGTGTTTTACTATCTTACAGCATTGACTGTCTTTCCTAAAACCATTTACCAGTGGTCCTTAATTAGGGATGGAAAACTGTTTATAGCCCTCAGAGATCCTTAAGTGGTCATTAAGAACTTAAAACAAGCTCGGAACAAAAGTATAAATTTTTTTCTGGTGTATTGTATGTACAGCAGGGCCGTAGCTAGATCTCCACCAGGGAAGGCTGATGATACATTGGGATGGGCTGGGATGGGATGGGAAGGGGGGAGGTCATTGCTCAAATGGCAAAGTACATTCATTCATGAATACAAATACAAGTTTTGCTTTGTGTTTTTATTCCTTTTATGAATAAATCACGACCCAATGATTTCTCCAGCCGAAAAGTAGGAGGGGGGGGGGAATTAGAATATGAAAAAGAGAAGGATGAAGGAAACTTTGGAAGGGAAAAAAATAAATTGCATTTTCAGAATTCGTTCAATGGTGGCTAAGTGTCAGGGTCATTATCACTGGAGGAAACATAACTTCCAATAGCATGAGAAAACGATTTTTTAGTTTACTATTCTGTTTTTTTTCATGAATACATGCAATGGCATCAAGGAGTTGATGCCAAATTTTGGCCCTTTCTTCTCCATCATTAATCATGCATTCTCCTTTGCTGGTGCTCAGAGGTGACCACTTCTTAACAGGATGAACAGTCAAACATCCCTACCCCTACTCAAAAACCCGTAGATTCCTGCCGATAAACACTTCTCCCACACATGCATCGAAAAACTCGTACTGAAAAACAATCGACAGTAAGAAGTTAAAAGCTTTCTCTCTCTCGTACAAATAAAAAACCTCTTTAGTACTGTTCTACATCACCTAGAAGAATGTTTAGCTAAAACATTCCCATGACAACACTTCTTTGTAGGAGTATGAAATTAACCAACTGGAACTTTTTAACAGCAGTCTAACATATGTCATAGTCAACTACCTAATGATGATGAAATGTTTTATTCATATGGCGAACTGTGCTTTTTTGCCCTCCCCCTTTTTTACGTTCTTTTACATTTCATGTTTCTCAAATAATAATAATAATAACATTAATAATAATGCTCTAAACAATGTAGGCTAGACTAAAATCATGCTGTAAGAACATTACAAGTGTAGCTTTTGCCATCTTTACATGATATTTCAGAAATGATTAAAACATTTAAATTCTAAAATTTAATGATAGTTAAAATCACGAGTTCTTTCAAAACACTTTGCGTTTCACCATCAGGTAAAATGACATACAAGCACAACAGGGAACACTGTTTTATAGACATCAGCCATGGGGTTCAAGAAATGCATGCCCACAGCTACAATCAAGATCTAATCTCATTAATCACAAGGCGTTTTGAAGGATCTGATGATTTTAACTATAATTAAATTTTGGAATTTAAATAATGTTTTAATCATTTCTGAAATATCGTGTAAAGACGGTTAAAGCTAAACTTTTAATAATACTTTTTCTGACCCTTAGCAGCAGCAAGTCTGGTGCCCATATGGCAGAGAATCATTGGCACAGCTGTTCCTACAGATTCATTTCCAGAAGGAATTATTTTCAGTTATCCATTGTTCATGGTGTATCAGTGCAATTTTGCTTTTTTTAATTACATGAATATACAAAGCAAAATATTTGTGCTTATAATGAAATGCAAAAGGAATTTCCATAAACCACTGAAAATAAAATTGCAAATAATTTACGATAGCATCAACTTTCCAGGGTAACTTTGCTTGCCTTGTGGGGGAGGGGGCTGAGCTTCCTCTGGCTCCCTGCTAGCTATAGCCCTGATGTACAGTCAACTCAAATCTTTTTTATATTTACTGTTGATACTATATACTTAGCGTAAAATTTATTTAAATGAAATTACTCTTTTCAGATACTATAACTATTGTTTATAGCCCTATGAGTTGCTTGTGGTGGCTAAAACCGCCACAAAAGAGGAAGGTTTGATTTGACAGCTGTTACATTCTAAATTAACTGGTCATAGTCCAAATACCTAGAAAGATATCAATTGATGGTGCAAAACTAGTTTGTCTGCTAGTGGTAAAGGAAGCATATTTCCAATAAATATTGCAATGAAAAGAAATAAGAGAGTTGGGATTAATCTGATTTTCAATTTTTTTTATTGGTGCTGTTTGTTTTGTGCCCCTCCAATCTGAATAATTTTGGATGAATGACAGGGAAAAGGTGATGTGGAATAATTGCATGCCAACGTTTTTGTACTGGTCATGTTGGGTTTTAAAATACTGTGCCATTCATTTTTAAAGCTTGTATAGATATTGGCTGGTTAAAAAATACCTCTCATAAATATTTTTTGCAAATTATTTAAGACACTTTTTTTCTGTGCAAGAAATGGGTTATTTATGTTAGAATAATTCTTGATGTTCACATATCACGCATAAGTTATGTAAAAATTACAAGTGGTGGGACCTTTCGGTAGTGACTTCTACCTTCATCAGCCATGGAATGAAACATGTGGTATAAGCATTAGTTGTTGCCAGATTTCAAAATAGCTTTACAAATGATAAGTATGTTAAAAGGTGCATCTGTATTGCAGATGTTAGGAGTACCGAAGATTTCAATGCTTTTGCGGTACCAGAGGGCTTTTCGATTGCTGAACGGAGCGATACATTTAACATTTTGCCAATCGGGAATCGCGGACGTATCGCTGATAGTTAAAATTGAAAGGGCGGGGGGGGGGTTAGAAGGGTTGCTTTTCTTAGCATCAGCGATATGTTTCACCAATCGCAGGTTGATGCTTTGTTAAGTAAGCTACCAATATAGTGGGTAACGCCTGTGGAAGTGTTGACAGGGATAGAGTAGATACCTTGTAACTCTAGGGGTTTATTGGGATCTCTGTCATTAAGGATAAGGTTAAGAAGATGTGGAGGTGGTTTAACAGCAATCCTGTAGCCAAAAGACTTGAAATCAGAGCAAACTTTGTGAGTGAAGGCCAGGCTAAAGGGCAAAGTGCCAACAAACTGAGTGGTGGAAAGTTCAGGCAGTAAACTAGTAGATCTATTCTGTGATTCAATTTTTTTAATTAGCCTATGTGCTAAGAGAGGTGGAAAGCCATGTAATTTGCCAATGTTGGTGATCTGATATTTGTTTTGAAGAGCTGAATGGCTGTTACAAATAAGGTTAGCTCTGTGGATGTATGCCTTTAATACAGTCAATTTGTATTTTCCAAAGGTGCAGGAATGGTAAGAGATGATATTATGGGTGGCAGAAGGTTTCCTGTAAACAGAGGGACCAAGTGAGAAGTCTGGGTTGATGTTAACATCCAGAAAACTAATGTCGATCTGTTCTTGATACGAGAAATTTATATGAAGGAATTTGGAAGTTATAGAGGATATAAGTTCAAACAGAGTGTTTCTGAAAATATTTTAATGTTTCATGTGTTACGTGCTTCAATGCCAATTATTATCACTAGGGTTATTTATGTTAAACCAAGAAAGCGTTTTCAACTTGACTACCTTGGATTTTCATGAAACTTTGCAGTTTTGTTAGCAGAAACAACGCATGATTGTGTGTTAAGTTTTCAGCGCCATAATTTTTTAATTAACAAACTTATGAAGTAAAAAAAAATTGGAAAATCTGCCAAATTCTTACATTGGAGAAATATAAATCAAGTTAACTTTACCGCAGAGTAAGAAAATTGGTCTCTCTTAAGTGCCTTTTTTCAGGCTTTAAAATGATACTTTAGTGCACAATTTTTTTATTTTAAATTCAGTGTCATGCAATATTAAATTTGATGTTGAGTATCTCAAAAACTGGAATTTTGATTTTTTTTATTTGTGTAAATACCATAGAATGATAATTTGCCATAAACT
Source organism: Macrothele yani (assembly GCA_039090855.1). Taxonomy (NCBI): domain Eukaryota; kingdom Metazoa; phylum Arthropoda; class Arachnida; order Araneae; family Macrothelidae; genus Macrothele; species Macrothele yani. Next base: position 133,436,035 of record CM077034.1, read on the forward strand.
GTGAGTTAGCTACTGAAAAATATTACAATTTATAGGGAATCAAAAAATTACATGATGGGGTCAACATGTGACAAATATGTTTAGGAGAAAACTAGGTAATCTTAGGGAAAATGTAAAATCTGCTCAGTCAGTATCATGAAAGGAATATTTTAGCAGTTTCACTTGTAATCACAGTATGCATTGTAAAGTGTTGATTGTTAACATAATAAAGGCTTGAAACTTTGCACTGATCAGTGAATAATTAAAATCATGTTAAAAGCATTTAATTCCTAGAACCATGGTAATATTGCAATGTAACTAAAGAACAATATTTGTATTATAAGTAAAGCAGGGATTAGAGTTGTCCTGAAATTCTTGATTTTTCTTTTTCGTGTCCTGAAAAGTCCTTAGATTTTACCATTTTGTTCTGAAATCTTGAAGATATAATAATTCATTCTTAAAATTTGACCTGTCTTTTTTTTAGGCAGCTACAAATAGCAATAGTGAAAAAAAGAACTTGCCCTAGATTAGAATGTTATAACTACCACTTGCAATACTTCCCACTTCCTCTCCTCCACAAGCAATAACAAGGAACAATAGTTCCTGCCAATAAAAGTGTCAGCATTTCTAATAATGGGCCAAAGTCTGGATATTAGTTTCCTCAAAACATGATGCTCCAAACTATAATGGCAGTGTTTCTCTAAATAGCAACCTAAAATTTGTTTATGTGTAATTCGATAAGTTTTCATTGGATTTGAGTAAAAATTGAAGTTTGGTTACAGAATCTATAAAACTCAGAAGATGCAAATATCTGTAAATATTGGTTCGAGATTCCAGATATTAAAGATTCAGCTGGTGGGTCCTTATTACATCATCATGCACATATCACTAAGCTGTTCTCTGGGATTCAGAGGTTAGCTCCACAAAGAAAAAGCAGATAATTTTTAACTGATTGCTGTTGCTGTATCAAACTTCTCCAAGCAGGTCTAACACTATTGCCTGCTAGCATACAGCTGGAAAGGAGCTTTTCATAAAACAATTGCATTGTTACAAAGGAAAGAATTTCTTTTGGATTCATGCATTCACTCCGTATGTCTGTAACGATGACTGCATAAAAACTCCATTCCAATTCCTAAACAACTCTTGAATTATGTGAAGCAGCCCCATGCTATACATATATACTTCATACTTAGAACAGCTAAAGGATAAAGAAAAGTGAGAAAAAGAAATGGAAGGCAGATAAAATAGCTGATTTATGGAATGCAGAAAGGTTCTTAGTGATCTAGCAAAATGCGTATATCACGTTACCGGAATTGCCTTTTTTTACTGTGATTATAACTAAGAATATTTCTATAGATACTAGAGAAATAACCTGGCATACAGTACATTTTAACATAATGTTTTATATGATATCCAAATAAGTTATAAGTGCAAAGCCTGTTAGTGTATATCCATAAAAATCATTGTATACAATTGTGGCAATGGAAAAAGTGGTGAAATGTAATTACATTAGCACATACTACTTCTCAGTACCACCTCATACAATCTATAACTTTTCTGTTTGTAAAAAGAACACATATTTTAGGGGAGGAGAAATAACACAAATGAATAGCAGTGTTGGATTTCACATAAAATATATGTGTTTCTGTAAATATACTTAAGAGGAAACCAGACTATGGGAGAAGATCAGTTCTCTATTAAACAAGTGATTTGCTCTTAAACCTGCAAATGCAAATTGTGATTTTTTTTATTTTTATTTTCTAAGCATGTTTGTCCTAAATTTTATTTTTAAAAAATGTCAAATTTAATTTTGCTATCCGTAATTTCAAATATCTTAAGTCATTGTTCAGAGTGGCATATACAGCTTATTTGTTTGTCTTTTTTAATTTCAGGATGCTGTGAAATTCATAGAAAAAGTGCAGAGTGTGGAAGAGTATGTTTTACCCTATGCGATAGTACAAATAGAGTGGAAACAAACAACAGATGCTGCTGTTCTGTTCCAGGGGAATTTTATCGCTATTGCCCAGACGCTGTCGCTGTTAACTGTGCTGCTAACATTTTACTACACATTTGAACTGAACTACCTAAAAAAAAATATATATATATATAGGTCAAAAATCAAAAAAGGCTATCAGCTCATTATCATAAAACTGACGGAACAAAAAGAAACCCATATGTTGTTTGGGAAACTAAATAAAGTCCTTATTAAAAATAAAAATATTGTCAATAAATTATTTTGCTGTACAGTGGACTGTTTGTGTTACATTTATATGAACATTTATTTTTCCTTCCTATTAAAGCAATATGTTATTACTTTATGGTGAAAATTCCATTGGTAAACATAGTTCAAAATTTACCCACAAACATCCAAAACATATTTCATCACTCAGCACTATTAATTTCAAAAGAATAAATTTAGCTTGAGCAATTAACTGTCTTAGATGAACGTTACCCATCCTTAAGAGAAGTTTCAAAATTATCATCAGTTTCCAGAAGCAAATATCTGAAATAAATTTCTAATCCACAATACACACTTGGAATTCAGAGTTTGCTGACATGGTACACCTGTATTTCACAGCAATCCATTTTGTCAATGAGTTGCCCAGAATGTGTTCAAAATGCGTTTTGAATGTCCCCAATATGTTGGTAATGGGCTCCTAACATATTTTGCATGTATTCCCATTCAATTATGAATGTGCTCCTGATATGTTCTCAGTGTGTTCTAAAATTTACACCGGATGTGTTCTAAATTCGAACACATTAAGAACACATAAAATGTGTTCTTAATCTAGCACAGAACGTGTTCTGCATTTTGCTGCTATTGTGTTCTGATTGAAACACAATGGGAACACATTTCAGAAGGCATTTAAAAATGTGTTCTAATAGTAACACATTGGGAACGCATTTCATTAATGTGTTCTCAGCAAGAGCACATTGAGAACACATTAATGTGTTCCTAAACTGGAACAAAATGTGTTCTAAAACTTACTCCCAATGTGTTCTAAATAAGAACATATTGGGAACACATTAATGTGTTCTCAAAATATGTTCTTAAAATGTGTTCCAAATATGTTCTAAATAAGAACACATTAAAGTGTTCTTAATCTGGCACACATTAAAGTGTTCTTAATCTGGCACACATTGCGTTCTAAAATAAGGTCCTAATGTGTTCTTAACGTGTTCCAAGGATTTGCAGTGATAGGTGCACACATTTCATTGTTCGTGAGTAATAATGAAAACAAACAAGGTTTTCAAAAGAAAGAAAAGTATGTAAAATGATTTGGTGTTACGCTGTTAATTTTTTCTTCGTGAAGCTTCAGTAATTTGTCATGATTTTTAATCATTTTATTATTATTAAAATATTAACTCTTCCTTCCACCTATGGAAAATGTATTTCGGCAATTAATGCACCTAGAATCTTCTAAGACATAAACTGATACTTCGAACTACATAATTGCAATTCCTTTCTGATCAGTCAGGTTTAATTTAATGCTAAATATGATTTTCAAGGAAACATATTAACAAAATTTGGGTTACTTAAAAATAATTGGTAAATTTGATATAACACCACGCTTGAGGTAACGCCACAGTGTAATGTAACAAACCGTGGTGGTACATCAATGGTTAATTGTACATTGTATGAAAGAAATAGTGCAGTTTTCTGTCCGTAGTTGGCAAAATATTATTCTGCTGAATGTATAGTGCACCGTTATGTTTATTGTTCTATGTTCTACGGAGTATTGAGTATTTTTTTCTGGTGTACAAGTATTTCCAGTTACCCTCTGTTTTCACAGCTGTTTGGTTTTTAACTTTATTTTTCTTTAACTTTATATATTTCAATTACAGTCCATACATTGGCTTATTGCACATGCAAATACAGTATATAGTGCTCATATCCTATGAACGTAAGGTAGAAAATCATGTAGATACGTGTGCTACAATATGCAAAATACGCAGTACGTATTTAGTAACATGATGTAAAGAACCCTAAATGTTGCTGTTTTTTTTAAGTTAAAACATTACATTCTCAAAGATATGAGAGCTTTCATTGTTCTTCATCAGTATTGTGGCTATTTAGGAAGGCCCCAACGACGTCAACTATTTGGATTCACTTTTTAATTTGGTTGTTGATCCACGCATTTTGAAAATGTTATCACCCTCTTCACCTGAGACGTCCTCAAAGCACTTTTTGTGATGAGTTGCCAAATCCTCATTTCAACTGGCGGATTCTTTGGAAGTTAACTATTTTTTTTCTTGTACTATTGCATTCCAGTCATGTCGCATAACGATGTCTTCTTCGAGAGTAGAATCGCTGGCAACCACGTCAACCTATGTCAAATATAGAAATCCAAGTTTTCGAAATATTTTAGTGTTCTATCGGACGAAACACGATTCCATGATGCTAACAAAATAATCAATATTCGAACAATGCTCAGTGAAAATATATTGATACCTGAAACCTTTTCAAGCGCTTTCTGCACCAAGCGTTCTTCTTAAGAATCTTTAAGACACTGAGTTTTGCGTGCATCCACTATTTGAAGACAACGCATACAACTTAAATTTGTATAAACATAATATTTATCCAAATTTCTTGGCGTTGGAATTAAAACAAAGTTTCCAAGCCTTAGTGTATCAAGCAGATGGCTTCTTCAAGGAAATTAGACAGCAAACTGCAACCTGCGATTAATAGAATGCTTTAATAATTCGAACGCGGTGACTTAGCTTGACAGTAAACGAACAGATGTTAAGTAATTATGCATTCAAAAACTCGAGGCTTCATGTTCGTTTGCCACGTGGAATTACAGGAAGAAAAAAAAGCATTCACTATTTGAAGAATTGGTTTCAAACTCGTGGCAACTCCAGCGAGTCGCTGTCATTGCGTTATTCGCTGGATCTCATGATCTCCAAATTTTTGCGACTGGCAGTAGATTTTGGGATGGAGTAAGAAGCTAATTTCTTTACTTCGTCCCACATAGGAGCAGGGAACTTGAACTGGACCTCTTTGGATAGGTCCGTTTTTACTTTACCTTTCTTTATGTTTTTTTACGTTCGTTGATGCAAGCTGTAAATGAACGTTTAGACATTCCAACATTGTATCACTTGCAGTTGTCCGTGTATCGTTGAGTGATGGCATAAACACCTGCCTCATTGGAAAGCAGGGGGCTTGTCAGTGTTTCCCTGAAACACGTAAAGGTGTCGGAGAATTTATTCCAACACCGAGTTTCATCTTCTTGAGTGCATTCTTGAGAAGATATGAAACATTTGGTATGTAGAGAATTGCGCCCAGGTAGGAAGTTGTGACACAGAATGATTAATATGACTTGTTCTACCTTTCACGATATAGGAATGTACCAGGTTCGGGCGTATCCTGCCTAAGTAGCCAATTCGGTAACGTTACTTAATACACGTTTCTTAGAAAGAACACTGGAGGAGACTGCGAAAGCTCTTCTTATTCGAGAAAGGAAAGAAAACCGTCTTGTAATCAGCAGGGCAATATGAGGTACGGAGCATCAAGTTGTGGATGGATGTGGGCTTATACATAGTAAACTTGTGTACGAAGGCAATTTTCAGGCAACATGCTCAGTAAAACATCCAGATAAGGTAATGTACCATTTTGTTCCAGCTACGTAAAGAAATTGATTGTAGAGAGAATATATTTCATTTTATCTAGGAAAAGCGGGATAGTCCCCTTTCTTCATCGTCCGCATATCTCAGCCAAGTAGCAGGCCTTTGGGTAATGTTGGTGAATATATATTGATCGATTGGGAGAAGTATTGCTTCCGGGAAAACGGCTGAAAATGAGGATTACATTGAAGCGCAATTAATCTGTTTGTAGATTTGTCCATGAAAACTGAAGTAGCTGGAATTTGAGACGTCCATTAACTTGAAGATGTTGAGGAAAGAAAAGCTATGAATGAAGTGATGAATTAGATGTGGCCTCTTTTACTGTTCCGATGGCTTACGGGACAGAGACTGAAAGGTATAGAGAAACGACGTCGAGACTGCCGATAACACTGTTCAACAAATGTTATCTTTTCTTTTTTTTACAAAACCGAAGTTAGCCGTCCTTCATAGATTTTTCGTAGCTCAACACGAAAATTACGGTTAAAATACTTTCCAAGCACAAATATCCGAGTAAATCGCCCATTTGTGTTTCACATATATATTAATAGGATGTTATAATAGCGAAACTCATACGTCAGCTCGGCAAACGTTAAATTGTGGTCCGGGTGATTTGATTCACGAGGTGAAGACTCGTGAATCACGTGATCATAGCTAAAAATCTGTTGGAACCTGGTCCATCCAGTTTCTTTTGTTTCCGGTAGCGACTGTGTTTCTATTCAAGTAGTATTGTGTTTCTGTTCTACAGTGATAATGCCCCGCAAATGCGTTAAGTGCGTCTTGATTTTGGTTATGTAGGATAATGTAGAGTCCCAGCCATAAGTGGTTGAAAAGCAAGAAAGCGTTTTTCGTGCATGTTGCTTAACGCGCGAGTTTTCCATATTCCAAATGTATATTTCTGAGTGTCAAATAAGGACTATAAAATGTCATCTAATGAGAGCTCGATCAACTTCATCAGTAATTCTTTAGAAGCCATAGGACGAATTCATGAGCATAGCAGGTGTGAAAATTGCCTTCACGACTTACTAACCTTTTAATTTTCGCCGTCAGTCGGAGAGTATTATTTCGTTGAATATTCTTTTACTCTTTGGAATTATAAATACGGCCATTTTACGATTAAAATAAAAACAATGAAAGATGAACGAAAACATATTAATAAAAATAAAAGGATTGGTTTTGCAGAATTTGAATTCACTCAGAATGCTGTACTGAATGGCCTAGAAGGGAGCAGGTTCCCCACGCTTGGTCTAGACAGTGAAGATGATGTGTTAGCCTTTTACCACAATACTTGGTGAAAAGCGCTGGAAATTGCTACTTTCAATTACCTACAAAAGCAATGAAAATGATAAGTAAATAAAATTAATCATAGTAAATAGTAACACTATACTAATTATCCGATTTGTTGGTGTAGGAAATAAACACATAAGCGTTTCCAAGCTTTCGCATATCAACCAGATGGATTTTTCAAGGAAGTTAGGCTGTTTCTGTCTAACTTCCTAGAAAAAGCCATCTGGTTGATATGCAAAAGCTTGGAAACGCTTATGTGTTAATTTCCTACACCAACAAATCGGATCACTAGTATAGTGTTACTATTTACTACTTAATTGGTGTATTGTTCCTCGTTATAAAAAATGAATCACGTAAAATAAATATTGTATCCTAATAAACGCCTCCTTAAACTACTTCCATATATTATTTAACAATAATGCATTGATGCACAATATCTAAAGACGATCCCGATTCTCACAGGAACTGACTGGACAATGAAACTCAAACTACGGGGATTCCATTACTTACTAATATGACGGAAGCAACGCCGACACAAATGCAGATACTAAAGGATACAGTTTAACTTCATTCAGATTTAGCTACATAGGCTGTCGGCCATAATACAGATACATCTCTGCCAAAGATTGTACGAAGAAAAACGGAGGTCCTCAGTAGTAAGGGATGTAATGACCCTTAACACCGATACATGATTTGCACCGTCTGTCCACCCTTCGCACTACGTTGCTGATGAGTTCTTGCGGTAACATCGCTCATTCTTTGGTAAGCGCTGACAGGTTCCGGTGTGTGCTGACGTAAAGCAACGCATCTCACCAGAGCATCACGCACGAGCTCTGTACGATAGGTCGCGGGAACGAGGTGGCCAATTCGCCCGCTGAATGTTTTTACTTTTCATTAACACGAACAGCGTTATAGTCTTGTCTTTCATTAACACGAATTGTTTGGGCCAATAGCACATCCGAACAAACAAGCATGGGGAAGGATTACTTTACTACAGTACCGCGTATCGGTTACTCTACCTCCTTCCTGTATCTGGATCACCGTACGTCGATTGACAAGAAGGTCTCCCATACAAGATTTGACCGCCATCCAATGTTCATTCATGTTTCCCAGAAAATTTCTGATGCTTACCTCACACTAGATTAGCCGACTTCCAGAATCGATAGAAACCCTAAATCTACTATCGTCTAAAAAGCGTACCACATCCCAATGTTCTGCTGCCCAGTCCTTATGTTATCTGAAGCTGTATAAATGTAGTCTCCTCTGCTAATCTGTAAATGGAACAAAACGCAATGGTCTTCTGGCAAACAATTCACACTCATGTAGTCGCCTGGCCGTTTTAAACCGCGATACTGTGCGTCGTGTTCTCATGTTAAGTTGCTTTACAATGTTACTTGTTGGCTGGTGTCGATCCCTCTTGGCACGCAGGTAGCAGATAGCGCTTTCACTTGGGGTGGTTTTTGGTGGACGCCAACCACAAGTCATTCTCATAGCTGTACTTCTAATTTTGAAAGCTGACCACGCACGTGACACAATAGTAGGGAAAAGGGCCGATTCTGTCGCAAAGGAAAGCTGCCCCCGCCCACTGCTCGCCACGTGGTCATCTACGGTTACTTGTAGTCAGGAGGAGGAGGGTTGGACACCACCGCCACCCTCACCAGTGATTGATTGGAGGAGATTACTTGCCAAGCGCTATTTTAATTTTTTCTTGACCGGGAAATTTTTATTCCCTTCACGTGGTAATTTTATCCCCCACGTGTTTTGAGATGAGTCCCCATCTTATGTTCGCCATTTTATTTTTCTTCCAACGTGATCGATACTATTTTTCCCCAGAGGAAGTTTTAAGACGTGACACGACACTGGGGAAATTTGTCACGCAAAGTGAATAAAAATATTACGTTGATCAGCTCAGGATTGATCCCCTGATCATCAGACCGCTAGACTCACGCTTTAAACCACTCGATTATCAAATCAAGTACGAATTTATGCTCGAAAGAGGGTGTCTTTCCTCCCCAATGCGCAATCATGACGTCAGCAGTCCTCCACGTGGAGGGTTTATGTGAACGTGTCTTATGACATCATTCCAGTGAAATTAAGAATGGGGTAAGACGAGAAGTTGGCGTCCTATCAGATTCTGTTGGACACATTAAGCTCCAAGACTGACTTCTTTTCAATAACTTAATCATTATACAACGAATTTATTCTTTATCTTTTTCCATATTTTTTCAACGTAACGATTTTTTTTTAATTTTCTTTGAGCTTCACGCAGTTTCAACGGACGCACCAACATAAAGTCGTTTTCCAAAAATGTGTGCTGCAGACATAATCTTAAAACACGATTGTTTATTAATGTATTTACGTGTTCATTGCATTTTCTGTTACATTTTTTAACGTTGTACCTTTTTCCACCGTACAAAGCCGCAATGTTTTATACATAGCTAAAATATTTTTTTATTTGTTCGTATTTTTTTTATGATTAATCAGTGAAATGTAGCTTTTAATGCATTATCTTAATCTATTTTTTTCTAAATGCTTGCGTACTCGTTAAACTTCTCGATGTACCAACATTATTTTATTTTCTAACTTTACAAACTAACAACTACTTTTATCGAGGCTTTATTGTTTCTGATTCAAACAAGCAAACGTTTCTTCATTATTATTTATTTTTTCTACGCAACAAGTTTTCTTACTTGCTTTTATTGTATGACTTAATCTGGTTTTCTATATGTCTGTTTAATGTTTGTGCAAGAAATATACAGATCTATAGCAGTTATACATAAAATTCGTTCGTAACAGTATCTTTTTTTTTCAGATTTAAACCATCATACGTTTCTTAACGACTTGATATCTGTTCTACAAGATGTGACGAAACTTCAGATCTGTAATTTTCCCCCCTGAAACTGTTTTTTTCTTACTTGCATTTAATGTATGGTTAAATCTATTTTTCTATCTCGCTTTTATCTGTGTGTACAAGAAATATATGGATCTATAGTAAATAAAATTCGATTGAAACAAAATTTTCTTCATTCTTACTGTATTTTTGCATTTCTTTCTAACAGACGTTTTTTCTTCTCAATTCCCGCTATCCAACTTAATCTATGTTTTCAATATAATTCTATGTTCGCGTATTCGTCCGTTATTTTATTTCAAACTTTGCAAACTATCTCATGTTTTATTTTGACTTTAATTTTTTTTTCATTTCAACCAACGTTTCTTAACGACTTGAATTTCTGGATGTGACAAAACTTCAGATTTATTTTTTACCCTTTTAAACTATTTTGTTCTTACTTGTTTTAGATGTGACTTAATTTATTTTTTACATCGCTGTTTCGTGTATGTACAAGAAATATGCATATCTATAGCAGTTAAAAATTCGATTGAAACAGTATTTTCTTTATTCCTACACTATTTTTACATTTCTTTCTGACAAACATTTTTTGTTTTGTCACATTTCCCCTTTTTAACTTAATTTGTGTGTTAAATATCATTCTATGTTCGCGTATTTGTTCACTGTTTCTTTTTTTTTTTTTTTTTTTTTTTCTGACTTTACAAACTAACAGCTAGTTTCGTTGAGACTTTATTTTTTCATTTCATTTCAACCAACGTTTCTTAACGATTTGATATCGCAAGGTGTAGCAAAACTTCTGATATATTTTTTGTTTCTTCATGTAACGTAATATTTTTTTCAAAACTCACTTTTAAGTATTCCTAAAAGCTTACATTTATGAGAAATACACAGATCTGTAGTGGTAAAAATTGGACTGCAACAGTATTTTCATTATTCCAACTTTACTTTTCAATTTCTTTTCAACAAGCATTTCTTCATTATTATTTCTTTTTCATATGTAAGCAACTTTTCTATCTTGCTTTTAATGTATAATTTAATACATTTTTCTATCTTGCCTTTTCATGGGAATACGAGAAATATACAGATCTATGACAGTTAAAATTCGATTGTATTAGTTTTTCTTTACTATGACTACAGATTCTTAATTTTTTCCCTCTGAAACTGTTTTTTTCTTACTTGCTTTTAATGTATGGTTTAATCTATTTTTCTATCTCCATTTTCTATGTTTGTGCAAGAAATATACGGATCTGTAGTAGGTAACATTCGATTGAAGCAATATTTTCGTCATTCTTACTGTATTTCACATTTCTTTTCATTTATAAAAGTTAAAATTCGATTGAAACAATATTTTCTTCATTCTTACTGTATTTTTACATTTCTTTCTAACAGACGTTTTCCTTCTCAATTCCACCTATCTAACTTAATCTATGTTTTGAATATCATTCTATGTTTGCGCATTCGTCCATTATTTTATTTCAAACTTTGCAAACTGTCGCATACTTTTTTGTGCCTTTATATTTTTCATTTCAACCAAAGTTTCTGAACGACTTGAATCTCTGGATGTGACAAAACTTCAGATTTTTTCCCTCTTAAGCTATTTTTTTCTTACTTGCTTTTAATGTGTAACTTAATGTATTTTTTATATTGCTGTTTCGTGTATGTACAAGAAATATACAGATTTATAGCAGTTAAAAATTTGATTGAAACAGTATTTTCTTTATTCTTACTTAATTTTTACATTTCTTTTTAACAAACATTTTCTTCATATTTTCCCATATTTAACTTATTCTATGTTTTGAATATCATTCTATGTTCGCGTATTCATCCATTATTTTTTTCGAACTTTACGAACTAACAACTATTTTTATTCAGACTTTATTTTTTCGTTTTATTTCAACCAACGTTTCTTAACGACTTGATATCGCAAGATGTAGCAAAACACCAGATATATTTTTTGTTTCTTCCCTAACATAATATTTTTTCAAAACTCACTTTTATGTATTCCTAAAAGCTTGCATTTGTGTGAAATATACAGATCTGTAGTGGTAAAAATTCGACTACAAAATTATTTTCTTTATTCCGACTTTACTTTTTATTTCTTTTCAACAAGCGTTTATTCATTATTATTTCTTTTTCATATGTAAGCAACTTTTCTTTTTTGTTTTAAATATATGACCTAATTCATTTTTCTATTTTGCCTTTTCATGTGTACACGAGAAATATACAGATCTAAGACAGTTAAAACTCGATTGCATTAGTATTTTCATTACTATGACTTTATTTTTTTCATTTCATTTCAGTAAACGTTTCTTTACAACTTGATATTACAAGATGTACCAAACACTTCAGAATTTTGGAATCCCTATATAACACATTATACATTTTCCAACTCACTTTTAAGTATTCGGTACATAATGCTGCCGCTAACTGTTGCTTAGTAGCAGGCCTTGGTTCCAAACTTCTTATGTGGCGCTCTAATTCATCCCATAGGGGCTCTTTGAGTTTAAGATCAGGGCTTTGTGCTGACCAGTCCACACACGATACTGAATTATCGTCAAACAACGCCGTAGTAGTATTTGCTTTACGGCTTCAAACATTATAATGCTGCTACCAACAGGGTTTCGTTCCATAGTATTGCGACAGATTTGGTAAGACATAATTGTCCTGAATATCGAGGTAGACGTGCTGGTTAACAGGCTTTTTCATGATACCCAATGGGCTGGGACGATACCACGAAAACCATCCGCTCACGACTACACTGCCAGCTACTAACTTTACCGCAGGAAAAGTACACTTTTAACTTTATTTAACATATCCAAATTTAACATCAATTACTCTAAATGATTTTGCAGATCAAGAAAATATTCTCTGTGTAAAACACTGTTATTCACACTGTGAAGAACACAACTAACATCTTTACAACCAAATTTTTAAACACATATTCCACACAATATCTTAAAACAATACATACACAGCAACATTAGCAAATAAAATAAAACATCGCTTTCACATTCAATTTCAAAAATCACAATAACATGGTAACCTTAAAACTATTCACACATGTGAAGAATACGCTAGTCACTCAGATAACAAATTGAAGTTACTCACACATGTGAAGAATAACATAACAATAATAATCAGCTTACCATTTCTTTCTTCAGCAACTCAATCAAATTATCAACAATTATATCAGTGAAATGATATTACAGATCGTATTACAAGTGTTAATAAAAGAAAGTATTCACTGCGCAAAAAACAATTTTTTATACTGTGAATATAAATAAGCAGCATTATGCAGGAACAACAACATGTAAACATTTCAGCAAACAATAACATCACTGCTAAACACCATAAGATTCTATACGAAATAATCAACTTATGCTCAGTAAGTAATAATTATACACTAGCGTATATTATACTAATTTTTAATTAACTAAGTTTGCAACTGGTGTTCATGAGCAACAATAAATAGCATTACACCAAACATATTACAGCATTACAATCATACGCAATCATGACATTTCACCAATTACAAGTATGAATAAGAATAAATTATTCACTGTGCAAAAACTAGTTCTTCACACTGTGAATATAAATAAACAGCATAATGCAAGAACAATATGCAAACATTACGCTATACAATAACATTACTGTTAACAAACCATAATATACAAACAGTGCAGTATACCAATTAAATTGATTGGCCCTTAAAGGTGTAATGAACCTCCAATAAATAAAAAAATAAGACAAAGACTAAAAATTTAATATATAACCTGACAGCTGAAACATGACTATTTTATAACTAAAGCAAGACCATAATAAATTAATTAATAATATAAATCAATGAAAAAAAATAATTACCGATACCCTGGTTAAAACAATAACAACAAAACCTAACTAAATCCTCCGCAAAGCAAATCAAATGAAATAAAACTACAGAACACTTCACTTTAATCTATGCCACGGGACATTAAATATATTATAATTTAAATGACTTAATAAACATCTTATGAAATGACTCAGTTTGCTTTATTACTGAGCATCATGCCTTTGAGGCGATGCTAATATTCTACCATTGTAATCTTTCCTATGGAACACCAGTTTCTTTCTAATTTTAAAGACGTTTGGACCTACGGCATCACGTCTTTATCGTCTGACAGGGCTGTGATGAGCGATCGTTCATGTGACTAAACCTTGTTAAGGGCAAGAAATCTGCAGTCACTGTTTGAACGATAAAGTTGACTCAATGTTTGAACTTTCGATTCTTGTGTATCGATTGGTCTCACAGAGATATACAAGGTGGATGTAATAAATTGTTCAACAGCCGAACGGAGGCTCGTAATGAAGTGGAACCATTGGTATTGATGTAAGTGACAAAAAGCTGATCCTATCAGCTCGACTTCAGCACCCCTAGCGGCGAATTCGCATACTCAGCTCACCGAACTCAGACTATATGATAGAGTCAAAATGTCAAATGCAAAGTTGGAGAGTATCTTTTGCTTGCTACGAATCGGTCAGAAAATGTGGGAGTCAATGGGAAAATTTGCAACGTGAATAAATTTCTATATCGTATAGAAGAGCACGTGGAAGGTCTCTTCCTTCAGGGGATTGGCCTTGTAAATTTTTTTATGAAGGTCATCATACACCTCCCATTCATTGTTTTGACGTAAGCAATACGCCCTATAATGACCTACACTGGCAACATTACATCCTCCAGTGTAGCTAACTGCCCCTCTCAAATAGTATTGCCGCTCACCAAAGGCAAGCATTCGAGGCAGTTGCGCTGGTTCCGTTTTTCAGACCTATCACGTTTTCATCATTATTGTCAATTACTTCTACAAAAATGTGATACATTGACGGTTTCACCCGTATCGTTTTAATTCCATTACACAGGGGATGTTTCTTTGAGTTTTCCCAATCAATGCATGCGTCCTCATCTGTGCGATCTATGTCTTTCAACGCTGATCGACAAATACCACTCCGTTCTGCTGTCAAGTTCTTGTTAACCATTTCTGGAACAATACTGAGATTTCCGTTGGTAGTTCCCACTGTCACTACGGCAAAAGGAAGATTAACATTCCTCCTAGAACATACAGAAGAAGTGCATTCTTGAAACTCCTGTGCCGTACACATATCTTCCCATGATCTTAGTATCATCTGTGCTATTGGTAGTGCAGCGTCTAAAGACACCAAACCACATAATCATTTCTTCGCGTTTTTAATAATGCATTTAAGCGTTACAGCCCGCAATCTGTAAACTTTAGCTGTCGGAACAGTCGTTATCATTTTCGATACCATGTTAGCCATTGCATTCTTTTGGGCATGTTGGTCTATCGCCTCCCTGTATTTCTCACTATCGCAATAACCAACGCAAGCTAACGGAACGATTGAGTCGTATGCGCAAGTGTTTTTTACTGTAATTTGCTCTTCACCTATTTGAATTGGACGTAGACCAATACAATTTCCATTTTCGAAGACCAATTGGAACACATTTGTTTGGTGACCTGAAGTCTATAGCAAGCATTTCTGCACTTGGTTCAAGATACGATTTCTTTGGTCGTTTATGTTCACTTTCTTCCGCAAGCCCTCTCCAGTTCTCGAAAGCTTTGCTTTCTGAATTCCTTTCTAATTCGATGATCTCTCTGCGCCTAACAAAATATGTTCTTATGTCTGATGGGTTTTTCTCCTTCTGTTTGTCTTTATTCGAATGCATCGTTTTCTTCATGCAGTTATCTTCTGAAGCAAACCCGACTTTTTTTCTGTGGGTTCTTTTTTTAGTGCACCCACTTCTCCACTGGGTTCAAATATTATTCCAGTAAGTTTGCCGTCACTTACTTCTGTATCGGTTAATCCTGTTGCTACTACATTTCTTCTGGGAGAAAATGTCAGTATATCTGCTTCTGATTTATCGCGTTCCCTTTGATAAAGGCTATGAATTTCGTCCAAACCAATTTCTTGTTTTTCTTCGTGTTCTCCGCTAGCACTTTCACTCGCAGCGGGAAGGCAGCTGGAGTTATTGTCTGCGTCTGGAGGTACGGAAGCGGAAGCTAATTTTATCATTCCACTGAGATTTTTTATATGCGTAAGCAAAAATCATCAATTCGAGCAGGTAATTTCAGGTTTTGACATACTCTCTTCTTTAAGTCATTAAAATTGCTCTCAACAGAGGCACTCGAAGCAGTTCTGGCTCCATATCCAAAATGAGGGACCATTACAGCTGTCCATAAAGGAATTAGGTGACACACCTTTAGAATGTCATCTACTATTCCTGGAGCATACTGCTGATTTCCACGATCACCATGTGGATTAATACATTTCCTAGCATTCTGTTCCACGCTAATGGTCCATGTACGAAAGGCATTTCTCTGCCCTTTCTCTTTCAGAATTTCCATAGTGTCATCGAGAAAGGACTCTTCAATAAGTGTGTCATCCGTTGCGAAACCTGATATACGGAGCTGTAGATAGCATTTACTGTTCTCGCAAGATGTATCTTCGCTGGAAAATTCGTCGCTACCTTCGGTTTCATTCAGCGCTACAATAAAAATGTGAGTTAACAAAGTCCTTACGTCATTCATGTCTGTTGACTGAACAAATGCGCACAAAGATCTTAAATAAAATTGCCGTGTCCTTCGCAGTTTCCCTTTCAAGCTCGGAAATTTAGCAAATAAGTTGACCACATGATTAACGTCTGATCTAATGAAACAATTTGGAAGATCGAACCTGTCTCCTTCTTCGATGCCAAGAACACTTGCACACTTTTCTAGGTATGACGCAAGTGAGGGCAGATGTGTAAACGATTGTACACAAGCTGACATGAGGGCTGCTGACATGTCTATTACAACCTCCATTGGCATGATCTTACATTCCTGAAGAAATCTACTTAACCAATGCCGAATTGTTTCCGTATCATGTCTTTCACTTAGCATGTTGAACACAAAATACTGTTCCTTTTCTTCTGAGTGCGCTACAGTAGCCCCATATAGGAAATTGTGTCCCAATTTGCTGTGTTCCGTTCTTTTGATCTTTTTCACCAAACCACCAGTAGCATCTATGCATATTCTTGATACCTTTGAAGCTCTGAAAATCGCCTCAGTAATGTGTACCTGCTCCGTGGACCAGTAATGAATCACTAACTTATCATATGTTACATCTTTGAGGTAAGAGTTATATGGGCTTATATATTTACACTTAGCTATGGCCAACACTGGATCTTCGTGCATCCTTCCTCGTTGCATCTCACGGGACTTGGCTAGTCGAAGAGCGTTTAGTGCTGGCACATGACTGGGCTCACGGTCACCAAACACCATGATGCGCTCAGGCTCCAAGCCCCTAAATACACTAGCTGAAGTGGATTCCCGGGTTAATCTCTGTACTGCTCTCTCTCTGAGGGATCCCGACAGGTTTCTTTTGTAAATTTTTGGATGGTCTTGACGACATTTTCCTTTGAATTTGAATTTCATATGCACAAAATCTCTCTTTTTTGGTTCATTTTCAATACTCCCTTTCAAAATAGAGCCACAGTACGTACACACACCGCGAATAGACACATAGGGAACATTTTCCTTTGTGTTAACCTTGCCACCTTTGTAAATCATTTTACAGGGTTTTCGTGTGTGTTCGAAGAAATGAGCATGGATAATATGTGTCCATATATTTCGCTTCAACAATGCATAAGTCCTTCTCATCGGTTTCGTGTGCTGTAAACACTTCCGAGTGTACGTTACTCTCTCTGGTCCTATTTCGGACGACTCCTTAGCACTGAATGACATTGTGAATTCCTCCTGATATTCTGTTAGATCACCAGCTTTTTCTGCTTCGTTGACAGGAAAATGTACTTCTCGATGAACAGAATCGTCATCCTCCCATTCTAAACTGCTGACTTCTTCAACTTCTGAAGATGTGGAAGAACTGTTCCTTTCATTTGGCCTTGTGTCACTGTCTAACGGGAGTTGTGCAACACAAATGCCCAGTAAAGAATGTAAACCATGCCTATCCATGCGCACATTTAGGTACAAGGCTTGCGGTGTTGTTCTGTATTCATCTTTCATGGCATCACAGAGGCGCTTCCATACAATGTCATTTCTGGGAGCTATTCTTCCATTGCTCTTGTTAATAGCAGATTCTTCCGAAAGGAAAAAATGCTTGAGTTTTTCTATTGGGATCGAAGCAGGCCTCGGCACCGTAGTTGCTCGAAAATCATAGTAACATTAACAAGGGTTTTTTTTTGCAATCAAGTGGAAAACAAGTGATGAATGCACCCGACAACGAAAGCTTGAGAATACGTAAACCTTTCGCGACGCTACTTCATAAAATTATCAAAGTCCATCGAGATAAAGCTCGCCTACTAGTAATACAGTACCTAGCGTGCAACAAGGAAGTGATGATACGAACCTAGTGTCATTACGCGGAACTAAGTGTGACGCCAGAAAATGTAGCAGGTCTCTTCTGAGCAACCGCATTCTGAGTACGCAATACTACTTCTGCAGCTGCAAAAGGGGGAGGCAGGTAATATAGAAGTTAAAGTAGCTGCCAGAAGTTTTAAGTTCACTTTGGAAGCACTGATATCCTAAGTGAAAATCCCCTAAATATGTGGCGTCAGTTGAATAAACAAATACATCGCTCTTTCCACGTTTTACCAACACACAGCATAACAATTTTTCGGTTGCTGGATGTCCTACACATTGAAGTTATTCGGCCTTTTGGCTCCGAGTTGTAATATGATCGATCTGCAATCACCTTATCGGTGCACTGTGAAGGGAAGTGCGAGACCACATGGAGATTCCTCGTGTAGAATGAGGATCCTACAATTGTCGGTGGTTGTACTAAATGTAATTATAGCCTTGATGCTTTTCTTAACACTCACGGCTACCCGTCATAATAGCATCTCTACAGAGATCGTTTTCCAAATTAAAATTTGTAAAAATTATTTGAGAAGCATCATGTCACAAAATAAGCTGCAGGAATAATCACTGCATAGAAAGGCAGTTTTCCAAAAGATTGGAACTCAATGCTTAATAATTTCGCCAAAATGAAAGCTAGAAAGAAAGACTTTGTCCTAAAAACATGAAAATTTCCACTTATCGCATAAAAAATGGTTTCCACTTTATTTTATTCATATAATTGTAATTTATATCATATCTATATTATGTAGTTATATGGTACACTCAGTGCTCGAAGTGGCACAGAGCTACTGCCGGTATGGTGTAGACCATAGATCCACATAGTATAAATAGGAGGTTTCGAAAGAAATACATACCATTCCGTATATTTTTTTTTTTTTGGTATTGAAAAATTATTGTATATAATGTTAAAAACATTAATACAAAAATTTAAAAAAATATGTCATTTGCCGATTTTTGCGTTAAAATTTGTGCTGTCATCCTAATTTCTTTACGTAGTTTGTGAAGGGTTTATAATTTATTACATACCGGGATGGTAAATAATGTTTTTTTAACTGCCGGTATGCTCACTTCCATTTTTGTTAACTACCGGTATGCCATACCGGCAAACTTCGAACACTGAGTATAGTACTCGTATATTTCCAAACATCACATACCTGCACATTGTATTTCCACGCGCACTCTTTTTCTCCTGGCCTGCATTGAAGTTTTGTAGTACATGCAAATTATTATCTGCAGCTACGAAATCCATATTGCATTCTTGCAGTGTAGAATACCAAATTCCCTGTTTGTATACAACCATATCCAATAACGATCACTAAAGTCTCATAGTTGTTAACCTTAAACATTTAAATATATTTTACCGAATTCGTTTCAATGCAATAAAACGTATATTCATGATTATGCATCTGACAGCTCACAGTGTTAAATCTGACTGGCTGATTGATAACCTTGCATTATGTACTTCTGTTCCAAAATTTATTTTAAAAGTTAAAACTGCAGGGCTCAATAGGTAGTTCCTTTACTTTCCAGACAGTCTCCCTAACTTCCTGACACCCTCTCTCCCCCCCCCCCCATTTTCCCAAAACAAACACCGTGAAAAACACATCCTCCCTAGTGTCCGAAATTCTGAAAAAATTATTATGCTTAGGGTTGCTGAAATAAATTTTCTAGGGTGGCAGAAGTTGTGCTAGTTAAGCCACTCCGAATGCGCCGAGGTGTTTTGCAACTTCCCCCTCCCCCAACCTAGCTCGGCATGGCTGCTAGACTGGAAGCGATGATCCGCGCTGATTTGAATTCCTCTTCCTCGCGTTTTTGAAATGTTTTTGCTGAAAGCATTGCTTAACAAAGCAACAAAAAACTGTTTCTTTTCTTCCTTTACTATAAAAATGAAAGCTCCGGCAATTTCTTAGTTAATACAAGACAATCGCACGGAAATTTGCGACCTTGAACAAATAAAAGTTGCGTATAATGAACACGAAAACAGCTGGTTGTGTATAATGAACAGGAGTAAAAGTATGTAATGAACTGGAAAAAGATAGCACTCTGTTTACTTCCGAATTTCGAAAGATGACACTCTAAGAGCATGCTGGACAACAAAAGAGAACCATCGCCGGAAGGGCACATAACTCTCTTTTGTCTGTACAAAACTAGTGCACCATTCTGGCAGTGTTTATTTTCGATTTTGGAAATATGGCTCTCCAAGTACATGCTCGAGAGCCACAGAAGGAGAGTCAAAAAGTAGCACTTCAGGTGGTGTATAAAATTTTCTTTTGGGTGTACAAAACTGTACAAAACTAGGACAACACTCTGGCAGTGTTTATTTTCGATTTTGGAAAAATAGCACCCCAAGTACGCGCTCGAAGGCCACAAAGAAGAGTCAAAAGTACCACTTCCGTTGGTGCACAAAATTTTATTTTGGGTGTACAAAACTGTGCAAAACTAGGACAAGACTCTGGCAGTGTTTTTTTTTCAATTTTGGAAAAGTGGCACTCCAAGTACATGCTCGGGGGCCACAAAGGAGAGTCGAAAAGTACCACTTCCGGTGGTGTACAAAATTTTCTTTTGGGTGTACAAAACTGTACACACTCTGGCAGTGTTTATTTTCGTTTTTGGAAAAGTGGCACTCCAACTACATGCTCGAGGGCCACAAGGAGATTCAAAAAAGTACCGCTTTCGGTGGTGTACAAAAGTTTCTTTTGGATGTGCAAAACTGTACAAAACTAGTACAAAACTTTGGCAGTATTTATTTTCGTTTTTGAAAAAGTGGCACTCAGCATGTACTTGGAGTTCCACTTTTAGAGAGCCGAAAAGTACTACTTCCGGTGGTGTAAAAGATTTTCTTTTGGGCGTACAAAACTGTACAAAACTAGTACAAAACTTTGGCAGTATTTATTTTCAATTTTGAAAAAGTGGCAATCAGCATGTACTTGGAGTGCCACTTTTAGAGAGCCAAAAGTATCACTTCCGGTGGTGTACAACATTTTCTTTTGGGTGTACAAAACTGTACAAAACTAGTACAAAACTTTGGCAGTATTTATTTTCCATTTTGAAAAAGTGGCACTCAGCATGTACTTGGAGTGCCACTTTTAGAGAGCCAAGAGTACCACTTCCGGTGGTGTACAAAATTTTCTTTTGGGTGTACAAAACTCTACAAAACTAGTACAAAACTTTGGCAGTATTTATTTTCAATTTTGAAAAAGTGGCAATCAGCATGTACTTGGAGTGCCACTTTTAGAGAGCCAAAAGTATCACTTCCGGTGGTGTACAACATTTTCTTTTGGGTGTACAAAACTAGTACAAAACTTCGGCAGTATTTATTTTCCATTTTGAAAAAGTGGCACTCAGCATGTACTTGGAGTGCCACTTTTAGAGAGCCGAAAAGTACTACTTCCGGTGGTGTACAAAATTTTCTTTTGGGTGTACAAAACTAGTACATAACTTTGGCAGTATTTATTTTCGATTTTGAAAAAGTGGCACTCCAGCATGTACTTGGAGTGCCACTTTTAGAAAACCGAAAAGTACCACTTCCGGTGGTGTACAAAATTTTCTTTTGGGTGTACAAAACTGTACAAAACTAGTACAAAACTTTGGCAGCCTTGATTTCTTATTTTGGAAAAGTGGCACTCCAAGTACATGTATCTCGTCTATTCATAATGTGACCCTTTTGAAATTTAGGGCCTCACTAAAGGCGAAAAATCCTAGCTATTCAAAAGGGTTATTTTAGAAACCAGAATTTCTTCTTTAAGAAAATTAATTTAATGATAAAATACTGAAAACTAAAATTCTAATAATTTCTTTAAAAAAACTTTGCTCCGCACTGTACGAGAACATATAAATGGACAAACTTTTAATTACTAAATATATATAACCCAGGAAAATCATGTTTTTAAATTTATAGTAAATCAGGGATAACAATTATTATTATGTTTTAACTTGTAAATATTTTATAATTAAAGATTTTAACTATCTTGTTAAGACAGCAAATTACACTCGAAATTAAGTAATTCTCAGCACGAAGACATTTATCGCATACGTGTGACAGCTGTAACTATGCTATAAAATGGTATGTCATTTTTACCATTTCTTTTGTAATTGGGCTACATTAACGAAATCAGTGTCTTTCTTCCTT
Source organism: Macrothele yani (assembly GCA_039090855.1). NCBI lineage: Eukaryota > Metazoa > Arthropoda > Arachnida > Araneae > Macrothelidae > Macrothele > Macrothele yani. The sequence goes on from CM077034.1 coordinate 133,458,302, forward strand.
AAATTCCAACGAAGGCTACTATTTAAGGTTACCCACCTGGAATTCTTGCTAAATTGCCGGGACTTAGGAGTCACCACTCGTCACTTATCACTGCAAAGCCTCACCATTTCAATGCGAGATTCACTAGTTCTTCGTCATTTTGAACATAGACGTCTGACCACAGAAATCCAACAGAAGTGTGGTCTACTAGACATTTTGTTATCGCCGAAATTACGTAGCGTATGGTCACCTGTCTCACTACGTGCACCCTTATGCACTGGATCGACTATTCATCGCTCGGGTTGCCTATTTGGACAATGAACTACGAAATGTTTGTCAGAAACACATTCATAAACTGCGTATACTCATGGGAAAAATATATGTGGGCAATGCCTCTCAACAAGAGCAGACCCCTACTGTGGATTTACCTGTTCAGCCATTTTTCCTGAACGTAAACAATTTTCAACTTAATCAACTCAAATCCAAGCCTCGGAACGTGGATACAAATGTAATTACCTATCAAGTCGTACTAACATCTTTTGAACTGTTACTGAGACCGAGAACATTATTCGAAACCTCCTAGAAGACGATCAAGAAATAGCCCGTCATAACGTGGCAACTGCCATTAAAAGGATACACAACAAACAGCCCTTACCTACATACTCTGCGTACCATGACAAAAGGCTACAACTCCAAGCAATCCGTAATAACCCAGACCGTACGATAACCTTTGCTGATAAGGCTAAATAGATTGTAATATTAAGTCATTCGGATTACGTTGGAAAAATGTTATATCAGGTTTCGACTATCCCACATACTATTGTGAATTCTGACCCCACCCTGGCCACCATTAGGGCACTTGGAAAGTTGAACAAGAATGAATTCTTGCCTCCTTCCATTTCTACTAATATGGTACCTCCAAATGGGGCAAGTGTTCCTGCTCTATTCGGTAAAGTGAAAACCCACAAACAGAATTACCCACTTCGCCCTTTGGTGTCTGGTCAATCGAACCCAACACGGCCCTTAGAAAAGGCTTTATCATTGTTGTTGGCGCCACGTACATCAAAATCTGAAATTTCTATCCTAAATTCACTTGAAGCAGTTCGAAGGCTTAAGTACTTTGGACAACCTAAAGCGCCCACGATCGTTGCATCTCTCGACGTTACCTCCCTTTACTCTAGCATGCCAGTGAAAGAAGCACATAACCTTATTCACCACCTACCGATCACCCAGGGTCACCTATCTCAGGTTGAGGTACAGCGCGTTCTAGATTCCTTGGTGCTAGTTGCTAAACATTCTTTCTTTCGTTTTTGAGGACACTATATACAGACAAGACGGTGGCACAGCTATGGGATCTCCACTATCTGCTTTGATGGCTGAGATTGTTATGCAATCAATAGAAAATAATGTCTTAACCAATTGTACGTACGCCCCATTACTATATATGAGGTATATCGACGTTATATTAGTACCTTTGCCGCATTCCCTTGGCAATCTTGGAGAATTCAGATTGCGTTTGTCTTCGTATACCCCACCATACAATTTACCATCGAATTGGAGAATGAAGTATTTCTCCCCTACATTGACTTGAGCATCAGACGGAACATGATCACGAACTCAATTCAGTTTTCCGTGTATCGTAAGCCAACCAGCTCTACTATGATCATCTAATATAACTCTTATCATCCACACCAATATCAAGCTGCGACTTTTAGATTTCTTATAAGCCAAGCATTTTCACACACGTCGAATGAAAGATTGCGGAGAACCGAATGAGACAAAATAATGCAAATCGCGACCCAGAAGGTGTACAAAAGGAACTTTGTGAATACTCTGATTGCTCAACACAAAAAAAGGCCTGGACAACTTTAACCAGCGATCATAAGATTATTAAGTACGTTGGTACTATTGAATACCATCCGCAAGTCTCGCGCATTTTGTACAGCATCTGCAAGAAACACGGCATTTCATTCGGCGAGTCACTCCAGCCATCTTTTTCCGCTGATGCGCAGAGATCGGGACGTCAAGCCTGAGAATAAAAAATTTGGTGTGTATTGCATACTATTAAAGAGTCTGAGCTCAGAGTTTAATGATAGCTGGTATATATGCTCGACACTTCGGAACCTAGGTATTCGTACAGCCGAACACCGATATTCAACCAGAACAGGTTCCTCTAACACTGATTTGGCCCACACAGTCCAGGAAGGAACCTACACTCCTCATGGAATGATGCTTATATTCTTCTACGCACCAAAGAAAAAAATATCTACATTGTTTGCGGAAGCATTGTTCATCCATCACTATCGTGGACGGTGCTGTAACGATGACATTCCCACTGATTTGCCATTTGTTTGCAAACAACTGTTTAATACAGTTTATATTAAAGAAAAAAATTAAAGATTTAAAACCCCCACTACACAATCAGTTAACTTAATTTAATACCACCTTTCAAAGACGGAACTACGTAGCATCAGAAGTTAGATAGGAGGGACCAATAGTCATCAACTAATGAACATCACTGTACATCATGACGTCAAGACACTGATAATTTATAACTTCGCACTAAGTATGTTCAAATGCAGTCTTCACCTGATGATGCAAGGGTCGCCCTCGTGAAAGATCTGGTATTTGTATTTTTTAACTTGTAAATATTTTATTCATTAAAGATTTTAACTATCGTGCTCAAGACAGCAAATTACACTCGACCTTTAGCCGGTCTCAGCATAAAGACATTTGTCTCTTAGTTATTACAACGTCTGATGTATGGTATCCCAACGTATATGCTATTACGTGTGTTGATAAAGACTCGTAAGGAAAAATCAACAGATAAGAAAATATTTGCCTTTCAATATTAAGCAGTAGCATCACTACAATATCGCCGATTAATCACGTATCACATACTGATGACTAACGCAAAGTGAGGTGCAGCCTTTTGTTATAGGAGTGCAATGCGAATGAACGAATCTTTACTTTTGTAGATATACAGTTAAACATCATATACGCCTCGTAACTAAGTTATATATTGTTTGTTCAAAATATCACTCGAATGAAGACTTGAATATTGAGCCGAAATTTATGGAGTACATTACTTATGACACAATATGTAAAAGATCGGAAGTACAGCTTTATCAGAGATGTTAAACACACGAAAGTCAATTCTTTGTGCACCAACAAGATGCAGCGATAACATCTTGTGCTCGTGTGGCATCGATTGGAAACCGGTTCTGCACTCACAAGGTCACTCGGTGCTGACGAGATTCGTACCCAAAGTCCAACTAAGATTATTGGCGGCAGAACTAGATGGGCCACGCATGCAGCGGCCTCATACCACAGTTTCTCAATGGGAAAAAGATCAGGCGAACACGCGCGCCCAGGAGAACCTGGCACATGTCGGACATACAGGAGCTGTATGACCTTGCGCGTCTCATATAGTCCGGCATATATTGTTTACACAGTTTATATGAATACCGTGAAAAGAGTGCCCTCGTACAGAGGAAAAATGAAATTTGATGATCTGTCTGGTATGCAGATTGGCGGAGATGCCGCTGAAAACTACACAGCTGCAGAACATTGTAGTGTCTATTGAACGGCTTGGAGACAAACAACTTCCAATTTTTACTCGTTGACTCAAACCCTGTTTCCCTGGCAATATGGGACAGAGGTAAAAGCGCTGACTTCCGACATTCGGTCCGACATGTGTCCTGCATCGACTTACGGTGAGGCATGTATGCTGTATTTGTCTTACGGCTCTGGCTTCCTCCCTTCCCTGGAGCCAGAGACCTTAAAACAGGGATTGTCTACAGTTTATAACACATCAAGTTTAGCATGTATACGACATCACTTGTGAAATAATTTGCTGGAAATGTTATCAATACCATAACTAATACGCATGAACACTGATAATAATTTAATTATGTAATTAGCATGGATTTAAAAATGTAATGCTGGATAACGTAGATAACTCGCTCTCTAGTTGAAAATCAACAACCCTACACGGCTCGCGAGAAAAATAACTCAGTACTAAAAATAAAAATAAAACTAATTGTTCAACCCTTCAGTAATATTTATTAACTTATAAAATTTTCAATAATATTCTATCGCTAACTTAATTTAAACGATGAACCATTGTATAATAACCAAACTCAGTTTTCTTCCTTTAGAGTAGGTGATGCTAGAATCCTTCAATGTTTTAGAACGCTCCTTCGAGCTCTGGGGAAATACTGGAATCTGTGTTTCTTATTCAGCACACCAAGCCACAATGTTTTGACTAACGGCATTCGGTGTGCAATTTCTTACGCGGAGACACTAGTCTCGCATGCTGGCGCACAATCGCAAATCAGTTTTGTGAATTCAAATAAGCTTTAAAAAAATAAACATGTTCTTATGTCATGAAAGAAATACGGGATTGCGCTATATAATACAAATTTCGAAGATGACAATCCGATTTTAGGCGTAAATGTGACAAGGACGGTAAGTCAGATAATATCCGAAATCTTGAAAATTTGAAAAAAATCGGACTGCCATTTTCAAAATTTGTATTATATGGCGTAATCCCGTATTTTTTCATGATTTATCTGCATCTCCGGGCAAACACGGGATAAGACGATTCTTAACCACCTCCAGATTCGCTAAACATGAGTGCCGGTTGCTTTGACTAGCAAATCCTGTGATGGTTAAATTCAAATTGATCGTAAACTTCAAACTTGGTCGTTCTGGGTAGTGTAGTGGTTAGCATAACCGGGCGCTTTCTGGGAGACGCGGGTTCGAGCCCCGCTCCAGGACGATGAAAATTTTCAAGTTTTCGGATATTATCTGACTTACCATCCTTGTCACATTTACGCCAAAAATTGGATTGTCATCTTCAAAATTTGTATTATATGGCGTAATCCCGTATTTCTTTCATGATTTATCTGCTTCTCCGGGCAATCACGGGATAGAATTATTAACCTCCAGATTCGCTAAACATGAATGCCGGTTGCTTCGACTAGCGAATCCTGTTATGGTTAAATTCAAATTGATCGGAAATTTAAACTTGGTCGTTCTTGGTGGTGTAGTGGTTAGCATACCCGGGCGTTTTCTGGGAGACGCGGGTTCGAGTCCCGTCCAGGACGATGAGAATTTTTCAAGTTTTCGGATATTATCTGACTTACCATCCTTGTCACATTTACGGCAAAAATCGGATTGTCATCTTCAAAATTTGTATGTTCTTATGTATTCAACAATAGGCATGATAAAGCAAAATTAATTGTGTATTGAAAATAAATTGTTTTTACAAGTTTCTTGCTAGTCAACTAAAACTTTTCACACGTAACACACCAGCAAACAAAAACTTTTTTAAAGCCCTAGTATTTAGCATTAAATTGACCACGAATCCAGTTTATTATCATGATATACATCTATTTTAGTAAAATTTAAGTTCGGGTTTGTTGCATATCCTTTTTGGCTGATTCAAATTGTCAGTGGATTGGATATACTGTTAAAACTGTTATTGCAATTACAAAACTGAGATGCTGGTAGGTATATGTATGTACAGAGAGCCGCAGTAAAAAGCTCAACTGGAAACTACGTACAATATGGCTCCATATCTGGCGTGTTTTCCTGCTGAAGCAGATTACTTCTCAACAATGCACCACAGATTTCAGCCACATTTTGTGGGTGTATTCTGAAAAATCATTAGCCATTTCCCAATTCCCATATGAATGACAAAACTGGAGCTTCAAAGCCAGCATCGCGAGTGAACCCTTAACGGAAGTGTGTCGTTTTGTATGGGTGCAAATTCTTATTTTTCATTTGGGGTTAAGGAATACCTGAAGCAACCCGATGGACTATCAGCAGTGACTAGCCGCTAAATTAAACATTGGTTTCAGCGAAGGGAAAGGACAAGAGGCTAAAGCAAGCAAAACATACGTGCCTCATCGGGATTCGAACCTGGACCCACTTCAGACAAATGGTCACAAGCCACCGTTTAGATCACTGCGCCACGGAGGCAGTAAAAACACCATATGTCTGATGAGGGTACACCATAAGTTTTTAGATTCTCTCTCTCTCTCTCTCTCTCTCTCTCTCTCTCACGCACACACACACAAATCAACGCATGTCAAATTAAACATCTTATTGAAATGAAACTTATCGTGCGCGCATTCGAGGAATTGATAACGATACTACAGCACAGTATATCTATACGTCATGACATCAGAAATGTCCTGAACAATATTAGAAATTGACTGCTAGATGAAGTTTTCTTCAAAACGCTGCCGACACGGCGTCTTCAGTTTTTCTCTTACAAATCGTTTTAATATACTTTTAAAGTTTATCCTGCCATTCCTGATGTGGTCTCCCCTGGTTCTTTTCCATTCTTTAGAATCGAGAGGCCCAGGAGAAGATGTTTTTCAGCTTTTTAATTTATTTATTTACCACCTCTTTTAAAGCTTGAGAATCTGAAATTAAATTTTAAAGTCATGGAATCATAGCGTTTGTCTCCCTAACTTTCCTGATTACAGAAAAGTTTTCCTTTTTAATCCTTACTTTTTGAGTCTTTCAATAACAAAGCCTCTGTCCGTCTTTTTTATGATGTATCGAATTCAAAGGTGATAATCCTATGGATACACCAAGGCACATATATACACTGCCGGACAATTGCTAAGGACGGATGACAATAGCAACGATAGCAACCATAAAATGGAAGGCAGGAAAATGTGGAAATTAGCATAAGTGCGGGATACAGTAAGACGTGTTGAGCGTATGCAAATTTTGGATTGCCGAACTTGTTCGTGACGTCGTAGCGCTGATAAGAGATATAAAGGATTTGACGCGTATTGACCGTTGTTGTTCAAACGCAAAGTTGAAAGGGAAAGAATCAATTGACGAACTTACAATTTTCAGTATGTCTTCCCGACATCACCTAGATGATTTTACGCGTGGCCGTATTATTGGCAAGATTGAAGAAGGGCGAAAAATAACAGATGTTGCCAGGGAGTTCGACGTCAGCCACAGTGTTGTTTCAAGGCTTTGGAAATCATTTAAAAAAAATGGAGAGTGTAGCAAACGTCACGAGGGAGGTCGTGTTCGCAGTACGACACCTGCAGAAGATCGGTACATAGTGCTATCAACAAAAAGACACCAGAGCAGCACAGCCAGTGAGGTAGCAAATCAGTTTATTACTGCTACTGGCAAGCGGATCTCCCGAAAAACTGTCGCCAGACGTTTGCATGAAGCAGGACTATAGACCCGCCATCCTGTTGTGTGCATCCCATTGTCCAGACATCACCGTACCGCCCGTTTGCAATGGTGCCATCAACATCACAATTGGACTGATAACGACTGGTCTGCTGTCTTTTTCTCAGATGAGAGTAGATACAGTCTATCGTCTGATTGTCGACGACAACTGATCTGGCGTGATAGTAGTACTGCATATTGTCCAGCAAACATACAGGAAAGGTACCGATATCCGACATGTAGTGTCATGGTATGGGCTGGCATTATGATCAATGGCCGTACGTCCCTCTGTGTGCTTCCAACTGGGACTATGACTGGCCAACGATACATTAATGATGTTCTGCTACCTCATGTTCGCATGTTCCGTAGTGCTGTCGGTGATAGATTCATTTTTATGGACGACAATGCAACATGCCATCGAACAGTCGCTGTCCAGGAGTGTCTTGAGAGCAAGGATATTCAACGCCTCGTATGGCCAGCACGTTCACCAGATCTGAATCCCATTGAAAATGTGTGGGATGCTTTGGGGAGGAGTCTTACTAGTCGCCAATGCGCTCCGACAAACGAGGACACCCTCATCCGTGCACTGACAGAGGAATGGGATAAATTACCCCAACAGCTGCTTGATAATGTTTTAAAAAGCATGACACGGCGTGTGGAATCTTGCATCGCCCTCCATGGTGGCCATATCTCGTATTGACATCTTACGCCGGAACGCCTGCTGACGGTAATTGCATTTTTCACGTTTACGTATTCTGCACAAAATGGCCTGTTTGTCCCTTGAACACGTTCCGAAGCCTTTTGGATTTCAGAGCACAATAAATTGTCTTTCTTGTAATGTCCTGGCATTCTGACATTATTTTATTTCACTTGGCATCCAACCGCACTTACTTTTTTATGCGCAATATAGCCGTTTATGATCAGTCCTTAGCAATTGTCCAGCAGTGTATTTCATTATATGAAGATTTGTTAATGCTGAATGGGGACGTCCTCAAAGTTTTCGATAATGGTTTACCTGATCCTTTATCGTCTATATGTATAATATACCTTGATTCCAAGACTTAAGAATTGGACAAAGTCTCTCCAATCTGTTATTTCTCCTTCACAGCGAATTTCGAAAATGAAATACGAAACATACGACGTGTGTACATAATAATATATGCAAACGAATAATGGTATATTTTATGGAATAGGAACATGGAGAAATTTAAATAGATTTGCATTGTTCCATATATTTTGCGAAATCTATTTAGAATGAAACAAATCAAAACTATGGAAAACATAGTCGTTCATTTCTGAATAATATCTCAGAGGAAGTATGAAATAGAATCCGTTACCAACAGTATTTGGAGGAAGCGTTACAGATTCGAGATAGCAATTAACATGTTTGAGTGACGGAATAACTTCAGATGCGACTGAAAGCAGCAGTGAGGTCTAAGAAGTTGCGGTAATGCGACTAAAAAAACTGAAATTCGCGTCCTTGGGTAGTGCCGCTTATAACCTGTGGTACTGCGGAATACGGCGATGTAATCCAGACTTCATTCACTTTATACGTTTTATTCCCAAAGGAAATGTGCCGTCTTCTGCCGTCTAGTAATGTGACACCATAATGCTAAATACTCTTTACCAAACTCAAGAAACACTTGAAATCACAAGAAACACATCGTTCTGGTTGCCCTTACCTGAATCGTCTAGTAACAGAGACACTGGCCGCTCTTTCGGCCAAATATGGTCCTTGCGCCATAAAACTCTATCAACCAACCGACTAATCAACACTCCAACCACCAGATGCCATAGCCGATGTCATGAAGGATACGTTACTTCATGTTGCTGCTACCAAAGACCCATTGAACCACTGGCTAAATAGAGTATACATGCTGATGTTGTAGATCAGATCAGCCCACTTTCTTACAAACATCCAGCGTCCAAACCGTATGCCCTTGACACCTGTGGAATCTTTTACGTCGGTGGGTATTATTCATCAAAAGTTGTCATGTAGTGTACCTACTCTTGTTACCCATAGATGCGAACCAGCATACCAAGCACAATTGCGCCAGATACTGTTTCTGGTTGATTAATATTGTGTTTGGCTGTTAACAGATAATTAGTGCTCGAACAAATGCCACGTTCAAAGCATCTGACACATCGATCACCTCTGGAATTCACTTTTCTCCGAATTTTACAGCTGTGTCATTGGTTCGTTATCTTGTCACTTTGGCTTAAATGTGCTTTAGTTAAAGACGATAGCCATGTTTTTGATAGAGTTTATTGGTTTCATATTTAATTGAATTAAAAAAATACGTAAAACGAAATTTGAATATATTGTTCAATTTGAACATCGTATACTTATCCAGATCCACTCCCCGAAATGTTTTACAAAATATTCAAAACCAAAAATCTTTATTTCTCGAATAGCATGATGTCAAGAAGTCATTCAAATAAATCATCCCACCTACAAATTCAAGTAGTGTGAATGATCCATTTCGCGTACTAATTAAACAAATGAAGAAATAAAAAAGATGTTTAATAAGAAAACCTTCTTTTAATTTTTATTACTCTAATATCACAAAAGAGTAATTACCTTCGATATATATAAGGAACATATCGCAGTGATTTAAACTAAAATTAAAAAAAATATTTTCTTTTGAACGGATTAACCTTTTCGACAATGCCGCGAAATTTGCGGAATGAAGGCAAGCAAAATGGGAGAAAATCAAAAGGTTAGGCAACAGCAATTGTTGAGGAATGTTGGAAGCCCAAAAATACTGCAGCCTAACGAACTGGAGAGTATCGGGAGCGCTTGAAAGCATCCGCCGCCAAACAAAAATCCAACACGCCCATCGAACCCGTACCCAGCCCATCTCGTGCACGCTTGTTTTAGCTCTCCGATCTGCAAGTCGTTGTCCTGACGGCTCAATGAGAACTCAGCCTACCTGGTTTTTTTCTTCTTATCCCGTTTAGAGTATAATTTATTTTCATATATATCTTCAAATTAATTTTACCTGTGCTAAATTATTTCTCAATTTGAGAGAAACTGACGAGTTAAGAGATGCACTTTAGAATTTTAAGTGTATTTAAACAGGTAAAATATTCCATAAAGACAATAAATATTTAGGGTGTGAGATCAAACTTATGCGGTGATAAAAACATATGTTTCACCTGTGTTTCTTTCATTATTATGTTTAATGACAAATTTTATATAATGATACAGAAACAGAGTATCAAATTTGGATTTTTCACCCAGTTTTCGCTATTGTATTTGAAAAATTAATTTTATTTAGTTTAAATTTCCGCATTTAGAAACCTGGTTGTCGATTTTACCGTAAAAGAAACCTTTAAGAAGGGGCACTAATTTAAGACGTACTTCTGTAAATATTTCCAAGCAGACATCGTTAATTCCTGGAGAGAGGTGTTCGTCCGAATGTTTAATTGTGTACTTCCCTACATTTCTTTTTTTCTAGACAATAGTGATATCGCACGTAGGCCACATTGCACTTGCATATGAAATAGAGTAATAACGTTTAATAGGGCAGTTTGTAACATCACTTAGAAATTCAGATTTGGCTTAATGGTATGAAAGTGTTTAGCACCAATATCTGATTGTAAATGAAGTAAGTTTCTAAAATATCCAGAATGTCTAAAACTGATGTATTCCCGTGCTCACATATTAGACACCAAAAGTTTTCTTTACCCGTTCAAACATTAAGCACAACACTAAGTCCAAATACCTTTCACGTATTCAATGCAGCATGCTGTATGTAAACACGCTAAATTGTAAGTAAAAATGTTAAATTTTCATGAAAGATGTAATTTGATATGAGAAATTGATGTTACTTATTCGATCCTTTTCTTTTTCTTGATACAGATATATTGTTAACATTCAATAAAATAATCATTAGTAACACATTTATGTTAATATATATTTTATATTTTAATTGCTTTAAATTCCATTAAAACTTACCGATAAAAATTAAAACATCGTTTCCCAGGAAATATTAGCCACCGATAAAATAGGTGGGTGAACATATTTAAATATTACTTAATATTTTGCGTGTTCTGGTGGTATAAAGCACCATATCATTGGGCTTGAAATGATTTTCTGATTGGTTTTTATATGTTTTCTCGCATGTGTTCTTATTAGTGCTAACTCCCTGTGGATTCCTGTTTCATACAGCAATGGAATTATGACTAGATTGGGAATCAGTTTGAGTTTTGAACACTTACTAAACAAACACGTGATGAATCCACTTAGACTAAGAACTAAATATAAAATGAATTGAGTCTGCGAAAAGAATGATAAAGGACGGATATGGCGTATACATAAAAACAGGCGTGTTGATTATTTTGCTAAGAATATATTTCTTCATCAGAAAAATTATTTCTTGCTTCTTAAATTTCTTAGCAACGTGTTCCCTAGAGATTTAATTAACTTCGTTTAGCACCCAGCTGCTTTCAAATGATTATTGAATTAATAAATCCAAATAGCGACCACAGAATTTTCCTTAGAACTTTCAAATCTGAAATAATAGATTTCACAAAAAGAGTAATAAGATCCCAATGGCTGGGATTTCGCTTCAGAAATACCGTTGCTGAGAAACAAAGCTATAGAATAAGTAATTCATCAGAAAAACTGTAGCTTCTGGTATTCCACGGACATAAGTGCAAGAAATGTATGTTCACATACGTATATATTTTTCTTTTTCACGTATCAGGCGGTTAACAAAATGAAGGTTCAGCAGGCTTTAAAAATGGAAAGTTTTCGAAATAAATGTACAGGAATAAGTTAAATAGTTTAAATAGCTTGATCCTGTTTGACGGGTGCTTCCCATCGTTCTGTTTCCAAGAAAGAACTTTTTGTGAACAAAAATACTTTCCCCGTTGTCAAAATAAGCAGACTTCTCGTACAAAGAATACATAACAACAATTCAAACATATTATTGTACGGGAAAACCCTACTAAGCAATTTTCTAGTTTCCTTTTCCGCGAACTAAAATCCAGGAACATAATTTGCAAGCACAACGAGCAATTTAGCAAAAGACCAGAAAATTGCCTTCTTTTGTAGTATTCTTTAAGGTGTTTTGGATAGCAAGTCATTATATAAAATTAATTTCTGTGACGGCAGAAATTCTTAAATAGAAGTTATGTAGTATTTGGGTACAACGCTTTAATCCGTTTTTTAATAGCTGATCGAGGGGTGTACTATATCTCTATTCGTTTCGAAGGAAGTAAATTATATCTTTTTTTAAGTTTTAGTGGAAGTTCACTTGAAATCAACAGCTACAAAGTTTGAGCGATACACTAACTCGTTATCAAAATATCATGGCATAGTTTATGTCAGATGACACGGTGTTACAATGACTTTAATAAAGAGAACTGTGCAATAATTACTTTATAAAATAAGATAAATCCTTAAAGGTACACCACAAATGTAAAAACGATATAGATATTAAATTTCTCTTCCAGTGTAGTTTCGCAAAAACTTCTAATAAATCACTTTATGTATAAAAGTAAATTCAGAATTTCTTTTTTTTAATTGATCACAAATCGACTTATTATTATGAAGAACAAAAGACAATGGAACATCTAGCCTGGGAACAAAGGCGATGATGTAATATATACAGTGAAATACGTAAAAATGGTACTTGCGAGTGAGTGCGACAGAAAAGTCACGTGAGTAAGACAAGCGCAGGGCATGGGCATGTCAGAGAAATGATCACATGGTAAGGCACAAAAAAGGAGCATGAAAAGGCACCAGGCTGGATGCAGAAAACACTGCTAGGGATTAGAGGTCGGAACAGAAGAGAAGTGTACAAAGCAGGAAGGAGCTAAAGCAGCTGTACTTGCAGCAGATACCAGTGAAGCAGGAACAGATTCATCACAGGAAAACAATGAGGAGAAAGCGCCAGAGGCCGCAGTCTGGTAAATAGGAGTCAAAGCATAGCTGACTCCGGTGATGCACGAGAAGCGAAGTCTAACAGATTGGAACGACATGGAGAACAATTTGGTGTTTAGAAAACCCTGTTATTGCAGCGAGTAGAGGAATCCCGAGTATCAAAGAAGAAATTATCCATATAAACCTCATCAAGCAAAACACGTTACAGCAGTAATCGAGGAAGACTTCCTCAGTGAATCCAAAGACATAATCAGTCAGCTGCGGTTGAAATTGAGGAGAGTGGCGAGGAGCACGCAGGAGGCAACTTTGAGAGAACTGTGACCACAAGAGTGCACGTTTAGTCTGGTAATCATCATCGTCGGTGGGATGGGCAGGAAGATCGAACCATGTGCGGCAGTAGACATCACACATCAAGTGGCAGAAGTCCTGAGCAGTAAGTTCATAAGAGAGCGAGGCAAGTTAGGAGTGACAGGGCCACTAACATAAAACTGAGAGGACAGCTCCAGATCAAGAAGTGGCAGGAGAGCTCAGCATACCGGTGTGGAATGAACAGGGACAATATAAGCGCCATCAGGAAAATCAAAATAAGTCGGCGAGGAGAGGGGCGCAACACCCAGGAAAGCATTTACAACGGTTCAGAACTGACAAAAACCCCGGGGGCTGTAGGAGTGAATGACATGGTATACTGGCAAAGGAAGTGCTCCACATAAGTACCTGGATGGAGACTCATAGTTATAACAGGGGCAACGGTTATGTGAAGATGATTGGGAGATAGAGAAGCACTAGTAGCGGCCTCCTAAGGAGAAGGCGTTGACCCAGGGGTTGGAAAGGACAGAATAACGAATCCCTCCAAAGCAGCGAAGTCAGGGGAATCAATACACGAGGAGGCAGCAGAATACGATGACTCTAAAAGTGAGGAATCCACACGTGGAGATCGAAGGAGAAAATGCACTGCTGGTAGAGTTCCTCATCAGATTCGCCAGGATCACTTCAAAGAAGCAGACGTAGGAGAATAACCAGGAAGAGGGTGAGGCACCGGAATGGAAGACCTTAACATAGCAACACAGTTTCGATGGAAAGCAAAGGAGTATACTAGTGTTGAACCGGAGACCTGATAGAATGATCTTTAGGCGGATGAAGGCACGCTGAAAGGACGTGACACCACCTATACAACGAAAGCAATAAAAAGATGCATTAAAATTCATTGTGAATGAACGGGAGCCGAACGTTACGATTAAAGAGGAGGGGCACTTCAGTAGGGCATCCACGGAAGGATAAGCAAGATCAGTCGAGCGATGAAACTCTAACACTTGTTTCGCGTAGGCATCAGTGAGCGCAGCGAAGTCAAAACTGGGCTACTGCTTATAGCTTTCGTACCCATGTTGTCGTGAAACACAGATACAAAAAATCACCTTCAACAAGTTTCTAAAACCATGCAATGCATTGATTATGATACGCTTTCCAACATACTAGAAATCATTACTCAAGTTATCACTCAAGTTATGAGGATAATGGCTGTGGAATAAATCTCGGTCCCGTGCCCTGACCTTTGATAACATTTCGATGATATTCAACAGAACCGGTTCAGTATGCCTCCGAAATAACATGATAACGTTATGTCGCAATAGAAGCATTTTACGTACGTTATGATGCATAAGGGCTATGGAATAGATCCCGATGATGTGTCCTAACCTTTGACCCCATTTCGCCCATTTTCAAGAAGATTCGTCCCGAGGCAAGCCCCTACAACATACTAACGTTTCGTCCAAATCGAAGCATTTTTACGTAAGTTAAATCCTTCGAACTTTGACACCATTTCGCCCATTTTCAATAGGGTTTGTCCCCAGGTGGTCCCCTATCACATACTAAAATTTCATCGAAACCGAACCTGTTTTACGTTAGTTATGACGCATTAAAGCAGAGGAATGGATCCCGCTCCTATGTCCTGACCTTTGACCCCATTTCGTTCACTTTCTATTGGGTTCCTTCCCAGGTGTTGCCCTACCAGTTACTAAAATTTCATCGAAATCGAACCACAGTTACGCAAGTTATGACGCTTAAGAGCAATGGAATGAATCCCACTCTTATGTCGTGACCTTTGACCTCACTTCACCCAATTTTAATAGGATTCGTCCCTAGGTGGTCCGCTACCACATACTAAAATTTCATTAAAATCGAACCATTTATATGCGACTTATCGTGCGGACAGACAGACGGACGGGCGGACAAAGCTGGAGCATGTACGCTTCTTCAACCAACGGTTGGAAAGCGTAAATACCAAAAGGTAATGATTACAGACACAAATAAAGACACAAATCGTGTGTTTTCTGGGTTAGCGAATCCTCATCTTCAGACATTTATTTGCAATCGAAATTTGGCAAAATGTAAGTAAGCAAAAATATGCAGTTAATGAAACAGTACTTAGGGAGTACATAAAATAAAAAAAAATGGTCGAAAATGAGAGAATGCAAGAAAAGTAACAATTAATCATAACATAAGATATATTAAATTTTACCGATTAGAGGGTAATGCAGTGTTGGTAAGTACCGTTCATTTCCGCTCCGAATTTTCAAAATATATATTATTAAGTACATTTTTAACACGATTCTCTAATAATGAAGATCTCATTTGAATCAGTTTCCGAAAAATTAAAATCAGGCTTTCAGTGTAAATGTTTCATAAAAGTACATATCGTGAAATGTACTTTAAGTTTTAAAAAATATATTAGTGTATCCCTTGCAAAATACCCGAATTACCATAATCATTTTGCTAATTTTTCAGAGAATTATTGGTAACCATTTGTTCGTAATTAAGTTATGATAGTGTACTAATTGTACAGCTAAAATTTCATTTCGTTTGAACTCAGTAATAAATTCAATTTAGCGCTTATTGCTTTTTTTTTTCTCGCGTTCAACTTGTATATCATATCCGCACTCACGTTTTGAATCCTTTGTTCTTGGCACATTCTACATATTTACCCAGGATCACGTGAAATACGAAAGTTTACTGTTGCCTACCCATTACTGAATCCTTATGACTCTGGTGTATTTTACGAGGTTAACTAGAGCCTAATTCGAAAACGTTCGCCAATTGTTAAATTTCCTATTCACCTAACTGCTATTCGGACTTTGAGATGCGAGACCTCAGATACCAACACTGGGGAATGATATTTCTTAAATAACGGTACTATCTGGCTTCTTCACACGAGGGTAAAGAAAAGAAGAAAAATATCCTGGTCTTTTCTAAGGGTATCGGAGGAGAACGAAGTAATCGACCTTGATCACCTGGATTTCATGCTACAAAAAGAAGTAAAGTGGCAAAAAAGTAAAAGGAGCAAGAACAGAGAAAACTAAGTTTAATATAAAAAAAAAGTAACTTACACTTTGTTCTTTTAACAATTAAGTCGTAAAATAATGTGGCCAGAAAAACGAAATATTTCCGCGGCACAACTGGAACAAACCACACTACAAAGTATTACAGTTACAATTTAGGACCAAAGTAGCATTGTTTTTGGCGTTCTTTGTTTTCATCAACGACTATTAACACATTTTGTGCATCGTTCATAAGTGAATGAACACCCATACAGTCCAACACATCAAAAAGCTGGTGGGGCGCAAGCCAATATTGTCACACAGGGCGTCTTGGGCGCTAAACTTGGCCTGTCGTCAAATAGTCTTTCGTATTTTCATGCAATGCTTCTGAAGCGATTCTCAACTTTTTATTTCATCTCATAGGATTCCTTATATTACTCCAGAGTTTTTATTTAATTTGTTTGTATCTCACTTAGCGCTAGAGCTTTTTGCTTGAATCACTAACACTGCACATTAAAGGCAAAAACATTAACAACGGAAGGTATGCGGTATAAGATATAAGTCAACGGCTTCTGGAACAACTCGATTCTCTCAGCTTCCAAAGATATAACCCTCCACTTCTTTCACAGCTCTGGTCTTATCTCCTGCGAGCGTGAAATTTCTGCTTGGAACAAACATGCTCTTTTGGTGTAAATCGACATCTATGTACAAGAATAAACTCTGGGCAAACTTCTTAAAGTACACGTTTGCCATACAGAGAAGTTCATTTTTAGGTTTTAACTTGAACGTACTGATATCGCATGATGAACTGTTTATTTTCAAATGCAACCAACCGAAGTTGCTAAACAAAAGCATTTGGGAAGCAATAAGTACCAGTTACCCGACCCCAAAGGGTTGGAAACCTTACCGATGCCTCCAATCTGTAACACTGACTGTTTCTTGAATAGAGTAGTTTACCCATTTTCATAAATGGTTCAGATACCATATGTTGAGTGCAGTAAAGCACTCGGAAAAAGATTTATGTATATAATAAAGGAAAATTTCTGAAGGATATTTAATTTGTACTTAACTTGTCTAGTTTCGATCTGTGGCAGACAACAAATCCCATCCAGATCTCCTTCCTATCGTTTTATTAGGAGCTGTTTTATTTGTAAACTTTGTTTGCTTCTTGTTGCTGATGTTTTAGTGTGCCTTAAAATATGCTGTTAAGTGTCTAAGATTATTTAAGGAGCCTCCACATATTCGCAGAATTGGGCATCCGATCTGGCGCACTGCTTCTCAAATGACTACCTGAAACAGCAATAAAACAGACCCCACCTCGGGGTTCTTATTATTGCAATGTATTTAATATTCTGTAAAAGTTAATTACATTGAAAATTTCATATGTATATATGATTTTTCCAAGTAAATAACAAACTAACATATTATGGTATGCAGTTTGGTTTTAAGGAGGTTTAAACATTTTGTAATATACATAAATGCCGCCTTGTGTATTACAAAAAATAGAGAGCTCTCTGAACATACTCAACTGTTGTCAGAGAATGACATTCTCGTGTTTCTTTCAAGGCGAGTGCGTTGACTTACGTTCACATTCCAGACAGTACTTTCTCACTTTTCGCCTTTTAGGGCGTAGTGAGTAGGTAGGTCTAAAAACCTGCAAACCATGGAAAACTTCACTTCCTGGTCTGTTGAATCTGGACTTTGGTGGATTTACTAAAGGCCCCTTTGGATTAAATACGGTATGCTGCCCGAACGTAGTTCAAGCTATTTAGAAGTGCAGTGTGTATCTATCTGTCCACATCGTTTGCAGAGACGTTTGTTTCTGAATGTTGCGATATATACCACTGTTTGTTAATTTCAAGATGGGTTATGTCTTCAGCTACGTCGCCTTTCCCCTGCTGGCCGTCGACACAGCTGTAGGTATCACAAGGGAGCAGACTATTCTGTATAAATCTTGCTCAATAAACGTCATCCTATCTAATGATATAAACGTACAGTTAATTTTCAAACTCCCATCAATTCACCTTATTTTGAAGTTTTCCAGCTAAATCAGTAATGTGTATAGCATATAGCATGAATTTGGTTTACGTTACAAAAGATATTTCTTCTCATCTCCCACATTTTGTAAACAAGCTATTATATATTGTTTACCGTAAAAAAACAGGTACTTAAATTATTGATAAAGTGCTGAACGAAATTTTTCTGTTAGCTTGCGGAGTCCTTAAGACTAGAATAATTATAGCTTACCAAAAAAATCTTGTTTAGGAAGTTTGCGAAAAAATACTATAGAACATAATATTTCCCTTTTGTTAAACCTAACTGAAAGTCATGACTAGTTTAAAATGACCTGACATTTTTCAAGCATTCTGTTATTTCGGAAAATCAGGATGGAAAAAATCCTTAATTTGTATTTATTTTGCTACAAAAAAATATTTTTACAAAGTTATGAAAAATAATACGTTCCAACAGAAAAATGACAAATCACTGGCATTAATGACAAAAAAAATCGTCATCGCATAATTAGTGTCCTATTAAAATGTGCATGCCATTCCTGAGTCGTTCTGCTTCAGTGGTTAAGACATGCGGTTTCTGCTGAGAGCATTTTCTAGTGTAAGTGATGAAAAATCCTGCGCCTTCCTTTTTCTAAATTTTTGTACAAAAAAACGGAAAACGCTGAAACGGACTTTTCTTAAACAAACGGAACTACTGACTGCGAAAGATATAAGAAAACACTGATTTTAAAAATGGCACATTTCAAACGGAGATTTCGTTAATAGACGGGCACATACCCCTAAATTTGTTGCATGTTGCTCTCAGGAATTTTCCGTGAATGCACCCCTCTTTCTTATAAGGGGTTTAGAATTTCAAATTTGTGAGTACGTTCGTTTCGGATGTACTGAAATATTCAATATGTATTTGGGAAACCACAACATGCAATCAATCTTTATTAAATTTTTGAATTCGAAATAGCGGTGTACAGTGCGACATTTCCTATTTCTAAAGCAATTCTGTATTATTAGGCATATAATGGCCATTACGTTAGGTGCGGAATTAAGAAATTAAGACCATCAAGTTCATCAATGGAATGATGTTCTCCAGAACGAACATGTTTAATGAGCTCTGACACAACATTTCCCTTGTTGATTAAGTATAACTTTAAGATCAAAATACGGGTTACATCATTGTGCAATACAAATTTGGAAGCTGTGAATAAGTTATTGTTGTAAATATGACATAAATGGTAAGTCAGATAATATCTGAAAACTGGATAATGTCATCATCCTGGAGCGGAAACCGAATCCGCGTCCCCCGGCTAATACCGGAGTATGCTAACTACTACACCACTCAGATCGACTAAGTTTCAAGTTTCCGATAATTACGCCTCCGGGAAATCACAGAAATGTATTCTAATCCTCCAGATTCGTTATATATGAATGCTGGTTGCTTCAACTAGCGAATCTTTTGATGGCTGTATTTAAATTAATCGGAAACTTGAAACTTGGTCATTCTGGGTGGTATAGTGGTTAGTATACTCGGGCGCTATCCGGGAGACGCCGGTTCGTTTACCGTTCCAGGACGATGAAAGTTAAAGAGTTCGGACATTATCTGGCTTACCATTCATGTCATATTTACACCAATAGAAGGATTCACAATTTATCTGCAGAATTGTAATATTAAATCACAGTGTAAAAATTCAAAAGTGTTAAAAACATAATGTACGGGAAATTTACATCGTTTATATCCCTAGGCATGAAGGGCATATATTACTTGAAGAAGAAACTGCACACAAAATTATTTAGTTGTAAAATGAATAATTTCATTTGAGAAATTTCAATGGTATTTCTATAAGCAATGTTATAGAATGAACTATGTTTCGAATCCAAATTCTTCTCTAGCAGATAATGTAGGAATCGAGAACAGTGCCTAAAAGGATCTGATCATTGTTTTCACAGTAGCTCTCCGAAATATATTAAAAAAATTGTTCTTCAAAATCAATCTCTTATCGGCAACAACAGCTGTTCTATAAAAGGCTAGAGGAAAGCACACGTGGTAAAAAAACACTTCCTTCCTCATTTTTGAACGATGCCTTTGAAAATTTTATATCAATCGTGCATTTCTTAATTGTTAAAATGGCGTTTATATGGATATGTTTCTGAAACAAACAAAACCAATAGCCGCATTATATAATTTTGCTATCTAACTGAAAATATATATCTTGAATATGACGTTTGCACAGATACAAAAGCATTTGGTGATATGTTCTAATGTTACTGGAAATACTATATGTATGTTAATGCCGTTATAATTACGAAATTTGATACGCGCTACATGAATTTTTGATAAATTAGTACAAAATAACTCTCAGAAAATTTGAACTGGCCTCTCGAAATTTGATTTTATTTTTTATATTTATTAGTGCATTATGCAATTTCAGGTAATATATTTTCTTAGACGTAAAGTAATTACACAGATAATGTTTTTTTTTTTTGAAATAACAATCATTTTCTTATCTGATATACTGTTACCTGTGTTCATTGCAAGTACACTGAAGAGCAACTGAATTAAAGATACCTGTCTAGTAACGTTTAGCACCACATTTTGCCCTGATGACGGCGGCGTATCGTCTCGGCATGGACTCGATAAGACACCGGAAGCATTGGGAAGCCATACAAATCAACGACTCCTGAACAAGCTCACACAGTTCAGGAAGTTTTGATGGAGGGGTGTCAGAGCCTCGAACATCTCTCTTGATGGCATCCTAGATGTGCTCGATGGGATTGAGGTCAGGTGACCTAGTTGGCCAAGGAAGCGAGGTCACGTTGGTTAAGTGTTCATTCAACCATTCGGATACAATTCGGGAGAAATGGCACGGTACATTGTCTTGTTGCAGGATGAGATTCCCACAGGGATGTTGAAGACGCACAAACGAGAGCAAATGGTCGTCCAGGATATCACGGTAACGTTGACCTGTGAGAGACGATGTCACACGTACCAGGGGTCCCATTTCAGTCTACGTAAACAGTCCCCAGACGAGAATGCCACCCTCACCAGCTTGAGGACTACCCTGCTGGCAAGAAGGATCCTTCGCTTGATGTGGGTTGCGCCCTATTCGTATCCTGCCATCCGCATGTACCAACTTGAATCCCGACCCATCAGTCCAGGCAACATTTTCCCACATGTCTAGGGTCCAGTGGCGATGTTCCCGTGCCCATGCTACTCATTGCACCCTGTGACGTGCAGTCAGCAGCTGTACCCTCGTGGGACGATGGCTACTTTACCACAAGGAGATGGTTCTGGATGGGGTGGCTGTTTACACGTCTTTGTGCACCAGCGTAAAATTGTCGATTGATTTCTTGCACTGTGGCCCGTCTATCCGCTGTTATAATTTGAGCTAGCCGACAATGACCCCGCTCATCCCCACGCAGTTGTCCACGGCAGTTGGCCATTGCAGGGATAGTTTTACTGGATTCGATGTACTCGGGGTTCGCCCGTGACACAGTGGCTCGTGAAAATCCCAGTGCCTGCAAGACTTCCGAGATGGAGTGACCCATTCGTCGGGCCCCGACAATTTGCCCACGATCAAATGCGCTTAGATCCCTCATCTTACCCATACTGTTTCCGCCTCTTACTGATTCCGGTCGCATCAATCCTTATATTGTCGGATTTTTGCATACGTCATGTCGTTTCCGTTTACAGTGCCGCCCAGAGCGCCACATTTGCATAACGCCAGCTGTCTCTAATTCAATTGATCTTCAGTGTAAAAGATAACAAAATGCTGTACTTTACTGGCAAAAATAAATATATAAATTCAGAATCAACTTTCGCTTTTGTAACACTAATGTGCCGCGGGTGGCCTTGTGGTCAGCTTTCGTGACTGCCCTGGATTAGACCTCATTTTCGATCCCGCGCAGGCACGAGCGCTCGAACCACTAAATACCCGTCGTGCGTCTCCGGGTACGTGCCCCCCGGTAACAAATAACAACTTTTTTCTACCTCGGTTCCGTGTGACTTTCTAATCGAGCACTCTAGCCCAAATCTCTTAGCTTCCCATTTCTAAGGGTTTTGTAAGACCTGGGGTCAGACACTGACTTCCTAAAATCATCTACATATGATCTGTGATGATATTTCTTTTATAACTTTAGTGAAAATTGTTGAAATAGGCCTGCTTAAAAAATCATAGAATCCCGTCATAATTACTTCATTAAAATTATATGTATCTGTTGTTCTCATAAATGAAAAACGCAACAACAAAAATTCAGTGGTCCGCAACTCTGCATACCAGAAATGATCCGTAAAGAAAACGATTGATTCAAATTACGTTCTCCACTTTTCTGAGACAAAAGCTTGCATGAGTTGAAGACACTTAAAGCTTTTACATAAAAAATATAGCACAGATCGTTTGGCTAAACTAACAAGCCAAACGTTAAGTGTTTATTTTGCTCTTATTGTCTCGTTGAGCATGATTCATGATTCATCGAAATGGAACCTACAATTATTTACATAAATTAAGCAACAAACCAAAAAATCGTGATAATTGGGCGAAATGTAGTTCAAAGTGCACGAAATTTAAATATGTTACAGGCGAAAGCATGCAACATCGATGTACGAAAGGTTAATGAGTGGCTATGGCAGCGCTTTAAGTATTTGCGCAAGAACTTAAAACCAGCTGTTTCGGAGGGAGTCGCCAATTCGTGTGCGGCGTAGAATAGAGATTTCGAGATAGCGATGTTCTTAACATGCCTTCGAGACGTCATTTACGAGCGGAGTTGCGCTGCAGAGCGATAGCCCTAATAGAAGCAGGAGAGCGGCAGGCGGACGTCACAAGACGGCTCGACGTCCATCGTTCTGTGCTCAGCAGGATGTGACAGCAATTCAAAGCCACGGGTGCTGTTTCCCGGAAATACAGCGAAATAAGGCCAAGTGCAACGACCTCCGAGGATAGCCGGTATTTGCAGCTTTCGGTACGGTGGAACAGGACGGCTACACCGACTAATCTCAGGTCGGTGCTTGCGGCAGCTACCGGACGGAACGTATCTGCTTAGACTTTACGCAGAAGATTAAACCTGGTGGACGGTATTATGCGTGCCCTTCACCCCCGCCACTGGGGGAACGTTTCAATGGGGCACGGATGCAAGTGAACTGTACTCAAAATCAGTGCAAGTCCGTTCTGTTCAGTGATGAGTCGCGATGCTGTTTACAGATTGATTCTCGCCGAGTTTACATCTGGAGAGGGAACGGTACTCGCTAGTTCCCTGTAATATCAGTAAAGGGATACCTATAGCGGTGGTAGTGTTCCGTTGTGAGCAGTGTTATCGTTAGGCGGCCATACCGACCACTATATGTTGCCACATGGAAACTTCAGTGCTGAAAGGTTTAGTGACAACACCCTGGACCCTATTGTTCGTCCGTATACGGCCGCAATTGGCGATACATGCTACATTTGTACTGCAGGCCGATAACGCCTGCCCTCACACAGCTTGCATCGCGTACCGGTACTTGAAACAGGAGACCGTAGTCCGAATGGAGTGGCCAGCACGCTCCCCCTCTATGAATCCCATTGAACTTTTTATGGGATGTTCTTGGGATACATGTTGTTGGCCTTCGACCACTCCTTGAACACTGCAGTGGCTCCGCCGTGGTTTTCTCGAGTAAAACTCGCAGCTACCCACGGAGCTGCTTGCCCCCATAATTAACAGCGTGGACCACCTATGTCGGGCCTGTAATGCTGTTCGGGTTAACCACACTCCGTATTGAAATATATTTTCCTGTTTAATCTTGATACCTGTGTTTCTGTATTTTCACACACGGTAGAGTCACATTATTGTGACCAGAAGCAAATATCCAGAGTAACCGCCGTGTGCAGTTAGGACAGCAGCTACAAGTGCTGAGAGAGACTCAATAAGGTGGTGGAAGGCATTCAGATGTTTGTGGAGACATGCTTACTGCAGTATATCTGACAGCTGCTGGAAGGTGGGTGATGGTGGATTCATAGATCGCACAACACGATCGAGTTGGTTCCACAGCGGCTTAGTTGGGTTTACGTCTGGGGAATTTGGGGGCAACAGACACGCATTGACGATTTCATCGTGTTCCTCCAAACACTCTCCGACATTTCTAGCGATGTATTTTCGTGCTCAAATATCCCATCCGCCACAGGGAGGACAATCAGCACGTACGTGGTCTGCAAGGATGGATTCATAACGAATTCGGTCCGTAGTGCCTTCCGCAGGTATGATTAGACGCAAGGAATTCCACAAAAGCATTCCTTAGACAACAAGGATGCCTTCACCAGCTTGTGTTCTTTCAGCAGTGCGTGACGAGTCTTTGTTCTCCGATGTTTCTCGCCTTAAACGCCAACATCCATCCGTTCGATGAAGCAGAAAACGTAACTCATCGGAGAACGTAATTCTTTGCCAATCAGCGGACGACCAATTCCGATACTGCCGTTAAAATATAAGCTACATCAAAACTATCGTGCCATTGAAATGCAGACGAATGGACACCGAGACGGATGAATACATGCAGCTATGCTCCCATAGCATAGGTGCAGTGTCCATCGATGTCTATCGAATTGACACTGACGACACTTCATCCGTCAGACGTATGGACACTGCATCTATGCTCTTATAGCATAGGTGCAGTGTCCACTTATCTTGCTCTACTGTTGCCAGTCGATCGGCCCTCATTCACGTTCGCGCCGACGTTCACCTGTCACATCAATGGCACCTGGAGCTATGCACTTTCCACGCCGCTTATTCGCAATTACATCATTTCTCCAATCACGATACACTTTAACCACAGCAGCACCCGACCAGTTCATAAATTGCGCTGTTTCAGAAATATTGCCACCCTTGGCCCGAAAGCCGATAATCATCCCTTTTTGCAAATCTGATAATCGCTCTTTTTATCCATGGCAGTAACGAGTGATATGTTTTCAGAGTGCCTTCAGTATACTTTATATACCCTCCCAACCGGCCCACGACACGTGCCTTCTTCCATTTGACGTCAAAAATAGGAGGTGAACACAATAATGTGAGTCGATTGTGTATTTGCATCACTGATGCAAAATTTAAATGCTGTGTATAACATAGTCTCGCGTTTTTTTGTTGCACGTGGTCTGACAAGGATTACCACCAAATTTCATCCGAATCGGTTGTATAACTTTTGAGTTTTCACGATTTTTCCATTTGTTGCTTAATTTATGGAAACCAGAGTGGAAAGGTGCACATCTTGTTGTTGCATAAAGCCAAAAGTCAATTGAGAATTTTGCGAAACCAGTAATTAACATTCTGTATAAATGCTGTGTTTCTCCTTTTAAGGTTGCTCAATGTAAAATGCAACCCAGATCGTTTTGTGATAATAAAGGGTAGCTGTGATTGGGGAAATTTCTTATTTTAAAGGAGATGATAATTATTGAAATTCAAGGAAAAACTTAAGTATCGTTCTTTCATTTAAAATAACCTCTTTCAAGTGTCTTCCTACACTTTAGTGCAAGCGGTATCTTTGACGTTCTCAAGTTTATATAACTTATTTCGCCTGTTTTACCGTACGTGTAATGAATGAATTTTCTCCTAGCAGGAAACGGAACAATTTCGCTACCTATGTGAAATTCTCGTCAGGGACCATCTAATTTCCGTTTGCTACAGTTAAGTAATTATAATTTCCCCTCTAAATGTTTTTCCATTTGTTAGGCAATTAGAAAATCAAATGGGGTAAGAAAAGCGAGGCACATGTTTAAGATGCATCGTCGATTTCTCAGTAAATTACTGAAAATCAGTTAAACTATCTACGTAACGACACACGTATTTGCCTTTTTCGGAGACGGAGAAAATAGAGCCAACATATCAATTCTTAGATAATACCTTTTGTTTCCCGCCGTATAGCGAGCTACCGCCTTACCTTTACTATACGATCTGGCTATCAAGGCGGCTGAAGGCGTCTTTGCGTAGAACAATAATTACCTCGACGATACTCAGTCCAGTACACGGAAATAAAAAAGACCACAGTTTTTTATTCTGATAACATTTGCTTCACGGTTTTCCGATGGCTTCCCGCTCTGGCTCCTCGTACTGACCACGTGCCACTTTTTCACAATTCTTTCCGCGATACCCGGTGGACGAAGGAGTCCTCCTTCCCGTTCACCACGCTGTACTTCTGTGTTACTCGCAGTCCTTCCGTCAAACCGGGGTCCAAACTGGATCCCTCTCTCCTTGACGACCGAAGCTCAACTGTTTCACTAAATTCTCTTGGCCCTTTCCGTCCTCTACCATGTATGCGCAAGAAAAATTCGTTTCCCCGGTCAGCACGTGAAATACCTGAGCTCAGGAATGTCGTCGGATACCCACAGGCGATTACAACCTTATACGTACCAAAAGCGGTACGACGAACTTTTTTAACAGAAGCACTCCAGCAGCCGACTCTTCAAGTTCACGTGTCCCAAGCGTTCATGCACCCCTTAATCCTCACATAGGATTAAAATTGTTCCACATGCTGATGAATGTCAGTTCTTAGTTGAAACAACCAAATGGCGGAATGAAGCGTCCGTCCGCACGTGTTCATCACAACATTAAAATGAAATAAATCAGTTATTTATAGTTTGATTGCTGACGACCCTTACAGGCCCCCACCAAATTAACGAGAGATATGGTCTTTTGCCGTATTCTCGAGTCTCTTCACGTGCCCGCGGATCTTGGGTGACACAGCATAATACACTTGATCAGTTCTCGCTCGTTTTGCCGCACGTTATGTAACATATACACTTGTACCACCCTGAGACCTTCTGTGGATATCCCCCGGTGCCGTGGTACATTCTCATCATGGCGCTGCACTACTCTTTAAAACTGAGTCTTGGCAACGCATCGGCGTGAATGATCAGTTTGCCCGCGACATGAGATATGGTTAAATTAAATTGGGAAATAGCCAAATTCCAACGCTGTAATTTTTTAACTTTGCGATTCGGAACGGGTGAGAAAAGTAAGGGGGTTGTGATCAGACATAACTTCGACCCGGTTACCGAATATCCACACTTCAAACCTTTGCAAACGCCATACTATGGCGTACGCCTCCTTATGGCTGACCGTCCATCTTTCTTGCTCCCCATTTAATTTTTTGCTAGCATAGGCCACTGGCCTCATGTTGCCTTCCTCATCCCTCTGACTCAAACAACATGCCACCGCAAAGGAACTCGCATCCGTGTGTAAGATAAAAGGCTTGCTGAAATCCGAGGTGTTTAATACCGGTGCCTTAAACAAATTTTCCTTCAGTGTCCTAAATGATTCCTCCGACTTTTCCGACAAAACTACCCTATCTGCCGCCCTTTTCCCTGTGCAATCTGTTAAAGGTTTAGCTACCTTCGCGAAGTTTAGTACGTAATCACGGCAATACCCACAAAATCCCAAAAAGCTACGTATTTCCTTTTTCGTCTGAGGGGGCAAAAGGTCCCTGATGGCTTGCAACTTCTCGGAGTCCGGTAGGTGATGAACCGGGCCGACCACGTGCCCTAAGTAATTCGCCTCCTTACGGGCGAAACAGCATTTGTTCAAATTGCCCGTGAAGTCCTTCCGCCTCCAAACTTTCAAATACTCCATTCAAATGTTTCAAATGCTCCTCCCATGAGCCAGAAAAAATAGCCTCGTCGTACAGGTACGTTATCTCATAGTCTTAGTGCGGGGTCAAAACCTTATTCATGGCTCTCTGAAAAGTAGCTGCTGCTCTTTACAACCCAAAGGGCACTACTTTCCATTGATAGAACCCTTTATGCGTTGCAAAAGTGGTATACTTCCTACTGTGGGGGTCCATTGGGATTGGATAGTACCTCTTTAACAAATCAAGCGTAGTGATATTCCGGGCTGCCCCCACCTTCGCTAACAAATCTGGGATATGAGACATCGGAAATTCGTCCGGAAAAGTGTGAGAATTTAACATTCTCTAATCTACACACAACCGAAGCTCTCCATTTTTCTTAGCCACGCATACAACCGCATGACTATACTCCTATTTTGATTCTTCAATCATCCCGCAGCCCACAACTCCTGGATCTGGCTCTCCTCTGCTCTCTGCATCGATTGTGGCACCTTGTACCTGTGTTGGGTACGAAGCACGCTTCGCGGCTTGAGTGTAATTGCGTGCTTCCTCACTGACGTCTCTCGCACTTCTTCCGAAAATAACTTCTTCGAGCTGCTCACCAGCTCTTGTAACTCCCTAAGCTGTTCCCGAGTTATCCTCTCGATATATATCCAGATTTCTTCAGATTATTTTACTTCATCCGTTTTCCTCAATCGAGCCTCCTTAATTTCGCCGAACTCATCCTCGGTCTCAAAAATCACTCCGACACACTGATCCGGGGCTTAAACTCTCTTAGCTACCCCACGTGCACATGCCTAAGCTGCCCGTTTCCTAGTTCAACAACATAGCTACTGGACGCTAGTTTCTGAGTTATATGTACTAGGCCGGTCCACCTAGCATACACCTTGTTCTTGGAGTCCGGAATCAGGGCTATCACAACGGTCTCTCACCTGAAAGGATCTCTGTCGCAGCCGACGGTTATAATACGACGTATACCGTCTCTGCTGTCCGTGCGCCACCTCCTCCACTTGCTGAGCCACCTTCTCCATGCACTCCTTCATTTGTTGCAGGTACTATTCCGTCGATACTGATATGCCAACGGGCAGCCTACATTCCCCGGCCAAATTTTTCTTCAGAATGGCGAACGGTCCAATCGGCTCTCGCTCGTATAGTAACAGAAACGGGGCCTCATCCGTTGTAACATTGGGAACCTCTCTATAGGCCCATAATAAATATGACAAAGCCTTATGCCACTGTCGAGGCTCCTCCCTTATCACATGATGAAGTATTCCTTTCAAAACTCTATTGAATCGCTCGAACAAGGTCGTTCGAGGCGGGATTTCCCCGGACGGAGAACTTAGGAGTCGACCCTAGACGCCTTAGGATCTCTTGCGTCAACCCCGACACAAAATGTGTGAGTCGGTCCATCGCTACTACCTCCGGAATCCCTGTGCGCTGAAAAATTTACAGTAGTGCGTCACACGTACTCCGGGCATTCAATGAAGTCAGACATACGGCTTCCGGCCACCTAGTATGCTCATCTACCATCACTAATATCCACCGGTGACCCTTGCTCGACGGTGGTTCAATCGGTCAGATCCAGTTCACATTAACAACCTGAAATGGTCTGGGGGGGGGTCTCCTAACTACCTCAATTGGAACCCTGTCTGTCCATGTGATGGGACGTCTCAAATGACACGCCTCGCAAACATCACAATATCTACGTTCATCTTTCTTCATGGTAGGCCAATAGAAAGAATATCTAATCCGCTCTAGGGTCGTCTTGTGGCCCAAATGCGCGCCAAAAACCGAATCGTGTGCCAGCTTTAACACTTGCGCCCTCCACTTTTAGGAACTATTAACTGTAACTTAACCTGTCCCAACACTTGCTCCCGATGATACAACATTCTATCCATATAGAGATAACTTCTTCTGCCATTTCACGCCTCATTCCTATCGGCTGCTAACGTCACACAGCTCTTTTGTTGCTCCGTAAACAAGCGTCTGTCTGAACTCTCCTCAGTTTCACTCGTATCTAAATCAGTAATGCTATCTCCTGTTCCCTCGCTAGCTGTCTTTGCCTCTCCTGATTGGTCGACCTGCCGTTTTCTCACGCTGATTCTCCTCGTCGCCCCCAACACTAAGCGCTAATATCCTGGGGCTATTTTGCTCTTCAATACACGCTCCACCAACCAAGCGCGCTTGTTTCTCCTGCGCTGAAATATCTGCGATCGCGGGGCTTTCCATTCCTAGAATATCCTCCTCTTCGACTACCGCTTAGCCAGTCTCAGATTCTGGATGCATATCCTGCCTATGCTCTAACTCTAACGCCTTTTCATACGAGGTTACCAACATTGGAGTCGCTTCCCTTAAACTTTTCATGCGCTGCTAATCCTCCGGTGCTATAATTATCCTGTTTACCAGATTTGGCAAAATTGCACACATTACTTCACAAAAACGTTCGTGCGCTTCTCCTGCTTCTAACCCCTCTTCATCCAATCGGGGATTCGATTGCTTAATGACAAACTCTTCCTTACTTCCGTCGAAGCCTCTTAAAATTATTCTACCCTACGGTTCTAACAATTCTTCTCCAAGTAACCCTCCTCTTACACAACTCTCCTCCGCGCCTGAGTCAATAAGGGTTTCGGTGCTCTTTCCGCATTCCCTTTTAACCCTCTTCATTTCTCCTACCGGAATTTGTATTACCTCGTTCTGCCTTTCCTTCCTGGCCTAAAACTCTATGGACATTCTCTATCAAGGCGTCCTATCAAGGCGTCCGTGCGTAGAAAAATAATTACCTAGACGATACTCAGTCCAGTACACGGAAATAAAAAACAGCAAGATTTTATTATTCCGATAATATTTGCTTCACGGTTTTCCGATGGCTTCCCGCTCAGGGTCCCCGTGCTTACCACGTGCTACTTTTTCACAATTATTTCCGCGATACACCGTGAACGAAGGAATCCCCCTTACCGTTCACCACGCTGCACTTCTGCGAAACCCGCAGTCCTTCTGTTAAACCGGTGTCCGAACTGGGAGCCTCTCTCCTTCACGCCAGAATTCCCACTGTCTCCCAATAAATTCTCTTGGCCCTTTCCGACCTCTACCACGCGTTCGCAAGAAAAACACGTTACCCCGGTCAGCACGTAAAATACCTGAGCTCAGTAATGTTGTCGGTTACCCGCAGGCGAGTACAGTCTTGCACGTATACAAAAGCGGTACGACAACTTGTTTAACAGAAGCACTCGAGCAGCCGACTCTTCAAGGTCAGGTGTCCCAGGCGTTCATGCATCACTACTTTAATCCTCGCATAGTATTAAAATTGTTCTACGTGCTGAAGAATTTTCAGTTTTTGGTTAAAACAACAAAATGGCGGAATGAAGCATCCGTCCGCACGTGTTCATCACAACATTAAAATTAAATAAACCAGTAACTGATAGCTTGATTGCGGGCGACCATTACAGATATGTTTTATCTGCATTTCACACATATATTTCAAATTTTTGATCTACTGCTTTTGCTACAAGTATTTTCACAGATCTTTTTGTTCGTGAAACATGTGAAAATTAGCAGTCAGATATAATAAAACATGTTTACGGTAATGCTTGTCATCAGTATGTAATAAAAGGTATTAAAGAACACAGCATATTTAATTTATGTAATTAGTTTTTAATCTTTTTTCATAAAAACTA
The DNA here is from genome assembly GCA_039090855.1 of Macrothele yani. Classification (NCBI taxonomy): domain Eukaryota; kingdom Metazoa; phylum Arthropoda; class Arachnida; order Araneae; family Macrothelidae; genus Macrothele; species Macrothele yani. The sequence continues at coordinate 133,489,957 of CM077034.1, forward strand.
AAAAAAATTGCTTATTGGTGGGTCAGAAATCTTTTGATAAATGATTTGACATTTGTTGTTAAAGAAGAAATTTCCGTGTTCAAGATAACGTAGCTTTGGAAAGCTTTGCAACTTTCATTTTTTATAACTAACAAAGTACCTGAAAAGACTAGGAATTTTTACATCTCTCTGTAGACACATAAAAGTGTGTTTTGTGAATGTTTCAGAATTTCTTACCTTCCCTTTTCAATAGAGACCTTCAAACTTTGAGATTTTTAAAAGATCGCCAACTTCACACCCCTCCTTTAGCATGAAGGGCGTGTATAAAATAATAAACATTTGTTTCAGCTTAAACAACTTCGTATAAGCCAAATACTATTTTTTATCCCTTATAAAAATTGCAATGGATCAAAAACTAAAAAAAAATCCATTTAATTCTTGAAATTGATTTAAGAATTTCTCCTAAATATACTAATTATTATTAAATATTTCTATCTTCCCTTCATAGATGAACTTGTGTTCTTTAAGTTACACCACCTAGAGATATCTGCCATTTATAGTTTACTCAAATAGATGTTACAAATTCAAATTTCATGAAATGTAAATGTTAATACGCAAAACTCACTATGGAACGCAGACCATGTAGAGAATATCATTCCTCAAACGGTTTTGTAATGCTGCTCGCATTTACGGTTGAAAATTTACAGTTCTTGATCTTCTGAATTTTTTCATCCTTTTTGAATAGAAAAAATAATTCTGAAGATCAAGAAATTTGAAGTAAATGACACTTAATTTCTGAAAGTGTTAATTCCGTTAAAATACATTCTGGAAGAAAATGTCGTACATTTTCCTCCAGAATGTATTTTCGTTTTGCTAATTTTAGATTCTAAAAAAAAACACATTTCAATTGTAGTTAGGCATATTACATTGGAAGAAACTAATTAATAATTGTGTTTTCCAACTACCAAACCACATGCCACATGTCAACTGAAAACTAAGCAATACCAGTATTTAATTTGCTTAGGGAAATACACATATCCCTTGTCCGGATAGAGAAGTTACAGCCAAGGTGTTTTCAAAATAAAAACACAATGACAAGCGAATTAGAAGGTTATGCAATATTTTCAAAAATAGTGAATCAGAGACGTGATTTAGATTTCGAACCAGTGAATCAGATCTGATTTAGTCAGACTTTGCTCCAGTGAATCAGAGGTGTGTTTGACGAGAGGAGACTTATTCTTTGGGCATCACATCTTAAGTATGTGTGTTTTTCTTTAGAAATATTTTTTTTATCTACAGAAGTCTTGAACATGTTAAAGAAGTTAGTATGTATAAAAGTGTTAAAAATTTGCATAATTCCGTTAAAACTAATTCATCTATTTACATATTTGAATTGAATTCCATAGCAGAACCATGCTATGTAAATCTAGATATTTCTAACTAGTTGCTCCATTATAATACTGTAAATAAAGGACAGTATCCTGACTTATCTTCCTTACGGTAATGCTTAAAGAGCATTATATATTTTCGAGGGCAAATATGCACAGATTGCACAGTTCCGTGAAAGTAACAGAAAATTTAAAATATCTCTTAGTTTGAAAGAACGATTAGTAAGTAGTGGAATTCATTGAAAATCCAAATTTATTATCTAAGTTACGAAATTTATAAGTTATTCACGAAGAATATCTGTTTGTAGTGTTTCTGTATTTTTATTGTTTTATAAAATACCGGGTGCTCACAGTTAAAGTTTCCCTATTTGACGCTCTCTGGAGAGATATGTAGCAGTCCAAACGCAACCAAATTATGCGGAAGAGATTTCTGCAAAAAAAAAAAAAAAAAAATCCTAAAGTCACCATCAAGGGAAATCAGGCCCTGGAAGCTGCGATATTATAGACAATTTTCCGCTCTACCAGTGTATTGAGTCTTTGTGGCGCTACGAGCAACAAGAAAGCATATCATTTGCATAAGGAACACCCGATACGGGCGACTTCATGGTATAAAACTCTCCTAGGCATGGTGAATGCCATTCGTATTCCATCAACTGCAATGGGTATCACCTTGCCAGAACGCGCTCTTCTTGTGAAGCTTATTATGAACACGCGAGCAATTCTGCCGCTGCAGTTCGAGAAATCCGACGTCGTAAAAAAGGTCCATTGACTCCATGTGCTCTCAGAAGAATGATTGCTCGCTTCGAGGTAACTAGATGTCTACGTGTTCAACCAGGCCAAGTTCAAAACCTATAGTTCCAGAAGTGGTTGAAGATATCACTACAGCGCTTGTAGATTGCTCCATGGATAATGTGTCCCAGGTTTCAGTGATGCACGAGCAGTGTCACGGAAGCTGGATGTGCCCAACACCACCATGTGGAAGGTACTGAAAATGGTGTTGCATTTCTTTCCATACAAGATCAGCCACACCCAACCGATGAATAAGGGTGACAATGGCCCCCGACTGACCTTTGCATTGACCTTCCTTGATAGAATGGAAGTGTACGATGCTTGGCCATGAGAGATCTGGTGGAGTGACGGGGCACATTTTCACCGCAATGGAACAGTCAACACGCATAACTGTCACATTTGGGCATTGCAAAATCCTCATGCATTTCGACAGAATCCACTGTTGAAATGAAAGACAATAATCAGTTGCGTTCGGCCGTTGAACACACTGCTCATCGACTTCAGGTTCTGCAATTTAACAATGGCGTCCACATTAATCAGTACCGGTTGCACCGCTAAGGTGCCTTCGGTATTTAATTGCACATTCTCTCCCTTGTGCAATTTAATACCGGAGATAATAAAACGTCTTGACCGCAGCACGTATAATGATTTCTGCTTCGAATTTTGTGTCGTTTGCCACGTAGAGCCGTAAAACTGTCTATATTATCGCAGCTTGCAGTGCCAGAGATCTCCTTGTGGTGACTTTTGGACTTTTTTTTTCGGACATCTCTTCCGCATGTCCTCAATTGTCAGCATACCAAATCCAAATTTGATTGCGTTTGGACAGCTAGATATCTCTCCACAGAGTGTTTTACGGGACCTGTTTTTTTATGTAGAGGATTTTAGGAAGGGAGTGTCTGACCCCAGGTCTTAAACAACCCCTAAAAATAAGAAGCTAAGCGATTTGGGCTACAGTGCCCTATAGGAAAGTAACACGGAAGCGAAATAGAAACGGGGAGGAAGACGCCCTTATTTCTTACCGGGGGCCAGTACCCGGGGTCCGACAGTTTAACGTGCCCATCCGACGCACGGCGGATATTTAGAGGATCGAGCGTTCGTACCTGCCTGAAATCGAATGGGCAACGTTAGTGACTGCCGCGGTAGGACTTTACCGCGGCAGTCACTAACGTTGCCCATTCGGCCAGCCGCGGCCCTTCCGGGGCCTCGGAATCACAATGCAAAACAAATTATGCTGTTTTTTAAATAAATAACTGTTGTGAATGAAAAAACAACAACATTTGTATGAAAAGTCTTTTTCTTTTTTTTCCTGAAATGAAGATTAACTCTGATGTTTTTACTAGGCACTTGCTTTTACTACCACATCATTTCAACTGCAGCTGAATGACATCATACCAAGCCGGAACACGAGTTGCCCACCGGAGCAGCCATTCTATAACCCAAAGCTGCTTGTCAATGTTATTTGCTGGTTGCTACAAATCTACGACAATAAACATCTAAGAAGGACTTACTGCAATTTACAAACACGTGTTCAGTTGGTTCAGGACGTTTGAAGAGCATCTTCTTTGAGTATTTCACATTGTAATGTATCAAGTTTTATAATTGCCTAGGTCTAAATTAAGAGAACTAATGAGCTAAATAATGTGCTTTTATGGTTGTGGATTTATCAGTTAAGCATGCTTGCTCAGATCTAAATATTATTCCCTTGTTAAAAGAATTATTCTACTATAATATTGAACACATCACAGGTGATTAACCAACTTCATGGAAGTATACCTTGCCCCCAAAGATTAGTCTGTAAATTCGTCTAAATAATGTTCCTTGTTTAAAAATGAAATTAAAAAGGGTTGAATGGCTTAACATCTTTGGATACTTAAATTATTACACAATTAAATGTGAAAATAGCAATACTAAACTATTAAACAGTGTTTTGCTTACCCGTCTATATTTATAAGGGCGAATATTCTTGCTAATATTAATATTTAATAAACGCAAATATTATTTCCTATTTTTCCTCCAACAATTTCCCATTTATTAAATCAACTTTTAAATTAATTGAATATGTTTAGTGGCAACAAGTGTACTTACCCTTTCAAGAATGTGGGTGGGTGGGGGTCCTCATCTTGTGCTGTGCCTAGGGCCAGATTCTGTGTAAATGCGATCCTGCATTCAAATTACTGAAACGTCAGTGAAAATGCACGTGCGGTTTCGAAATAGCTCCCTCTAAATTGTCCAGTCAGAAGTATAAAGATCTGACTCAAACGAAACGTTGCAATCAGTAAAGAGCCGACATTAAGTCGAAAGGGTGTCTTTTTTGTCTCACTATGCCCCGCATCGAAGAAATTAGCACTATGAACACCAGATTAACTCTCAGGGAGGACAGATAGTTGGGATGATAGGAACAGGATTTCCTGTCACGAAATTACCAATCGAAAGGGACAAAACGCAAACATAGTGATGCGATCGTGAGGTCAGTGGACAGATGAGGCTTCGACGCACGGAGATCTGGGAAATGGACCGCAAAACCACACGACTGCACAAAATGACAGACATCTGTACTCTAATGACTGTGACTGATCGAACAATGACATCTACTGTGCTAACGCAGCAGTGGAGAACACTCGCAAGTCAGGCTGTCCTTCAGTACTATTCGACGTCACCTGCGTAACAGAGGTCTGGTTTTTAGTAGCCCATTGCTGCGCATTCCTTTGTCCCTCAACTACAGACGCCTAAGGATGCCATAGTATCTCGAACGGATGAACTGGTTCGATGATCAGCAAATAGTTGTCCTTTCTGACGAGTTACTATTCAACTTGAGGCATTATGATGGAGGCGTACGTGCTTGAAGACATCGTGGTAAACACTACCTTGGATCGTCACGCAGACCAGGGTCTATTGTCACTGTTCGGGGCGCCACTGGGTTAAATTCGTAATTTCGCCTGTTATGAATTGATGGAACTTTTGAAAGCCAGTGATTGTTTAGAGGCACAGACGATACCCTTCCTTCAGTGTTGATAAAGACGTTTAGTATAACTTCAGGTCTTTCAGATGATTTATTTTCAGATAGCGCCATGTTTAGTAGTCGGACCCAATGCGTTTGTCAACATTCCACATGCCAAACAGAATATAATTAAAAGCACCAAAATCACAACGTTCATTAAATAGCAGAGAAAATGTGCAAACAGTCATGACTCTCTTGGTTTACAAAATAAAATCTTTAACGCTATTCTGGGCATATATAAATCTTTTAGCTTTAAAAAATACATTTTATACTTTATAAAATAAAGCTGTTAACGTGAATGAATTTCTTAACCGAACTGTTTACAGCAGTTTGAAAAACAACCCTTTATAAAAGACCGATATGTTGAGTAAAATATAGTGGCTAGGAAATAGAAACCTCCAGATACCCCGATAAGTGAACAGCATTAAAGGGAATATTTGATTTCTTTTGCAGGAAGAGCAATTCACTGTTTTGGGTTGAGAGATTATTGTGTTGTGTAATACATAAATCTGACCGACTAAGCCGAAGGAACGCCAGTGTAATTTTTTTTTCTTTTAGGTTTAACGACCACTGTGAGCAACTCAATGGTCAAAAAGAGTCGTGCGCACCTAATTTAGGGTAACTGGCTCTAGGGAAGGGAGAGGGTCAGTACCGAAAGACAAACACATCATTCATACCTTACCGTGATTCGAACCCGGACCCTTTTCGGACGAATGATTACAGGCGATCGCTTGGACCACTGTGCAACCGGGAATGCCAGTGCATTTTGTAAGCGTGTCCTAGAAACCATTTCCAGTCTCTCACTAAAGTAGAAGGAAATGGACAAAGGCGCACAAACTAATAATTCAAACCATTCTGTGGAAATGCAGCAAATATTACTGAGTATGACACAGTTGAAAGTGAAATCAAAGACTTAAAGCTGCTTGTCCTAAATCAAAATCTCGAAACAAAGTTTTAAATGGTTTCCTCTCAGCAAAGCGACGACAATTATTTGTGAATGCCAAAACTCCAGGGACTTTAAAATCGATGGGCACGCATTTAGACACCATCTCGCATGATGTACCTTCGGACAGTATTCGTGAACTGTATACGTCAATGCCACGTCTCATAGCTGCTTCTATCTGAGCCAGAGATGCTGCAACAACGTACTGACCTGTTTCACTCGAGTAGCTGTTTTATCCGAATGAATAGCCGAGTTTCATTAGAATTACAATTATTTCCTTTCCCGTACATGTACATTGCATGTACAAATTTTCATCTCGATGGAATAATTCTTTAAGGGTACTTCGTATTTTTTTTTTTTTTTTTTTGCGAGGGGTGTATATCAAGTGAACGTTGACTTGGATGTATTTCGTTTTCTATGAATGAAGAAATTGTTTTGTCAATAAAAAAATATAATGGAAGATTATGTATTATACATCGGTAATCATTTTTCTGAGACATTTTACAGTGATTAAATTGTATTAGTTTGCACTATTAACTTCAGAAAACTATGTTATATTAAAAATTACATATCTGATTTCTGTTGTCTCTTTCGGTCAAGTTCTTATTATGACGTGTAGTAGCCCATCCTCAAATTCAGAGCATCGCTACATACAGGGGTTGTCCGAAATAATGGAAACATCTGGCCTAAAACAGTGACTTTGGTATCGGCTGCTTTTCAAGTGAAACGAACATGTAACTGCAATTTTTTGGGGTAAAAAAGTGTTAACTGCTTTATATAATATTTGTCATGCTGTAGGGCTACATTTTTTCACCATCAGCACCTCAACATTATCCAACTCCAACACTATTCCACGTAAGCCTAACCAAAGGCATGCAGTTACAACTGGGTGACAGAACAAATTACAACAAAGTTGAAAATTAAATTATATTTTAATTTATATTACAGATATTAAACTGCATATGGAAAAAATCAGTATCCATTTATTACACGATTCCATAGGACGTTATAATTGAAAAGAAAAGCGTGCAGATAATTAAATTTACAGCATATCTGAAAATAAGATTTGGAATCTGGGAATATGGTAAAAATAATTCGGACCCACTTTGCTTCTTTTGGTGACAGTGTTTACTAAACTTTAATACTTCTTCCAATAATATTTGCAGCAGTAAGATTTTATTATGTTTGAAGAAATGCTGAAATGTAACAATGTATTAACAGCACTGCATATTCATTTCGTTTTATTGTGAGGTTCCTTTTGACAATCAGGTATAATTTTAATAAGATTAGGCCCTCGTTTTCTTTACACATATTTTTTTCTGTAGGGTTGAACATTCATCTAATACCGTAATTTCTCGAAGGCACTCTTACTTGCAACACAGTTTGTGCATGAACGTGCAGTTTTCCGTACTAGTTAGCTACAGCACATCTTTTCTGATACAGTGTCACAATGTCTAATAAAAGCGACTATATATTTAAAGCAAACAGCAAATACATCCGGTAAAGCAAACCGGATAAAATACATAATGTATGATAACAAGCAGGTTGCACATGCTTTTGCGAATGTGCAAAGAACTCCAACATTCCAGGAAAATGCACTCTAGCATGTTCTTCGTTTTTCCTGACCCGAAATGATGGAAATGCTATTTGAAAAAGAGATAATCGAAACGCATTAAATGAACACGAGAAATTTACCTTGAAATTACACGCTAGTGTCAGACTAATATGATCAATACTTGAATCACAGTGGACCAGCCCAGGCACGTAACAAGGTCGACCAGACGAAGGTATAAGCGGCCGGCCAGGACTGATGGGCCGTACTGCGCAACGTGAGTACAATTGCAGAAGTAGTGAGTTGACGGATGTTCAAAAAGAAATTATCATCTCCAAGGGTAGAAGCACCTCAGAAACACAAGACTTCGTTGGGTGTTCATGAGGTGTTGTAGTAAAGGTGTACCAAGAATAAACCGCTGGCACACCGAGTTCCCCCCGACGTCATAAATATTGAACCCCTAAGGCCATCGACACCATAGGATAATATCACCTCCGTTAACTGGTACAGAGCAAGCGACGGACAAAAGTGCAGCAACTAAAAACGCAAATGAATGCTAGGGCACACAGGCCCGTGTCCCCGATAACAGTAGATCGAATTCTGTTATTCATGTGTCTCCGGAGTCAACGTTGCGTCAAAACTCCAATGTGAACTAATTTCCATCGGCAGTCGCGCCTGCAGTTTGTATGGAACTACCGCCATTGGAGAGTGGAAGAGTGGACATAAAAATGTTACCTTCTCCGACGAATCAAGCTTTCTCCTCCACAGAATTCACGGTCGGTGTCGGATACAGCATCAGACACACGAGGACCAAAACCCGGACATGCTTTTCTGTGAAGTACATGCCTGCGGTGGCAATGTGCATGTCTACAAAGATATTTTCCTCGTATTACTTGGAGCAGCGGGTGCCACTTGATTGGTCTTTGAACACCAATTGCTACCTGTCCGTCCTCGCTGACCACATTAATCCCTCATACTGGACGTTTACCCTGGAGGTGATGGTGTCCACCAATAGGACAATGCGCCCTGCTATGTCGCTAAGTGGATGTGAGACTGGTTCCAGGAAGACGACAGCTATGTGTCCGTTCTTCCTTGGCCGGCGAAATCGCCCAACCCCAGTCTGGTAGAGCACTTGTGGGATTATTTGGACCAACAGGTTCAGCGTGCCGAACCTTAAAAACGGCGTCTCCTGGACCTGAGAAACTGCACACAATAAGAAACCGAAGTATTATAAAACCCATTAGGTATGTGTGAAATAAAAAGCTGAAGAAAATAAGATGAAGTATACGATGGGAAACTGATGGTATCTGTGATAAACTATAATACACTCAGTGGATAAAGCATCAGATATACATGCATAATAACGTGCTTTTCCTCTTCTGGCGCAAATAACAACTTGTACAAGCTATTGCATCAACCCCATTTTATACCGGAGGGTTTTCGGAGGTAATCAGAGCCAATCTTGTTGTATCATTGTCCAAAAATCTGGCCGAGATATTAGTCCAGGATCTATGGACCTGAGGTTCGGCTCCAAGGCATCTCAGATAGCTTCCACACGTTTGAAATACGACAACCTTTGGAACAAAAGGATGGTTCTGAACTCATGTGAGGTTTGCACGACCATGCCTGAGTGATTCAGGACTGGCGAGACTGCGGATTATTCTGCTCACAGACCATCACCAGGACGATGCGCGAACCCATTAAAAGTTATAAACGATCAGAGCCAGCAATAAGCGACCTAATGGGTCTAATGAGGAGGCTTTCCAACCCATCACAGAGCCACCAGAGCCTTGAAGAAGATCGGCCTGTCACATACGGTTCATGACCTCATGCTTTCGACGCAACACCCGCACCCACCCGCCATCTTCGTACAGCTGAAAACAGGATTCTTCTGACCACATGACACGGCACCACTCTGCAGAAGTTCAGTCGGGATGTTCCCGCCAGCAAACAAGTGGTGATGCAAAAAGACGAGCAGTCAAAAGTTGGACATTAGCAGGGCGTCGGTTTTCGAAGCCCAGAGCATGAAGTGTTCGCCGTACAGTTCACGCAATGACGCTTCTTGGACCTCTGACATTTTACACGGAGGTGATTTGAGTCTCTTTTGCCAAGCAGTCCGTGTGTACGAGCCTTCATATTCTAGTTTGACCTCGGTCATGTATAGCATGAGTGGTACACAGTTCATAAGATTGCACTCTGCAACCCTATGGTTCTTGACACGTAAGAGATAGAATGACCCACTAGTCTTGCGTCTACAATCAAAGTCACTCGGATCAACACGTTTGCAATACACTGTTAATAAAACATACTCTCTTCTTATTTATCACCTTCTTTCGGTTTGTGCTAGTTCCATTCTTAAATGGGGATGGATACCCATGTAAACTGACCATCAACCCTGTCTCTAAGGTTTTATGTATCGAGTGTATAATCAAAAACCAAATGTCTCCAGATTGGGGAATACAATTCTTTATTTAAAAGGCGAAAATGAAATATAGTTTGTTTTCTCCTCTTGATTGTATTAACGAGTAGGATCTGTAATTAGGTGATTGAAAAATGGCAACAGAAAATTTAAACACTCTTTTCTGATTTTATTATGTATACAGTGAAATCTCTATTAACCGACACCTCCGAAAAACGGTAACCTCTGTGAAGCTGCAAATTCTGATTGGTACATAACAGATACCGTAGGATTAACATTAATATCTGCATTGTTAACAATATTAGTACTTTTAAGAACCAGGAAAGAAACTGTGCATTTTAATCTCTTCTTGTATGTTCCCTACAACGTTCCTTAATTTTTGGAAAAACCCCACAAAGAAACAGTGTTTTTGCAAAGGAACAAAAACGCTTTTGAGACACGTATTTTGCAAGGATCATTGGGCTTCACTCCAAGCGTCTTTACTGATTCGCAAAAATACCCCCAGAGATATGAGTTTTATTCTTTAAAATAATTATAGTGAGTCTCATATTTCTTTTTCAAAGGTTTACCACTTTCATTAAAATTTTGCTAAAATAATACTGTATATACAATATAACAATATTAAGATCAGGGTGTCAAAGTACTTACTCTTGGAATATTTTAAGATATACACTGAGTGGCCACTTTATTAAGGCCACCGGACAGTTTTAAGCAAATGAGCTATGGCTGCACGCTGTTGCCGCCAGAGGGCGAGGCTAGTATAAAAGAGGAATGCTTAGTGCTTTCGACAGTAGTAGAAGTGATTTTTGGGTGACGAGATGGGTAAAAAATGCGATTTGACGGACTTTCCACTTGGGATGATTGTAGGAGCTCAGAGCCATGGAGCGAGTATCACCGAAACTGCCGCACTCGTGAAATGTTTCAGAGCAGCTGTTGTTAAAATGTTTAAAGGCTGGACTGTCAGCCAAAATAATTGGGTCTCTACGTGCAACGTGTGGTCGTCATCGACTGTGACTGCTCGGGCGGAACGGAGAGTGTCCAGACTGGTAACAGACAATAGAAAGGCAACAGTGCAGCAAATTACAGACCATCTTAATCAAGGATCCCCTCAAACGATGTCTGCACGCACTGTTCGCCGTACACTGAATCGGATGGGATATGGCAGCCGAAGGCTCGTTCGAACACCTTTGTTGTCTGCAGTTAACAAGAAAAAACGTCTCCAATTCGCACAGGAGCACAAGGATTGGACAGTCAATAATTGGAAAGAAATTATGTGGTCCGATGAATCACGTTTTGAGTTCCATTTGTCAATGGCCGAGTGAGAATTCGGCGGACGCAGCACGAAAGCATGGACACCAAATGCATTGCTACAATCCTTCAAGCTGTAGTAGGCAACGTTATGGTTTGGGCGATGTTTTCCTGGCATGCTTTGGGCCCTTTAACTCGTGTGGATCAACGTCTGACTGGCACATCATATCTAAACATCGTTGCGGACCAAGTGCATCCTGTCATGTGGATGGTTTATCCCAATGGCGTTGGCTACTTTCAACAAGATAATGCGTCTTGCTATAGTGCTCGTATTGTACAGGATTGATTTCAGGAACATGCCGGTGAGTTTACTTTGATTAGGTGGCACCCACAATCTCCAGATCTCAACACCATTGAGAATTCGTGAGATGAAGTTGAACGAGCCATCAGACAGCTGGATCCACAACCCTGCGATCTGACACTCCTGCAAAGTGCTATTCATCAAGCATGGTCTCAGATTCCACAAACCACCTATGCAACATATCGTGGAGTCCGTGCCACGAAGAATCGACGCAGTATTAAAGGCAAAAGGTGGCCAAACGAAATACTGAGGGGGTGGTCATAATAAAGTGGGCACTCAGTGTATAGCATATTGAAAAAAAAAAAACTATCATTGAGGATGATGAAAAACAAAAGTTGAATATACCAACCGCTCCAGTACAAAACCATGTCATCAAACTTTGCAAAATGCTCAAAATATTCAAGATTTTCGTCTTCTTCTAGACCCTGAAATATTTCAGTTATCGAGTAATGCAGGTGCTTTCTTTGGGCGTCGTGTTGTGTGTATACTATACATAATTTAATGTTGAATTATTTAAACAGTAGAAATTTCTGATTTTCTGTTGATTAAGGGAGGTATGAACGATACATTCTCTTAAGTAGTCTCTAAATGAGTAGAAACTTATTTGCATGAAAAGAGTTCAAATGTGTACATTTCTATACCTTTCAGTAATGCCCATATATAAACCGGAGAGTAACTCCAGTCCCATAATGTCCGTCTTAAACAGAGCTCTTTGTATTTCAAACAAATCTCCGAAAAGTCTCATTCCGCTTTTACCCGTATTCAGTTGTGACTGACTTCATAAAGGAAATGATTTACCTTCAAGTGAAATCAAAATTCTAAATCATTTATTACATAATTTAATTTAAATCGCATTTTATTAGCGATTAAATTTAAATTTCATATGCGTCCCAGTGGCCGAAAGATCGGACACGCTAACTTCTTGATCAATCCTCCAAGCGGAACACGTGTCAGACTCTTCGATGAGCAATCAGTGGTGTATTAGTCCAGAGCTTTTTCCTAATTTTGTGGACACAGTATCCTTAAATTTGTGCCGCGCGAATGCATTTAGCCCTTTGATTTTTACACTATGCTCGAAAAACGCAAACTGTCTCCTACCCTCCACCCCCCTCAAAAATCTTATTGTTTCGGAACGGTATAATCAAGTGAATATCATCCAAATTATAATAAAATTAAAAAATATCAGAATTGAAAAGTGTTTTAAATTGTTGTTAAATCATTGAAAAAAGTGAAATTAAAGATTTTAGTTTTATATTGCTACACTTTCTTATTTATAATATCACACTTTTTCTGGTTTTTTTTTCAAGTGTTCCTACGTCGCCTTTCAGTAGGCACAAAATTTAGTTAAAGTGATATATTGAAAAAGCGTCTGCAGTATCACACAGGTTATGTGATGAACGCGTGATTCAAAATAAGATTTCTCAATTGATATGTCTCGCAATAAAATTGGTACTTGATCCTTTCGATCGTTGAACGTTTATTATTTCTTTACATATATGGCTTCTACTTGAAAACATTTTTCTTCTCCTGACGATCGGAACCCTATTGTTGTAGGCAATAAAATAATTGATACAAAGCACCGCTGTAAAAAAAGCTTTCGTTAACTTTTTTACCCAATAAGTCCCCGTAATAAAGAAAATATTTGAAAGCCCTTTTTAGGATAGAAACTTTTAACAATGCGTTATCGATACATACAGAATTGGATTACCCTGATGTTAATGGAAGTTGCGATGGTTCAATCACATTTTGTAAGAAAAAGTTAACCAACTCCATGCATAACTTTCAGAAGCCACACAGGTTTTCTGCTTGTGGTCTGTATGTGGCGCTCCAAGATTATGATGGGTCATGTACTGAAGGCTACTTTGAGTATGTCAGAATTGTATTTAGCTTACGCCCAGTGTTTCTAAATTTCATTTTTTCTTGTAAGTACCCAGGAATATGACTAGGGATTTCCTTTAAATTAATTTTATCGCTATTGTGTTAGTGCGGCATAAGTAAACTTTCGAAAATGAATGTAATCTCAACATACATCTCTTTGATTTTCATCGAAGAACGACAATTTTTTGTTGTGTATGATTAACGAGCAAATTATTTTGTTGGTTGCAAAATCTAGTTTTAGTGATGCGTTTTTCTTATGTGTACTAACAGTACATTTTTCTGGAACAGGTGGTGGATTTAAATTATTACTATTGTTAGTATTAAATAATTCATTAAGTCATATGCTAATAAAAGTTTTAAAACTGATTGTGATCTCAGCATGCAGCCTTCGATTTTTATCAAAGAACGATAAAATTTACAGAGTGTAAGTTACGAGCTAATTATTTTGTTTTGATGTGATAATTGTCGTTTTCCCTGATGCAATTTGGAGGATGTGCCTTATTGAATAATAGTTTATAGGAGATAATTTTAGAAATTGTTTCCCTATTATTTATGGAAGGGGCATTTTCCTGTTCTGCCTTCATTATGCTTTGTGAACCACTTTCGATCTGGTGTAATTTCAGCGAAAGAAACACCAATTTTGTATGAAAATGTGAGACATTTTTATACCAAAATAGTTGCTATTATTATGCGGTAAGAAAGGTGTTTAAATGTGGTGCGAATGATTGTGTGCAAATAGTGTGTATTTCCTCAGAGTTAAGAATTTCGAGGCCGTTCATTCTGTTGAATGGCTGAAAGAGTTTTACATGAGTTCTCAATATTACTTAGTGTGTCCCCCTCTCATTCGGTGGAGCGAGATATGGGACTTCTGAGATTCCTTTCATGATGTAGCTACACTGTAGTTGACAAGGTTTCCATTTATTTCTTAATTATGAATTTGTAAAGAGATTACGGGAAGGAGTGCAATTATGGGATGACTTTATACCATTAATTCTCTCGCATACCATTTCGCTTTCTCATACTCAAAGAAATAAAACTTTAGTGCTGCTTTTAATCACTGTGGAAGTCTCCTATCAAGTTTTGTAGCATAAAAATAGGGTTTTTCATAGTGAACCAATTAGTAATTATTTAAGAAACCCCAGAGTCGATTTGCACTGAGAACCTGTTGATCGGCAGTAAATTATAACCTCGCAGGAGAAGCGATACAGACATCGACGGAGCTGCAGATATCTATGTCATTCCTTTCATGATGTAGATAAACAGCTAAATACCGGAGATGGATAGCTTCACAGTAGAGTTTAGATACGCTGCATAGTCTTTTCGTTTGTATGTTTGTAAAGGTTCAACGTATATCTTGTTTTTTTTTGTTTTTTTTTTTTTGATTGGAGGTTTAACGACCACCGTGAGCAACTCAATGGGCTATAAGCAGTCGCCCGTCCCTAATTTAGGGCCACTGGTTCCAGGGAAGGGACAGAGCCAGTGCCGTAAGACAAACACAACATCCATGCCTCACCGGGATTCGAACCCAACCTCTTTCGGACGAATGATCAGAGGCCAACGCCTTAGACCACTGCGCCACCGGGGCGGCGTCTTGTTTTTATCATAATTTCATTAGGAATTATATAGGAAATCAATGTATTCAGTGTCATATTAGAATAGCACAACTCATTTGAAGTCATTTCTGATTTTCTGGTAGCATGCCCCTTCATTTATGGCCAAAACGCCTTTCCTTTTTTTCATATAATTTAGTATGGATACATAGGAAATCAGAGTATGCCGTACGACATTTGAGAAGAAAAGCTTGTTAAACTTAATTTGAAAGAAATTGGTACCCTAGCTCGTCTCGTGCCCCATAAATACTTTTCTGGAGGTTCAAAACTTGTTTTACATTTAGGTCTTTAGGTTAATACATCTTACAGCTCAGATAATGAAATATAATGAGATAGAAAACTTATTTCAGTGTTATGTACAGATTCCTGGATTGTACTACGGTGCTGTACTTTTTTTATAATGGAAATTGCTGATTCTTATCTGGTAATAAATATATAAGAAAGGTTTGCAGTTATTAAGGAATTCATTAGAGATTATCAAGATATTTTCAAAAAACATGCTATTTCATTATTCAGTATTTTATTATTCAGTAGAGAATATTTGTTTGTGTTTTTGTCAAAATAGGTTTACGGTAAAATTAGGAAACCACTCTGAAGAAAAGTGAATACAAAGTATGATTAAATCGCAAGAGTAATTGGATCATATAAATATGAACACGTCGTTTTCGTTCAACGAATCAATTTTATTGCAGTTTTATGTCTGGATATTTTTTTATATACCTAAAATTATTTCATTTTCTCCAATGACATTTTTTCTTTAAATGCTTATTGTTACGCTATTCATTTGGCTTTCATTTTCTATTATATTAATTTAATTGGCGGAGGGACTCTAAAAAGGAATTGAAGGGATCAATTGTTTTAGTATGTCATTCAATTCACATTTTTATATTGAATTTTTGTGCACATCATATCGTTCGCCTTCATAAATGGTATGGGAACTTGAAACAAGCTGTGAGTTTCACATCCCTGGAAGTATTTTTCTGATCCATCCTCAAAGGGAAATTTGATCCCAAATAGGGTTCGCAATCTGCTGTTGTTGTGTTTTTGTCCTAGTGGAAAATAATGGGCATTTCTGGGAGCGGAAGTTTGAAAATGTCCTCGTTACGAAAACCCACGAATTGTCAATTTCAATCAACTGTAGTTTCAATCTGAATCATTTGTTCTCAAAATGGACAGATATTTAGAGGGTTTTTTTCTTATGATTACGCGTATCAGCTGGTAAACTAAGTATTTACATGAAAACTTTCTGAGAATCTGCAGATTTTCCTACCTTGCTTAAAACCTTCGGAATCCATAATTTGAAGAAAATCGATTCCAACACTTTACATAATTCCATCATTCCTGCTTAAGCCTAACACGAAAATATGGATTCCGTCAGACATAATTTTTATGTCAAATTTTAAAGGATTTCTTGGATTTTATGTTGAGTGTATAGTCCGAAATTTCATAAATTGAGAAAAATTATTTTGTAACAATGAAGAATTGAAATTTCCATATACATGAATATCTTAAAAAACGATATACCAAAAGATGAAGTCATTTAATTACTATTTATCTGATATTTACAATTAAATCCATACAATTGGCGAGAAAAACAATAACAGCACTGTCTTCTGATGGATATTTAAAACAAGTGCAGTGATATTATGTCATGTTCCATGCAAACGAAGTTCAAATCATACGTAGGTATGACGAAAAATTCCATTTGAAGTAAATTTTGTATCAATAATTTATAAGATTACACTGTAAAAAAATGTATGACAAGTGTTTTCTGAGAGTTGGTATGGGTGTCATTAAATTTAAAAGCAATTTGTAGAGGTGCTGAAACAGAAGGAAATTACAGCATTTTTCACCTAACTAAATACGTCTTTTCTTCAGAAATGCATTATGACAGTTTCCCATAACGTCTATAAACAGGTGAGCTTCATATAAAGAAAATTAAATGAAAAACAGTTTTGAATTAACTAATTATATGTGTTTGTTAATTTGAAATTTTTGCAGACAGCAAAAAATTTATAAAATGTTATTTATATAAAACAGATATGTTTTAAAACATTCATGGTAGGTATACAAAAGCCAATTGAAATTTCTTCGCGGAGTTCTTTCTTTGGGTTCCATAAAGATAGAAAAATAAAAATTCGTAGGGTAACAGTAATGGTTTTGCTAACAACTCTGTTTTATTGATTGCTAAAGGATTTCATTTTTTACGTCGGAGCAACGCACAAACGAAATATCGCTTTTGGAACATAATTCTGGCATAAAATGTATTTCCCAGCATTTGTTACTCCACGGTTTTCATATAATTTGGGAAAAAGAGCAAAAATCAATTCTATAGGGAAAAGTAACGGAAATTAGATGTGGTATTGTAACTGTAGCATGTTGTGATCTAACAGTATTGCGTCTTGTTTGCAGACATTTCTTTCACTGTATACACACAAAAGATTAGATTAAGAAAATAATTGCCTAAACGGGCATATATTGTGAATTTAGACGTTTTACACTGTGATCAAATCGTTGTGCTTTTAGCAATAGCCCGTCTCTAATTTAGGGACACAATATCCTTGCCTCATCGTGATTCAAACTCGGATACCTCAGTAAAGTCCTTTTCTTTGCATATGTCACGCATCAGGAAATTTGTGGCTCTAAAACTCCATTTCTAAGCTCAACTGATGATTCAGGGTTGCAAGAAATTCCCCTAGCGAAAGATCCTCAAAACTTCGCACAATAAAATGTTTATTATACATCGACTATAGTTTCGCAAAGCGTTTGGCTTTGCTTCCTCAGGACGAATCTTTGCGAAACTATAGTCGATGTATAATGAACATTTTTTTGTGCGAAACGTTGTTATTATTATTCTTTCTTAACACCGCAAGCTTTGTAGTCATAAATGTTATATCCTCAAAACTGTTGAAGGTTTATGTCCTAAAAGCCATGTTACTGAGACTTAATGGGTTCGTTTCGCCTTTGATGTAGAAATCCATCATTTCGTGCATTCACATCATTAATCGATTTCTGACGTTGTGTATTCTTTATCACAGTAGTGCGAATCGCTTCAGCATTCTTCTGTGGATTCAGCATGGTTGATTCATCAGATTGACAGCACGCCGAAATGACGATGACGTTACTCCGTCGTCACGGCACCATAAAATTTCTAACATCAGTCCTGGATTTCAAAACGTTCTCATCAGTTTATTTACTACTTCAGCAATAGTTGATGCACTTGCAGGAGATTTGGTGCCCATAAAATCCTAAACGCTGAACGCAGGGTGAAATAACAATATTTGTGATACATACGTAGCTTGCAAAACCAACGATTCATACAGCAAAATATCTATCGCGAGACTAAAGGTTCTAAATTCTCAAGAATCATTGCAAAAATACAGGGCGGACTTCGGATTAAAACCTACCACCAGCAAGACCTTTATTAAAAAAGAAAGGGACAGTGCTTAAGTGCGAGACTGATAAGGCGTGTATTACATCCCACTAAAAGCTATTGATGCAGAGTATGTTGGCAAATTACATATCGGATCGACCACCAGGACCTTAAATCAAAGACTGAGTGAACACAAATATGATATCCGGTATCAAAAACGACCCCAATATACCTGTTTGGAAAGAGGCGTGGTTCCTAAGTAGCACCCGGAATAAAAGCAGTACACGTTTTCCAGAAAGTCTCCATTTCTTCCGTAAATCATCATTATGTTTTGACGATGAACTTTCGAGCAACATACCTTTCTCTTGGAGAAATATGGTTACCAAGAAGAAAAGGTAACCCGGTATGGAAGACTGTAATTACCTCGGTTAAAATTTATTATTTCATTACATGGATTCCATTCGGTTGACCACGTGAAAGGACTATACCAATCAGATTCACGTATGGGGCAAACAAGGCTATATAAAACAGACGTTCTCGGCTTCTTGACCCCAAGCAAGAAGACGGGCCAATATTTGTTCTGAAAGTACTTGCATTTTATTTGTATTTTAAATAAATCATTCTAGCTTTGTGGATGCCGTGATCTCCATTCTGCCTCTTGGCTAATTATCGTACTTGGACGGATAGTGTCTACTCTATAAGTCAATATTACTAATGGCAGAATGATTTCGCTCTGATTATAAAAATAATTACATACTTTTTTTCAAGCATGGTTGTAATTCTTTTCTTAATTTATTATAACTCTAATTATGAAAGTTTTTAGAATTTTCCTCTGTTCAGTGAGTTATCGATTTTTTTTTAATTTGGATTCCAATGCATTTAGATTATATTTCCTTGTACAATACTTTTGAAGGGTTTAAGACGTGTAAAATAATTTCTTTACCATGTGGCACTAGGTTTCTTTAATACCTTCTTGATTTCTATCACAACTTCCTAAGAACACTTCATTAATTTCCATAAAAATTTATTTAACGTGTAAAAGACCTGCGATCTCACTAATAAAATACTAAAAGGAGCAGATTCTGTGCTTGCATTTCCTATCTCACGGGTTTTTGTTTCTTTTCTAGAATATGGAAAGGTGCTCTCCTTTATTTGAAAGCAAAGGATATTACAGGATAAGTATAGGACAATATTTAAAATTTAGATGCACCATAAATATAAGCATTTAATCTTTATTTTCAGATAGGTCTGATGACAATGAATGTAAGGTATCATAAATTTTAAAAAGATTTCACAGAATGCTGTGAAATGAAATTTCCCGTGGGTCTAACCTTCAGAATCCAAATAGCCGAAACATTATATTGATGGTTAAAAATTTTGATCAGGTGACAGAAACTTCGACGATGAGCCAAGGTCAGGTAGGCCTTGAACCATAGATTGGAGGTCGTGTGCCAGACTTTAAAGACAAATTCGACAACCGGCACTCGAAGATTATCAGGTGAGCTGGGCATATCTCAGACCACCGTGGTTTGCAACCTTCAGGACCTCGGTAAGATCTGTAAGAGCTGCCCAATTGTCTATCACGAACAGACGCCAGCTGAAGCAAACCGCTGATTGTCAGTGTGCACGAAACCTTTAGAAAACCAGCGCAAAGTACATTTCATCAAAAAAGGTGTTACGTGCAAAGAAACGTGGGTCTATTGCCGTAATCCTAAAAACAACGGCAGTGGTTGAGCCTGGGACAGCTTCCTCAACATGTTGCCAAACGTGGGCGCTTGGAGCACAAGGTGATGCTCTGCATCTGATGGAATTTCAAGGGAGTAATCCATTGCGAATTTGTTCCAGACGGTCGGATCATCAAATCCAAACTCTACTGTAACAGCTGGAGCGGACATATACCGTTTTGGAGGAAAATCACCAGACACCACTGAACAGAAAGCGCGTTTTCCTACAGCAGGACAACTCGCGGCCACATACCGCGTGGACGACCCTGGCAAAACTCTAGGAACTTGAGGGCATCCAACAGATGCTACACCTATTATATAGTCCGAACCTTACTCCGTCAGATTATTACTTGTTCCGGTCCATGGCTCACTTCGTTCGTGAGCGGCACTTCAACAACGAGGAAGAAGTGGCAGCTGGTATGAAGACGTTCTTCTCCTCGAAGGACAAGAACTGGTACCGCCGCGGAATCGAAGAACTGGCAGAGTAATGTTTATAGACGTATAATACGATGGCTTACACATTGAATGATTTTCGGCTTTTGTCGTAAAGGTACGCATGCAGACATGAAGTGATCCAAATATTGCAAAGCTTTCGACTCACCCTCTGTATTTGTTCGCATTCCTCCTCGTCATTAGAAACCCATTCTGTATTCGGCATCAGAATTTGATTAATTATCTGGTCCTCAAATATTTCTTCCGCACATGCAGTGTTCCTTCTATACAGAAGAAATCCTCAAAAGTCAAATTTCCAGGCACGTGTGGGTCTCTGCAGCAAGAGTGCATCACCACTGGCATCACTATACGTGATGTTTCCCTATGCGCTCGTTTCATCTTTAATGAACTCTATGAAGAACACATTTCGCACTCGTTGCCTGGGAAATTTCATTCACGCACGAACTGACACTGTGCCGAAAAAATCAGTTCCGTACATTTTCATGTTGCCTGCTTTAAAAGGATTCGTCGTTATTCTCTTTTTAAAAGGTTGCATAATATCATGATCTATGGGCTGTAAAACAGAAATAACATTCGGTGGAAGGAACTCGATTCGGATTAACTGCAGCTCATGGAACCGAACATTAGCTGCACAATTATCCAATACCCAGAAAATTTTCCATTTCTTTTTAGATAAATGTTGATCCAGCTCTTTCAACCATTTCTCGCAAATGTCGCCCGTTATACATGCTTTCTTTTTTGCATAGTGCAAAGAGGGAATTATTCACGTTCCAAAAGCATCTGGGCTACTTTGATTTTCAAATGAACAGAAGAAGCAACCTCTTTGAGCCGGACATGTTGGCTCCCATCAAGACCATAGTCCTTATTTTAGCATATTTTGCACCACTGCATGCATCACGTTTGAAAACCAATGTTTTGTTTGGTAGCACTTTAATTAATGTACCGCTCTTTTGGCATTAAGAACATCTTCCGACATAAATTCGGAAAGTAGAGCTTTTAGCCTTTCTTGACTCTATTTGTTTGTAGTGACTGTGTCGAGCACTGTCACCACAGACTTTCCTGAAAGTCAAGCCATACTTGAATTTGAACTTCTGCAGCGAACCATCGGAATCCTGGAAATCTGTGAATTCTAGCCTCAAAGCACAGTGTCAGTATTATTTGAGTAGGTTGCCGTCATTCGTGCCTCTCATTTTCCTGAGCTAAGCAACTAAACCTATTTCTAATTCTGGATGATTCGTTTCACGGACGCACTGAGGACGGTGCAACTCCGCCGCCTCTGCCCTTATGAACATAAACAATCTTGTCTCTTGCTTTGATGATCGTAGACAGAGAAATATTTGGTATCCCGACCTTTTTTGCAATTTGTGCCTTGTGTAGGACATGTGCATGGACTTCCTTTAAATCTTTTTCTTAACGTCTACTAATAAACAAAGCTTATTTTTTATCCGAAATTCTACGAACAAAAAACCTCTCACTCGTATAGTAACAAAAAGACAACTAAGAGCAAAATAGCATAGCCATGTAAAACATTACACCATAACACATGCAAATACTAGGCTTCTGAGATTAAAATATCTCGGGCAGATGACTTCTCTTGTCAGGGCTCCTCTCTCTCCCTCTCTCCACTCATCAAACCGCGCAGGTGACTCCTCATTTGCGACTTTTCCATTAGTCCAGGAATTTTATTTTTCCCCGCTCTATCTGGGCATGCTGTTGACTCAGTCTGCGAAATGTATTCGTTTGGGGACAAAAGAAAAGTTGTGAAATTGAGAAATTGCACTTCGTGTAAAGAGAAGAATGTATATTTTTAGTTCGTTAATCGGAATTGAAAGTAACATGAAGTTCTGTTAAACAATTTTCGGAGCAGCCAATTATGTAGTTCGCAAATATGAATAGCTCGCAGAAAACAGGTTCGTGAAAACGAGAGCTACTGTATAAATTCTGCAACTAGCAAAGTGCGATGGTGAGAACAAATGTGACCTTTTGCATTTTTTCAGTTCATTCTCAATTCCACAAATGTTCTACTTCGTCTTTTATGCCAATTACCTTTCGTTCTGCAGTATTGCTGCATTACCTCCACATTTGCATAATCCTACGTCCTTTGAAGCAGTGTTTATATTTCATTCTTTTGCCCACAGATGTCAAAAATTCACAACGGTTACTATTTAATGTTAAGATGTTCATAGGACATATTTCCATATGTCCTGTGAAGATGTTAACATTAAATTGAGGGCTTTGGATTATTTTTCAGCTATTGTCTTAGCTGGAAAATAATCCAAAGCGCTCAATTTAATGTTAAGATGTTCGCAGAACATATGAAAATATACACAAATTTAATTTGGATACCAGTGTATATTAAATTATACCCAAGGAACATAAATATTTATTCAAAGTTTTAATATCAGGAAAAAAATCTTCTGAGACCACAAATTTTTCGTGGATTATGCAAAATTACATGAGCTGTGTAAGTGTAAAGAGTTACTCTTCAGTCACATTTTGGTGATCAAAAAACATTTCAACTCTTAAGTGTGGAAAAGGCACACATCCAAAAATTTGGGTCAGTGGTTCCAGCGAAGCAACAGCGCATGCATCATTTTTGGTCAGCACAGTACACATGCCTCCATCTCCATATATTGCCGGATGATCGGAGAGATCCTCGCCCCCAATTCCGCTCTGGAGAAGGCAACATGAGAACATGAAAATGTAATAGGTGCAGTTGTGTATTACTGAAAAAAATCGGTTTCGTTTGAAACAAAATGCAAGTGGATATCTATAGCAATGAAGCAATGAGTCGTGCGAAGTAATTTGAGTTGCACTCGTGCTTCAAGGGCGGCAGAATGGCACTGGAAGACGACATGAGAATTGTCAGAGAACCATTTAAGACATTGATACCGTCGGCAATGTGTCATACCGAAGAGTGCAAGAAATTCTGATGTGGGTTCTGAACATGCACCGCATTATCGCACAGGTTCTGCCAAATATTCGTAACCCCAAATTGAAGGCGTTTCGTGTCGAATTCTGTCAAGATGTTCGTGAGCAGATGGCGAATGAACCAACGTTTCTGTCGCAGGTCATCACTGGGAACGAGACTTGGGTCTTCGGTTACGACCCGGAGACCAAACAACAGTCGTCGCAATGGAAGAGCCCGGAATTTCCACTACCAAAGAAGGCCCGACAGGTCCGGAGCGCAACCAAAATCATGCTCATCGTGTTCTTCGAAATTAGTGGGATTTTGCACAGTGAATTCGTTCCCCAGGTCCAGACCCACGCTGCCCTTCTTTACTACTACGTTCTGCGGCATCTTAGGTAGGATCTTTACCGCAAACGTCCATAAAATGTGGCTCCTTATACGGACATTTCCTGCTTTATACTGACAATGCAGAAGCTCACATAGCGTTAGTAACAAACTAGTTTTGCAGCTGCAAAAGCATGATTACCCTTCCTCACCCGCCTTACTCGCCAGATTTTGCACCCTGAGAATTCTTTCTGTTTCCGAAGATGAAGTTAAAGCTCAAGGGTCGCCGTTTTGCCACCGTGAACGAGATCAATCACGTATCGCAGACGGTGCTTGAAACTATTCGCGAACAGGATTTCCAGGGAACATTCCAACAGTGGCAAACACGCTGGCAGCGGTGTATCGCTGCACAAGGAGACTACTTTCTTTGAGGGAGATCATAGCCAGACTTAAGTAACGTAAGTACTTTGTTGCATATCGGCCTAGTCGGAAATTTTTGATCGGACCGGTATTTCAAGTAGAACTGAATTCCATTTTATGGAAATAAGTAACTCGATGTTTTTTTGTAAAAAAAAAAGAAAATACATATATTTACATATTTACCCCAATGTTAAAATAAATAGTCTGGACGAATTTTCGGCTGGTCATGTGTGTGTATTATTAGTGATGTGTTATTGGTTATTCTTCCAACAAAGGCGGACATCATATCTTTATCTTTAAGAGAAAGCTACCATTCAAAATTAAATAAATCTTCGATAATGCGAATTTCGGAATTGAAATTTTGTTCGTAAGATTCTTTTCTTTTGGAGTGTTTATGACAAAAGCTCTTCCGGATATAAGATCAGTATAACTGTCTCCATAGTTCATTTATCGTATATTTTCGGCGAATAAGAAGGAACTAATGACGTTCGTGCAACCAGGTGCTCCAAAAATCAATATAAAGTTTAAAATAAACATACATGGCACTTTTTTAATAATTAAATTCATTCCTCGTTGCGTAGAGGAAATGACGTTACTGGGAGGAAATAGGAATCATGGTTTGAACAACAGCTGTAATTAGAATGTGGTAATTCTAATGTCGGTGAATCATATTTCCTTGGAATTTCCGTATTAGTGTTTTTCATTTCTTTTGAAAAAGTGATGCGCTATACACTGCTGGTAATTGAAAGTGCAACAACACGGAAGGCAAGAGATATAAAAGCCATTGCGGCAAATGAATGTCTGTCGGACCTGCATTCAGACACTCATTTGCCGAAATGGCACGCAATAGTCAATTTCTGGTAAGGAGGTGTAGAAGATTTGGAGACTGAGAGCAAATGGATTGCCTGTAGCGAAAATTTGTAAAGCCATGGCGAGGAGTAGGGCAGTCATTTTTAAAACTTTATCGAAACGCAGTGCCTTAACTGCCAGAAAACGGCCTGGAAGGACTCTGAATAACAACCAAACGAGATGATCGTGCCATCATGCGTTTAGTTTCATCCCAAAGGTTAGCACTACGTCAAGTTTCTTGGACTGTTGGTGTCACCGTCTCAAAGAACACAGTTCATCGACGAATCAAGGAAGTCGCAACATTGCGCTCCGTAAAAAGCGGCGCCACAAGGAAGCTAGATTGTTATGGGCAAGCAGCCATATTCACTGGATGGATGAGTGGATCACAACTGTTTTTTCCGATGAGTAAATGTTCAACCTGGACGGCCCTGACGGTTGGAACTGCTATTGGCATGCTTTACGACGTGGGCCACGCACCCTATCAAGCAGACAATAACTGGGGAACTTTTGCGTTCAATGGGACAACGTATATCGCTTTTCTGAAAAGCAGGCAAAACTCCAAAACGTAACAGGACATACTCAGCAGCGATCTTCCACCGTTTGCCGAAACTCTAGCGGGTGTTGATTATCTGTTCCAGCAAGACAATGCCTCTATCCGATAGTCTGCATCAACAAAAAGCTGGTTTAATACTCATCATGTGTCAGTAATGGATTGACCAGCACTCAGTCCTGATCTGAACCCTATCGAGAACCTCTGGGGTATCCTAGCTCGTGATGTGTATGCGAATGGACGGCAGTTCTCAAGTGTGGTGGCATTGAAAGAGCAGATTGAACGAAGCTGGTACGCACTCCGTCCATAACACTTACATCACTTAATGGGCAGCATCCACAATCGGATTTTTAGTGTTATTCGGAACAACGGCTCAACCATTCGTACCGGAGGAGCTCATAACTACTAAGTCTTTATATTTTTGAGACAGCGTATTTCTGTTTATTTCTTGTACTTGGTGTTGGAAATGTTAGGTTTCTATCAAACTATTGTGCAGCTGCGTGTCCTATGCTATTTTTGCTATAAATATGAGGTGTACATTTCAGCTCGTTGTTGTTTCTTTTTTATTCGAGAATTTGTTCTGTATCTATATTTATGCGACGCACTATAGTAGCAACTAAGCAGAATTTTTGAAATTTTTTTGAAAAATTTACGAACTTTTACTCTTTGAAGATAAACAAATATTACATTTTGCATTTTCGGTAAAGTTGTGCCTATAAGAAAAAATGTATTCCTATCAGTTAAGATTCCTCATTCGTATTATTAAAATGTTGTGCCTTTATATAGAGTGATATGAAAACAACAAAATCTTGCACTTTTATATTCGTAAAGTTGTATATTGATATTTAATTACACAACACAAAGCTGTATATGGTTATTCTTTGGATTTCTATTTCATTGACGGAATTTTTAAGTAGCTATTAATCTGAGGTATTTGAACTGTATGTGATAGGGTCATGGCCGGTGACTTAATGACTGTTTTCTAGCAGGTAACCACGGAAGTACTTGTTGTTTTTCTTGGGTACAACAGAAATGCCTTGTAATGATTGAATGTGCAGAGAGATGGCGTTCCTCCTGTATTCTCCATCGACTGAAATCCCAAGATGCCCTGCGCATATGAATCAGATGAGTAAGCAGTTTGGAAGTAGAAAAATATGCGATTACATAGGGGACATTTGTGGAGGTTATTTGTTTGTGTTCCTTATACGAATTTAAACTGTGTTCATACGGTGCAGAAACACAACTCTTCGGACTGAATGAGCATTCAAGGCAGATGTAAGGGAACGCACGACTTGGAATAGGTTTCGTGGGTTTGGAGAAGGGGATGAATCCCTTCAAGAGAAGTCCCGGACAGTTCGTCCTGTCAGTCTTCATACAGAAGCCCTGAAGTCGGTATTATGCAGAACAGTAGCCCATCATGAAAGGAACTGCTCTAGTTATTTGGTGTTAGAGATGTAACTTCCCGAAGACCTGCGTAAAATTGGCATTGCATACAAATTGTCATAAGGGTCTCCCATGAATTGTCTGAAGTGAATACAAGAGCAACAAGTCTCATCTTACCTTGCATAGCTGTCTCTTTCTAACAAGGAAACATTTCTTGATACGTTACGCACATGTGATGACAAATGGGTCCACTGTAGCACCTCAAAACGTTCCAGTCACTATCTGTCGACAAGTGACTCCATTCCTCACACGTCGTAGCCATTATGAACTCTTGCAAAGCGGCGAATCGATCACCGATCCAGTGTACGGGAAAAACCTGAAATGTGTGCATAAGTGCCTGAAAAAGAAGAAAACACTTCTGCTTAATAAGAAGGAGGTTCCCTTTCAAGATAATGCTCGTTCCCGCCCAGCTTCATTGACCGTAAACACTATAACAGAACTTGGGTGTAAGCTTTTATGTCCTCCAGCTTGCTCACCAGCAATCTCTCCTTCAGAATGCCATTTGCATCTTTCAGTCCACAATCATTTGCCTGAACACAACTATTCCAACCTTTGATGATTTGCACGCTGCCCTCGAAAGGGTTTTCTTTTTCCATGACCTAGCATTTTCCCGCAGGGATATACAGTATATATGTTGTTACCAAGTTGGCAGAATGTCGTTGATGTCAAAGGTAATTATTTTGATGAATAAATAGCTATATTATACGTATGTGATAACATAAGTATCGATTTCTAAACAGTAAATCATCATCATCATCATTGTCAACCATTATCAGTCCACTGCTGGACGAAGGTCTCCCCAAGTTTCCTCCACAACGGTCTGTCTTGCGCCAGTCTCCTCCACGCGCATAATTTCGAATTTCATCCACCCATCTTCCATGCGGTCTTCTTCTGGGTCTTTTCCTGTCCCTTGAAATCCAATCTAAAATTTCGGCTGTCCATCGATGGTCTGTCCTTCTGGCAGTATGTCCAGCCTATTGCCATTTCAGAGATTTAACTCTGGTCATGATGTCTTCCACTCTTGTCATTTTTCGGATCCACGAGTTATTCTTCTTATCTCTCCTGGTTACACCAAGCATGCACCTCATCCATGCTACTTTGGGTTGTCTGCAGCCTTTGTATGTCTCTTTTAGTTAAGGTCCACGTCTCTGCACCATACGTAAGCACTGGAAGGATGCATTGATCAAGCACTTTTCTTTTAAGACATAATGGCATATTGCTCTTGAAAATTATGCTGTTTCTTCCAAAAGCTCTCCAGGCAAGTTTTGTACGCCGATTAATTTCTTCATCAATGTGACCCTCACTTGATATCTGCTGTCCAAGATAAACGTACGTGTCTGTTATCTCCAGCTTTTCTCCATCAATCGATAAATCTTCATTTCTTGTAAAAGCATTGAACATCACTTTTGTCTTCTGAACGTTCATTTTTAATCCCACTTCTTTACTCTTGTCAGCAAGTTCCTGGATCATACTCTGCAGCTGTAATAGGGTAGTTGCAAAAATGACTATGTCATCAGCAAAACGAAGGTGGGTTAGATAATCTCCATTAATCTTTATCCCTTTGATTTCCGAGTTCAGTGATTGAAAAACATTTTCCAATGTGGCATTAAAGGGCTTCAGAGATATGGTGTCACTTTGTCTCACTCTTTTTCCAATTTTTATGTGTGTTGTATTTTCAAACAGCCGAATCTTTGCACTTGCATTTTCATAGATGTTATTAATAATATTAATGTACGCATCTTCAACACCGCAGGATTTCAGAGCCATTGTGACTGCTGATGGTTTCACCGAATCAAAGGCTTTTTCATAATCGATAAAAGCCATGCACAATGGAAGTTCATATTTCCTCGCTCTTTCAAATAGTTCTCTCAGTACGTGGATATGATCTATTGTGCTGTAGCCACTCCTGAATCCAGCTTGTTCTCTCGGTTGAGCCATGTCAAGTGCCACCTTCAAGCGGTGTGAAAGAACTTTAGTGAAGATTTTATAAACCATTGATAGGCGGCTGATAGGTCAGCCATAAACTGCTTTGCTACATCACTAGCTGTGCTGCGCCGGTGTCTTTTTGTTGATAGCACTATGTACCGATCTTCTGCTGGTGTCGTACTGCGAACACGACCTCCCCCGTGACGTTTGCTACACTCTCCATTTGTTTGAAATGATTTCCAAAGCCTTGAAGCAACACTGTGGCTGACGTCGAACTCCCTGGCAACATCTGCTATTTTTCGCCCTTCTTCAATCATGCCAGTAATACGGCCACGCGTAAAATCATCTAGGTGATGACGGGAAGACATACTGAAAATTGCAAGTTCATCAATTGATTCTTCCCCTTTCAACTTCGCGTTTGAACAAAAACGGTCAATACGCGTCAAATCCTTTATATCTCTTATCAGCGCTATGACGTCACGAACAAGTTCGGCAATCCAAAATTTGCATAGGCACAACACGTCTTACTGTATCCCGCACTTATGCTAATTTCCACAATTTCCTGCTTTCCATTTTATGGTTGCTATCGTTGCTATTGTCATCCGTCCTTAGCAATTGTCCGGCAGTGTACAATCTTTTACGAAGACTGACCAACAACTCTTCGATTAAATGTACCTCACAGAAGTAGTTTCAGGGACTTGGTTTGAATCCAGAGATATTCACATTTTCGGGATTAACATGCAGCTTTTTCATTAAATTGACAGCCCCGGGAGGATCTCCGGTAAGACCTCATCGTTCGAAATTTCGAATGCGATTGGAACTCTTGCTTTGTGTGGGCTTGGTTTGCGTTTCTGAGAACCTTCTTCGCGTCTGGTTTATGTCAACTGGCTGTGTGGAATCTCATTCAGGACAGATTCTATGCTAAAACTGTTCTTCTCGGATGACCTCTTCACCCACCATTATCGTAAGTTGCCGTTCTAACAGTCAGATTCTGAAGCCTATGTCTCATGGTATGCGACAAATTATGGGTTTGTATATCTCTCGCCCGCAAGTCCTTGCTGTTCGTCTGGCCTTCCATCATTGTCAACCCTCGCTCGGGACCTGCGTGGTACACAAAGAGCGTTTGAGAACCAGGGAGGGGGGTGAACGACTTCTAATCCCTTCTAACCTTATCTCTTCTTTTTCTCCTCTTTGTGCTTTCACTCACTAACTCTTAATTCTTTCCCACTTAAACCTTAATTATGCCCATAATTATTCTCTGAATTATCCACGACAAGTTTCGTAATTTATCCAAATTTTTTTCTGAATTATTTCTGTTTCGCCCTCTAAGCTAAATAATTAATCATGGGCCCAATTTTCACACCATTACGATATGATGTATGGATGCATTGAATTTGTCAATCGTTATCTCAGCAAGCTGCTTTGAAGGAACGTCCCAGACCCTTTGGTTAGTCTAGGAACCAGACGCCATCGACTGAATTACGACTGTTTTCGTCGCCTTCAGAGCCAACAAGCAATGACAAAGCATCTTGGGTGGTCTCTGCTTCATTTTGGAGGACTTCTCTTTCCTTTGTTCAAAAAACCCAATCAGCTCCCGGGAATTAATTAATTAACTAATTAATCGGCCTGATTAGCTACGCCCATTATATTCAAAATAATGAGGGCCAAGTCATAACAATATAAACGAAAGTCACGATCAAACAACTTGGAGCAAAAAGTCCTGCAACACCTCTTTTTTTTTTTTTTTTTTTTTTTTGATTGAAGGTTTAACGACCACCGTGAGCAACTGAATAAGCTATAAGCAGTTGCCCATCCCTAATTTAGGGTAACTGGTTCCAAGTAAGGGAGAGAGCTAGTGCCGTAAGTCAAACACAACATCCATGCCTCACCGGGATTCGAACCCGGACCCCGTTTGGACGAATGATCAAAGGCCATCGCTTAGACCACTGCGCCACCGTGGCGGCAAAACTTCATGGTTTGGAGCTGCATGTGAGAACATTGCGATGCGAACCTCCATATTGTCGATGGTACACCAAATGCCCAGAAATACATCTGGATATTAGAAAACAAGATGCTGTCATCACCTAAAAAAATTTATGATAATAATTTTGTTTTTCAAGAGCACAATGCACCCTGTCATCGTGCAAAACTAGTGAAAAACTGGTTTCAGGAAAAAAAAAATGCTCAACATCTTGATTGGCCACCACACTAACCGGACTTAAACCAGATCGAAAATGTTTGGTTCAAAGTTCCCTATGAACTATCAAAAAAGAAGCCAACAACCAAAATTCATTGAATATGTAGATCAAATATGGAATCGTATTGTTCACCCAATCTTTTACAAAACCTTGTTCACAGTATGCAATCAAGATGCAAACCTGTGATTAAAGCTAAAGTTTGGGCAACAAAATATTAGGTACACTTTATCATTTTGCTGCATTATATGTATTTCTGTATTTAAATGTCATTTACTTCCTTATGAATTACAAAAACAATTTTTTAGTGTATACCTAAGTATTGGATAAACGATTCAATTCTTTACATAATTTCGACTCGGTCATGTTTTTTGAAATGTATCTTAAAAACAGAAGTAGCTACAGGAAAAGCAAAAACATTTTTTTTTAAATATCCGCTAAATTTTCCACCTAATGACATATAAATGACGAAATTGCAATAAAAATTATATAGTTAAAAAAAAAGTCAAACTTAAAAATTCACTATCTTTGCCGGTGATGCAATACTTTTCACACCAGTGAAAAAGGATTAAATTAACATTTCTGAGCTTACCCAAATTAAAAGATTTAAAACTGCCATTCAGCAGTAGTTGAAGGTTTTTCCAGGGGGCAGAACGAAAGTTTTAGCTCTTTAAAGAAGTATCTGTACATTTACATATTTACGAAGACATACTTACAACTTTTCAAAATAATCTCCATGAACATCTAAACAATTTTGTGTTCCATTTTACCCAATTCGCAAAATAATCCCTAGCCCTTCAAATTATATTTTGAATATCTCAAAAACTAAACCATCACAGACGACACGGTTTACCTCACAAAACAACACAAACGTAGCAAAAACGAATGGCACTGTTCATTTTAAATTTGCGGGGGTGGGGGGCTGGGCGGTTCCCCAACTTCCCAAAAATTATATTTTAAATATCTCAAAAACTATGCTAGCACAAACGACACGGTTTGCGGCACAAAACAGCACAAACGTAGCACAAACGAACGGCACTGTTGAATTTCGAATTTTCTTGGGGGGTAGGCAAATGTTTTACCCCCAAATTTGGGTGTTTAATATCTCGAAAACTAAGCTAGCATAAACGTCACGGTTTGTGGCACAAACGTAGCACAACCGAATGGCATTGTTGAATTTGGAATTTACCGGCATGGGGGGCTGAGCATCCCCTCCCCCAAATTTATATTTTTAATATCTCAAAAACTAAGCTAGCACAAACGACATGGTTTGCGGCACAAACTAGCTCAAACGAATGGCATTGTTGAATTTTGAAATTGGCGGAGTGGGGTGCTGACCATTTCCCCAGCCCCCCCCCCCAATTTATATTTTAAATATCTCAAAAACTATGCTAGCACAAACGACACGGTTTGCGGCACAAACCAGCACAAACGTAGCACAAACGAATAGCAGTGTTGAATTTTGAATTTGCCGGGGTAGGGGGACTGGCGAAATGTACCTAAATCTGTACGGTTGGAAGGTGACATGACTTTTGTCTTCCTAATATTTACCATTGAACTTGTCGCACTCCCTTTCTTAGTCTAAAACACTAAGTCTCACCAAATTCAGTTTTCACAGTGGCTTTTTGCTCATGACAAAGAATCTTCGAAAAAATAATTAAGTACGGAGGCACCTTTAGCAGTCTTAAAAAAATTATCCAACCTTACAGATATTCAATATTGATTTGGATTAGAACTTTCATTACAGATCACATCGATTGGTATTCTTACCATCCATTTCCCTACGTTTATACCACACACGTGTTTTGTGTATATCCAAAACTGTTTTATTCAAATATGTTCAGCGAAAGCAGGAATTTTTTTTTCGGTAGCGTGCTTTGTATGCAGGATTTCTTAGAGTTTAGTGCATAGACATTCTTTCCTTTCGCCAACAAATATCATTCGAGAAATTTAAGAATAATGTAAAACACCATAGCTTCTTTTTCAAACACAAATCATACACGTGAACCCATAATAAAAAGACTGTTTGTGAGTATAAAGTCCGCATTCCCCACTCAAAGGAGTGGGCGTTTCTGAGGCTTAAGTACGAGCAAAACATCTTAAACCTCTCATCCACTCACGGAGACGAATTTGACGGTCGCATGATGAACAAAATCAGCACCATAAAAAATATTGAAAAAAAAGGTTAGAAATCCGGCTAGCGAACAG
This sequence comes from Macrothele yani, assembly GCA_039090855.1. Taxonomy (NCBI): domain Eukaryota; kingdom Metazoa; phylum Arthropoda; class Arachnida; order Araneae; family Macrothelidae; genus Macrothele; species Macrothele yani. The sequence continues at coordinate 133,523,498 of CM077034.1, forward strand.
CTTTCAGAAATGATATAATATTTTACGAAATCAAACGTAAGACAGCAATCTTTGAAACTATATATAATTGTCTTTGTAATGTCAGGATCTTTCCTATTTTTTGTTTGACAGTATGTAAATGTATCTGGTGTGTTCAGTCATTTGCAAAGTTTAAAACCACTTTTTTGTATTAGGAGTTTCTGTCGATTTGGTGACCTAATCTCTGTATTACTCAACTTCCTGTCGGTGTTGCATCATACTACTGCGACAGCTGTTGATAGAATAAAAGGAAGCGTGCGAGCGTCAGTTTGTTTTTGGTTTTCATGCTGATAGGTTTCATACGTATTTTTTATATAGAAAAAAAAATGAGCGAAACACCGTTATTACGTGTTACTCAGAGGGCACAAATAGTGACTTTTTATCATGAAGGTGATATAAACTCACTATTTGTGCCATACGCAGAAAAGTAAATGTAAGCAAGACTGCTATTCGTAATGCGAACATGAAATATCGAGATACAATGAATTTAGCGAACGAAAGTGGACGTCAAAGGAAAACAAACCCACGTGATGACATAACCAAAGGCAAATAGTCATGCATTCCCCGAGTAGTTCGTGCAAGAAAATCAAGGCCTTTCTAAATTCAGAAGGGTCTGATAATTGTATCAGTACTGTTTTCAGACGTCCTAGCAAATATTTTGGATTAAAGTCTTATAAACCTGCACATAAACCTAGACTAACCTCTGTCATGAATATGAAGACTCTACTTTACCAGGCGTCATCAATCATGGACTGTAAAAAGATGGAACTAAGTTCGTTTTTCCGGTGAATCAACTGTGCGTCAATTCGAATCACGTGACGACCATTTTCGACAAGCAAAAGGCAAAAGGTTTAATTAAAAATGCACGGTTAGCACGGTAAGACATCCCTCCAGTCAGATGATATGGTGTGCTATGTTAGCATCCAGTACAGTTTCATTATCCTTTTTGCCGACAGGCACCACCATGACTGGCCCATTTTATCTGGAAATGTTACATGAGAAACTCTTAACTCATATGCAAGTGCACAGATGCGCAATATTTTTGCAAGATGGTGCCCCATGCCACAGGTCATAGATAGTAATGGACTACTTGCAGAGGGAAAACCTAACTGTGCTTGACGAGCACAGTAATAGCCCCGAACTTAATCCCATCGGAAATTTGTGGACCATTTTAAAAGACAGGGAAGCTGAAAAACAGCCATCAAATTCTCAAGTTTCGATTGGCACGATAAAGTACGTTTGGTGTGAGACATTTCAAGTGACTAATGCAAATCCCTGATTTAGAATATGCCACATTGTATTCTGTCCGTTATAAAAAACAAAGGTGGCCACACAAAGTACTGATTTTGGTCTTTTTGTGTTCGAAATAATATAAGTATTCGTCTGTGTTGTCATTTTTTCAAATATCCCTGACTAGTTATTAGTTGTTTCTTTGAAAATCTTAATTTTCAATAAATTAACAAGTACTATTAGGTTCTTGCAAATGACTGCATAAAATAGTTTCTTATAGCACGAATTTCCTTGTTGTTGTTTGAAAAAAGTTAAAAAGGTACCATTCTTAGAATTAACCATACAAATATTTTGCAATTCCATGACAGTGGCTTATAAGATTTCAGGTTAACAACGCATTCTAATATTTAAATATTTTTATTTATAAAGGAAAACTAAGGTACGTGTTGTGGAAATTTGATGTTTGCAAATAATAAGCTTCAACAAAAATCGTGCTCGTAAAATATAGAGGAAGTAGAAAAAGGTGGCAACAGAGAGCAATATGGCTGGATGAAATAGGAGATGCTTGTAGAATGACCCAAGAAGGGTTGCGAGATCTTTTTGAGAATAGGTCGAACTGCGAATGTTTTGTTCATACAGCAACCAAGAGTTCAACCTAACAACCACACTCAACCACACCAACAACTTATTTTATTGAGTATTTGATGTGAATTTCTACATTTAACTCACACACTTTATTTCGCTATTTGAAAGACATGCTTGCAAGTTTTTGTGTGTGAGTGTGCTTTTTATTACACCAATTATTTTCCCAGTCTTTTTCCATTGCCTGACAATATTTGTTTAAAATGAAAAAAAACAAATGTTTCCGATCCATGAAGACGATTTTTTGTATATGTCTCAAAGTATTCATAAACAAAGGCGTTATGTATTCCGTACAAATAATTATCTTCGTATCAGCCAGGTTTTACATTTTTCAGTTTAGTCTTACAAAAAATAGTTATTAATAATTAAACTTCCAAATAGTTTTGTAATGACCTGGTATTGGCCTCTCTAGGATTAAATAAAGGCGTCTTCCTCCCCCTTTCTACCTCCCTTCCGTGTCACTTTCCTATCGGGCACTCTAGCCCAAATCATCTAACATCCTATTTCTAAGGGTTGTTTAATACCTGGGATCAGACACTCCGTTCCTAAAATCCTCTACATATGATCAGATTTGCAAAGTAACTCAGTAAGCTAGGTTGTAAGTTTGCCGTTTGTTATGCAAAATTTCTCAATTGAATTCAATAAGGTTTTTCAGATTCTTTCAAGAAGCATTTGCGAAACATTTTTCCTAACTGACTTACTTCGCTGAATGTATGCACGAGAACTGAATTAAAGCAAATGATCTGACAGTGGTTACATTGAATTTCCCACTTTAGGGTAAAAGAGAAAAATGTCCGATGGATAATTTGTATTTGGTTTTCGATAAGTATGCAGAAGAGCATTTAAGAAATACCGTAGATGAAAATAAGTGAAAATACTTATTTCTAATTATTCATTAGCTCCGTAAAAAAGTGGTTTCCTTTTTGTTTCGAGGCTTTAAATATTAATTTGCACAAATAAAAATAACACTTATCTATAAGTAACGGATTAATTAGAAGAGGTTATGTAATATATATACGCTTATTCATTATCCAGTCATTTCACAGTCAATGTTGCACGTCAAGAAAATCACATTGTTGTTCAATCGGACAATTGACGACTTACAGGTTTTCAAGTATGTATTAGTTAACAGAAATAATGGTGACAGTAAACATAAATCATGATTTCTTTTACGAGTGGACAATGAGCTATGGAGACAGGAAGGATATCAAGAAGGTAACAATTATTTTAGATAATCCTTCAAACAGAACAGGAAAGGGTCTATTCATAGCATCTTGTGGAATTTCCATTGGCTGACCGGTTCCAATCAGAGCTATTTATTACGTGAGGCATAAAAATAATAATAACTACACGCCATCATTTCACTTAGCTCTAACCTGCTCGTACACTCTGAACCAGTTGCCTCCGAAACGCCGTTTTTAAGCGTGGCTTGCAACGATAGCGTCTCTCTGGAGTGGCCACGTATTTGAAATCAACTCTTCAAATAATGCTGAGTTTTCTACAATAGTACCGCGTGCCCAACCATCGTGGCCTCGTTTCTTCGAAATATCAAGTTTGCTCCTAATCATTTATTGTCTAGTTAAGTCACCGCGTTTAAAGTGTTGAAACGTTCTATTACCCAATTTGCAGTTAGATGCCTACCTTCCTTGAGAAAGCCATCTGTTTGATGTGCGAAAGCTTGGAAAGTTTTATTTCTATTCTACGCCAAGAAAAGTTTCGGATTTTTAGTATAGTTATACTATTTTCGCTTGAGTAATGATTTCCGGTATGTTGGAATGCGTATCATAAACAATGCATTGCATGATTTTACTAATTTGTTTCCTATAAAAACTTGTCGAAGATGTTTAGGGAGACTTTAATTGGAACGTTTTGAGCTGAAGTAATTAACGTGGGTAACAAGTGATTTATTTCCAGTGTTATTTCTGCTGCTTCTTGTCTCTGATATTATTTTTGATTCTTAACAGGCTGGTAATATCTAAGTATTACGCTAAAATCACGAATGCATTGCGTTATACGACCGTCGTTTCGCCATACAGCTCGTAATGAATCTAAGAATGTCTCTTTGCCAGTCGCTGCAAACCCTTGCCTTCCTCGTAAAGGGCTGTTCTGTGAAATGACTTGTGAAACAGGGGACCTAGTAATCAAGTTATATGAGTGAGGTGGCCAGACTATAATAGTTTCAAGGTATGGAAATTAGAATTGGACGAAGATATCGATTCGCTATACAGCAGAGCACATTTATAACGAATCTCTGTTCCCAAGGTATGGAAATTAGGAATGGACGAAGATATTGATTCAAAATACGTATCGTTCAATATAAAATGGGACCCGCGTAAAACGAGTTTGTATTTTGCGAGGTCCCAGATTTAACGATCAAAACATTAGCTTTCGTTTGAAATTGCGCATATGCAAACCTAACGTGATCATTTTAGTTAACAGATTTCGAAAAATCCAGGGATTTAACGAGGAGAGAAAATCTAAGACAATTACTTTAACCACCAAAGTACAAAAAAATACATATTTAACGAGGACGAGAAAATAAGCTAAGCACTCTACAAGGATCGTGGAACCGAAATGGTTGCATGCAGAACGAAATTGCAAGAACGTAGGGGAATCTCATTGAGCTAGTGAAGAATTTTTATAGAAAGGCAATGCGTAACAGATGTAACCTATTCCAGTGGCCTATGCCTAGGTAGTATCACGTCAGCAGAATTGAAATCAGGCGACCTTCTAGCGGTTAGAAAAGAATATGGAGTTCGCGCACATTAAATAAGTGGATTTTATATCAACGATTTCGAAGAATGGTAGGGAGGAATGAAGTGGATTGGCTCCTACGTGAAGTCATGTGATAACAATTTTTAGATTTGGGTTTATTGTATGTTTCACGCTCCAAGTAAGTGTTGTTTTTTTTTTTATTGAGGGTTTAACGACCAACGTGAGCAATTCAATGTGCTATAAGCAGTCGCCTGTCCCTAATTCAAGGCCACTAACTCTAGGAAAGGGAGGGAGCCAGTGCCGTAAGACAAACACAACATCCATGCCTCGCCGGAATTCAAACCCTCCTCCACTTCGGACGAGATATCTGAAACCACCGCTAAGACCACTGCACAATCTGAAGCCATCGCTTAAACCACATCAGCGATGAATTGGGTGTATCGGTGCTGCTTCTGCTTCATGTGTGTACTTTAAAAGCGATCAGGCTAACGTGGTTCTAAAGAATGAAATCCTAAACTTTTAGAATTAAAAAAATATCTAAAGAAAAATGTTTTCCATATACGACAAAGAAGCGGATATTAAGATCTTGAAAATGGTGAAAACATTCTACAGTATGAAAAAAAAAACCTAAACACAAAGGACCCATAGAAAGAAACGACCGCCCTTATCCGCGAGACAGCGAATAAGGGCGGCCTTCTTTGACGTGGTTGAAGCGAACATTGCGAAATGTCGTCTTCTTTTGAAAGTCAGCTTTCTACAGCGGGAGCGTGAACACAAGAGGAAGTGAGAGTTGGTAGGAGTGTTACATAAGTATTGAAAGTTCTGGTGAAGTATGTCTCAGCGTATCAGGGAGACTGTGTTATCGAGCTTGCGGCATTAAATTTTGCATGAATATCCACACTCTTCCGGTCTTTGTTCCCTTCACAGTTCTATTCTGTTGGAAACATATCTTCGAAGATAGGTACAGCATGGTGCAAATCTTCTCGGGAATAGAAATTAAAAAAGCTGAATCTAAATTTACTTGGCATCAATGACCATCAATTTGTTTCCAGTTAAAGTTGTAAATAAATCCCGGAAAGGAATGATACGAGGTTCGTTCAGAAAGTAATACCCGTTATGAAATAAAAACAAAAGAAACTGAAGTTCTCACAGTTTTTGTATTTTCACTAATACTACCCATAAACACTCATTTTTCAACGTAATGGCCGCCGGTGTTTAGGCACTTGCCATATCGCGTGACTAGTTTTTGAACTGTGCTATCAGAATAGAAAGACGCCATGACACCGTGTTCGTATTTCGGAAAAGTCCTTTTTTCGACCCATATTGTGCAAATAGAATCACTAATCTGACACCCTATATGCGTGATGCCATTTCTTCAGAAATACCAGACACAAGTATGTTTCATATGAAAACCATAAAAACCTGTTTCATTTCAATACGTGAATAACCAAATTATGACCCTTAGTTAGGGACGGGAAACTGCTTATAGTCCATCGAGTTGCACACGGTAGTCATTAAATCTCAAAACAAAACAAGACGACAAGTTTCTCCCGTTCCTTAAGCCGGTGATACGTAATTAGAGAAGAATGAATGCTTCTATATTCTGAGATAATACAAATCACCAAAGTTCTTCGCAGCGGAAATGCTCTCTGAAGTTCCGGCTTATAATGAAGCCAGTTGTACGTAACTTACCAACATTGTCCATAGTAAGCTTCTTCTTTGGAGGTAAATAATGGAGTCTAAGCAGAAGCAACGTTTCTCACATAGAATTATGAAATTTTATCTCTAGAACAAAAAAAATCGCGTCATTGCAAATAGCATAAGATCTTAACGTCACTACTACCAGCGGTCTATGTATAAATATACATGTATTTTCACTAATACTATTTTCATGTATTTTCACTAGCATAACCGATCACTTTTACTACCATTCACAGCTCTGTACAGACACTAGATCTTCAGCCTAATACCTACAAGCAACTACAGAAAGCAGCTGTCTTGAACCCTTGTAGAATAGTAAAGAAGTTCCTGGACAACTGGGAGAAGGAATGCTACTTCCCAGAATTGGTACGTCATACTCGTCCCGGAAAGAAGAGAAGAAAACTATCAGGAAGATGTGGCGTCTCAAAATTAAAAATAATAAATAATAATAATATTGGCTCTACGAACGTAAAAACAGTTTTCCCGAAATGATTGGGTTTTACGTTGAATTTGGGCAGTAAGACAAAAAAAATCCTTATACATTTCATCGCAGGCAGCCATTCAGCATTTCCATGTATTTCATAAGAAAAAGGTAATCGATACGAGAAATAATCTGTGTTGGAATAAGCAAGTAAATAATAATACATATATACTATATATTTGCAAAGCTTAGAATTTGTATTCTTCAGAAATATTATTGATACTGTTCTCTGCAGTTTTGTAAAAATTACTCTGAGGAAAACATTTCAAAAGCTGAGAGAAGCAGCTTCCTGTGCAGAGCTGTGATAATCACGTTTAATAAACTTTCACGATCTATAAAATCTGTACATATAAATATCTGCTACAATCAATCACATTAATGCGGATGCTGCATCAGATCACGGGGCATTTCTACTAAGGAACTTTTTGTCATTATTTTTGGAACAGAAAAAGATTAAGCTGGCATTATGGCATCCGTTGTCCACCAGATTTTCCAGAATTGACACCTTGGATTTCTGGTAGGGGGTTATGTCCAGGATGTACAAGACAAGACTCTCCCTCTTACCACAACTGTAGTAAGCCTTTTGCCGCGATGTCTGTTTGATTCACCCCGAGAAGCTACATTATTCGTTCCCTGCAGTTGTCACAAACTTGTGTATTCCAATACCTTGTAGTGTAAGACATGTTAAAGGGTTGCTGTTGTGATAGTGCCACCAAATCGATGCAATGCTTCTATAATTTCATTGATTTTCACTCTACTGAAGAACGTTCAGCTGTTAACTTCCTCGGTCGGAGGTTACTTGAAATGAATTTTTTTTTATAGTTGCCAAAAAATGTTTTCTGTCTAGCTGATGTGTTTAGTGAAGACCGCTCTGTAATACCTGAGACTTCCACAGTTTTAGTTTTCAAAAATTCTGTCCATAGAGAACTTTTCAGGAACGCCTTTTGTGTCTTACCGTCTTCGACCTTTCCCTATAAATCTTCAAAATATATTTAATTTTATTTCCTAAATAAACGCATGCAAAATTTAATCAGCATTATAATATAAATGTTTTCTGAATTGCCCTTTGCTGCAATTGAAAAGTCAAGTGACTGTCTTCGAATGAAAATATTTTCGAATTTAATTGTTTATGAGCTATGGGCCTTTGGTAGCAGTGAAATTACGACCTTATGCTATCTGCAATGTCGCAAATATCTTTCTTATTTTATTGAAACCTTTTCATATGAAAATTTCAAAAACAGCACGATTTCTACATCGGCGCTTAAACATTATGTTGTGATCCGTAAGTTTACTTCTTCATCGTTGTAACATTTTTTTCTTTAAATCCAAAGCACAAAGGAGAAAAAGAATGTGCAGCTTTTAAAATCTCGAATGTCTGTATATCAAAGTTTCATAATTCCTACTCTGATGTATGGTAGTGAAACCTGGGTACTGCAGAAAACACATAGCAGTCGTTTGTGTGCTGGGGGATGCTTTACTTAGGGGTTCATTTGGAAAGATACCCTCTGATCATGTGAGGATTGAATATGTGTTGCTGATGAAGCGTCCTTGTAAAGATGTAGAAAGGAAGTGAAATGATTTGTACGGTATATGTGGTGAAGATTGGCGTGATGCACACCCCGAGTTAAACTACAAGAGTTAACGAACAAGCGGAAACCCTGTAAATAGTATGCCACAAAGAGCGAAAATTTTTCCAGAGAACTGTTAAGAAAGGAAACAATTTTACATCAGCAATCCAAGTATGGAAAAGTAATGGAGCTCAGAGGGTATTCGCTACGCATGCACGTGCCCACTGAGATGCAGAACTTACAAGTTTGAAAAAAGAAAATAGCTGTTGGCATATGAACGGTATGGATATTACATGGTCTCCAATCCTGGTGCAAATGAAAGTTTGAAACAATGGCTTCAATAATGCACACTGTGGGCATTTCTACGGGCTACGCCATGATCCGCGCCAGAGGCTTAAGCACCTGACAGAATTAAGCACAACGCGGAAGTCTGAAGAACACATACTATAAACAGAAAAAAAAGACAAAAATCTTAGACGAAGAAACGCCGACATGTCAGGAGCCAAAGATAGAGGAACCGCTAAAGATGGCTCTAAAGTGGTGTCTAGTAAGGGAGGCGAGAGAAGCAAGATCAGGCGTGAAATGACGCAGGAGGAGAATGAGCACAGATTCAAACACCAAGGCAAATATAGCTATCCACAAAGAGTCCATGGCGAGTTCTTCTGTGTCAAAGAAATGGAAGCATTGATGCAAAACGGTGTACGAACGTCATGGAGAACAGCGTCTTGACATAGATTCATAATGAGACAGAATAAAGTAGGAGACATTCAAAGAAAAGATGATCCAAAGAAATGCACAGGAGTGAGTAACCCAATCCGAAGAATGGCATTGATCACGGTTCCAAACCGCCAGCTTTTCCCCTCGACAATCTGCTAAAAGAATGAGATAGCGAATAATCGCCATGATTGGGGTAATGCAACCACAGAAAGCTAAGCCTGATATTTAATCCAGATTCTTAACATAATTACTGGAGTTCAAGAATAATATATACAGTGATTTTATTAATTGTTTTCGAAAAGATGAAAATTAAAAGGAAGAATATGAAATGATTTGTCATATACGCAAAAGTCTGGCCACTTTCGCTTTACACACTCACCTGGGGCGTATATTCGAAGCTAGCTGCGAAGCCTAGAGAAATAAATGCACAAATAAAAGTCAGTTATCGACGGTATTAAGATATGTCGATATCTTCGCTGCGAAGAAAAACGCGTGCAGATTCGCTTCTTTGACTCACTCTGGCGACAGAAGACTAAAGGCGTAACGCAAATAGCTCTTCCAGAATCTTCGCTGTTCTGATTCGAATACCTTCCATACTATCGCCTGCTAGCGTTTTCATGAGAACTCTTGTATAAAACACCATGGCCATGGGTTCCTAAGTTGCCTGTTCCAGATCCACAGTTAACGGCATCTGTCTACTTACTCTCGCCTTTGTTCAATATCCAACGTTCGCAACTATATATTATCCCAGGAAAGACCATGGATTAAAATATTCTGATCTTTGTTGCAATTGAGAAGTCTTTATCCTTCATAATCTTTTCCAAATTTGCAACATCCTTTTTCTCTAGGTATAATCTGCTCCTTATTTCACCAGGGCCCTGCCCTTCATTATCTACTTTGGAGCTGCAGAAAATGATGAAATTGTCTACGACTTCCACTTCCTCATCGTCAACTGTAAAATCTGTAAGGTTGGAAGGTGACATGACTTTTGTCTTCCTAATATTTAACATTGAACTTGACGCACTCCTTTTATCAATCTAAAACACTAAATCTCACCAAATTCTATTTTCACAGTGGTTTTTTGCTCATGATAAGATTCTTCGAAAGAACAATTAAATGCTGAGACACCTTTAGCAGTCTTAAAAAAATTATCCAATGGTACAGATACTCGATATTGATTTGGATTAGAATTTTCATTACCGATGATATCCATTGATATTAATTTACCATCCATTTCCCTACGTTTATACCACACACTCGTGTTTTGTGTATTTCCAAAACTGCTATATTCAGTTATGTTCAGCGAAAGATAGGGAACTTTCCTTTTCGGTAGCGTGCTTTGTTTGCAGGATTTCTTAACGTTTAGCGCTTACGACATTCTTTCCTTTCGCCAACAAATATCATTTGAAAAATACAAGAATAGTGTAAAACCCCATAGCTTCTTTTTCAAACACAAATCATACAGCTAAACCCATAAGAGAAAGACTGTCTGTGACCCTAAAGTCCGCATTCCCCACTCGAAGGATTCGGCGTTTCTGAGGCTTAAGCACGAGGAAAATATCTTAAACCTCTCATCCACTCACGTAAACAAATTTGACAGTCGCATGATGAACAAAATCCGCACCTATCGTCTTTTTCAACATTACTTTACAAGCCATCGTCAGACCCGGCCTCAGAGATACAACGGCTGTAGGCAAAAATTGACTTGGATGAGCTAAGCATTTTTGATTGAAGAACATGAATGGTTATCAATCACAAAGATATGAATTTTCTATCAGATTCAAGTAACAGTTTTTCCTTAATGACATAAAACTGAAAAAACATTTCGATGGCTGATTACAAGATATAATTGTAATGTAAACTTCTACCGTATCCTTATTTGTAAATGACATTTTACATTGCTATCGTAGAAAGGATTTCATAAAGTTTATGAAATTCTCCGATCAGGAACCATTTTTCGATCTGTATTAGTCAAACCTTCTATTGTAGTACGTAGACAAAATTGTCGGAGCTATAATCCATATACATCACAAAATCTGAGAACTTCTGCATATCAAAAGGCAGATAAACTTTCATCAACTGTTTAGTGTTTTCACTACACATTTTTTCTTCGCAATTGCCGTATTATTTGTGAAGTAGGAAGAAAGGAAAAAGCTGGTATCATATGGCTTCACTGAAATCATTTTTAGAAAACAGTAGGAGAAGAAAAAAGAAAAATCGAAGCTTTACTAGTTATCTTTCCATTGATTTCTTTTATTTCTTTTTCAAAATCATGCAGATAAAAATGTCATGACTAAATATAAATATGCGATTAAAATTTGCGGTTCCTAAATGTGGCGGCCGCAGGAAATTGCTTTGATCGCCTATGCGAAAAGCTGACTGTAACTGATTTTCAAAAATTAAACGCCGAATGCCCCAACCAATACTTTACGTCAAATTTACTCTACATTATCTCAGGGCAAAAAAACTCTCGTGATCTAAGCGTTTTAAAATACCAGTACGTAATTGGAACTCAGAAGACATCAAAACCTAGAAAGCTAATTTCTTTGTAGATTGAAATGCTAAATTTATAGTAATTGTAGGATCACTAATATCAGAATGCATTAGGAAGTCTAACACCAAATTCAAATTAGCTGCTCTGGAGAAATAACAACAAACTCTCCTGTGAACCCAAAACTTAAATCAATCGCAAGAACTGAAGAAGCACGAACAGCAAGGCCATTTATTACCACAATACCAGATCCAGAAGAACGTAGGGAACACCAAAAAGTTCGAGTTCCTTGTGAATGATTTAATGACACAGGACTTTGAACACGATGACTCTTTCAGCTTCAAAGCCAAAAATCCCTTGTGTCAACACAGTGTTCACCAACATTTGAGTCCCTAGTGAACGGGAATTCCAGTTTCAAAATAAAAGCTGAGGATGCACCAAAATACGAGGTCCTACTAAATTCAAATGAGTGATATATAATAATTTCTCCGGATATACCAGCTCATTTTAAACTTCAACGCCAAGTTCATATTTAAAAGTCAAGGAACGCCTGCAGACAATGCCCTTGTGAAAATCCTCCAAATACGCGGCGTCAGTGAATAAACAAAGATATCGCTCTTACCCAAGGAGGATAGAAATAAGGGAGAGGGAGCATAACGTGCAATCTCTACGTAACGCTCAGAAGCCGACGCTCCTGAGCGGCAGCCATCTTACATTACCCGTCTGTGACTGCGTTCCCATCAAATTACATACTAACAACGTCAGGCAGGCTAGCACTTTAAAGGCCATCTTGCGATAAAAAAAGTAATTTACATTTATGGATATAATCTAAAATAGCACCATTATTTTCTTTTCTTTCAAAGCAATGCGAGGTAACGTTTTATCGCTTCGCACGACAAAAAATCCGACTTGTCCCACGAAAGGTACATACTATTTAAAGTAATGCATGAAACAGTTATCTCTACTAAACAATAAAACACGCTGATTTATTTTATGTGATCGAGTGAATACTTTTAAAAACACAAACGGAACGAAATGCACCTTAAAAACGATAATTCGTGCTAAACCTCATGATTTACTACGAAACTTTAACGAAGGGTACACGAAATATGCAAAATTGAAAAGCGTTTGTAGCGCACAATAAAATTCGATTAGCATTAATAGATTACTATATATCCATCGTCCTTGCTATTATACCAATAATAAACGCGATTATTTACAAAATAAAAAAAAAACATTTATTGTGAGCTAAAAACTACGGTAATGTAGCTTTTGGCCGAGACTTACTGAAAACTGGAAATGTTTTGCTATTCCATCATATAAGTTTTTGTTCAAGTTTGAAAAAATAGATCTTTCTTCAGCTTTTAATGTTGCTTTAGCTTCAAATAAACAATTCAATAAATCAGTCAGAAGCAAACGAGTTTCTAAAGCTTAAATCTGTATGTGAACCACTAAATTTTAATAAGAAAAAAAACTACAATGAATGAACACCAAACCAAAACAAAAACGCAGATTAAAAGAAAAAAGATTGCCCTTGTGTGCTCCGATTTACATTGTTTTGATAGTTTGTTAGTGTACTCCCATGCCCTTGATCGGACACTACTTGTGTAGGTCACCGAGCAACACTGCAACAAAGAACGGGTTACAAATAAAATCCTCACCCACACAGGAAATAAAATTCAAAAGAATACTTTTTTATTGTCATGCAACGTCTGACTTAATATTGACTTAATACCTCATGTTAACCACACTTTACAAGAATATCAGACTTAGTTACATTGCAGTTTGTTAACTCTTAATATTACGAAACCAAAATGTATTCTTTTTTCCAGTCGAAAGGTTCAAGTTGAGGCTCTACCGGAAGTGATTATAAATTATATTCCTTTTATTTTTCAAGAAAGGGTTAAGTGTTTAAGTTTTTTTTTTGTTTCAGGAGAATTTAACGTGGGATGCTCATGTTGAAGTTATTTCGTTCCTTGAGTTATTTCATGGGTTTAAAGGCAATAGTCTCCAATAGGAGTTTTATCTAGAGTTTCAAATCTATAGCCACTAAGTATTAAATTAACACTCTTTTATTCTTTTATTTATCCCTGTCTTATTGCCTGCTTGCTTAGGGTAGGGCAACTGGATGGAACATTAACGCAATTCTTTCTTTACAAAAAAAGTTGAATTCACTGGAAGAGTTGAAAATCCTGTACAGTCCTACTAAATTCTTGATCTTTGTGAGATTATACAGCTATTGACTGGTGTTAATGCAAGAGTGTGTTTATGCCAACAGACATCTCAATCTCATAAATATATGTTATCCTGCACAAAGTTATCAAACTCGTGGTTATGATAACTTTTTAATTCCTAGGGCTTGTACTAATGCGCTGTATTTCAATATTAATGTTCATTTTCCCTGGAATGGGTTGCTGATTTATAAAATCACTTGCCAGTTTTGTGTAGTTAACTATGTGTAACATGACAAATAATAAATAAAATAAAAATAAAACAAAAAAATAAAAGCAAACTTCCGACAGCCATTAGCCTTTTAAACATTTCTAACATGAACAGTAAATTCTAGTTAATTGGGCCATTGGTTAATCACGGCAGCCATTTACTTCAGACAATTATTGAAGAACATCCCAAATTAACTCTTTGGGATCAAGCTTCACATAATTGCAGCAGCTGCTTAATTGAAAGTAATTATACTAGCCCCGATGTGTCTCAAGTAACCGGAATCTGCTGTATATGTTTTAAGCTTGAACAGCTATTCAGTTCAATTAAACTGACACTCAAGTGGTGCAGTGGTTTAAGCTCTGGCTTCTCACCATTCATCTGAGATGGATTCAACTACAAGATATTTTCACTGCCTGAATAGTGCTTTTCAGGAAGCATAAATTACACATTGATTCAATATGTTTTCAATGTAATCTTCACACACAGACAGAGATTCGTTATATGTAAAATTCTTTTGTTAATATAATAAAATTTCCTGAAAATGGTGGGCAGAGCCAATGCTCATGTGCTTCAATGGCAGAACCACCAACCACTACATCTACTTGCTCAGTTGTTTAGATCAACACTAACATCAACACCTGCATAATGTTATTTCATCTGAACAAGGCTGTGAATTTTAAAACAAGAAAAAGAAAAAAACCCTACATTTAGCTGATTTCGCCCCTCGGGTAGGGCAATCCACCCCAGCAGTGAAATAATTCATTGAATTTGGCAGCAATTTTTGAATTTCTGAACAGTGCTACAAATACTGCAAAATGCATATACACTGCCGGAAAGTGAAAAAAGAACACCAAGAAGGAATTGGCGGACGATCATAAAAATTTACATATGTTAATGGGGTCGAGTTTACGTAGGTGTGATGTTAAATTCAGGACCAACCGGTGAGCGCTTACGCCACAGCACGGCATAATATGCAAATTATCGTCGGTGGTATTTAAGGAGTACGGCGAAGTGAATGTAATCAGTCGTCGCCGTACGGACACGTGCGAAGACCCCGAAAACGCTGCAATGCCTGGACATGGAAGACGTGTACGATTTCCGCAGTTATCGGACTTTGAGCGAGGTCGTCTAGTCGGACTCCGCAAGGCCGGGTGGCCGTATTGCGGAGAGAATTCGACGGTAAGTATAGGTGGTAGTACGATGGTGGCGTAGATGGTCCGAGGAACATTCCCACACGAGAAGACGTGGAACCGGGAGTCACAGGCGGACTGATGAGCGGACAGATCGACGCATAAGAAGAGCGGCGTTGTCAAGCAGAACATACACTGCGACGCAAGTCCGAGTTGCCGTTGCACCTGAGGTGACTATGCAAACAGTCCGCACCCGTCTACTGGATGCAGGACTACGTGAACGTGCGCCTCTGGCATGTATACCTCTGACTCCAGCCCACCGTCAGGAACGGCTGCAGTGGTATCGCCAACGTCTACACTGGAGAACGCAATGGCGATCTGTCGTGTTCAGCGATGAAAGCAGTTTCTGCTTGGGAGCCTCCGATGGCCGTATGCGTGTTCAGAGACGCACAGAGGAGCGTCTCCACTCTTCTTGCATCCGCCAGCGATGTGTGAAGAGAGGTCAGCTATCACTCCCGTGCACAACTAGTGTTTGTACCGGGTACGTTAAACAGCACCTCCTACATCAACAATATCATTCAGCCCGTTGTTGTGTCATTTGTAAGGTCAGTCATTCGTGGTGTTTCCAGCAAGATAACACACGCCCACACACGGCACATGAAACGCAACATGCACTTCAGGGTGTGAGACAACTGCCATGGCCTGCACGTTCACCGGATTTGTCTTCCATTGAGCACGTATGGGATTTTATGGGACAACGACTTATCCGGTCTCTACGACCATCCCCGATTTACGCGTACAGGTTGAGGATGCTTGGAACTCAATACCCCAAACTTACATCCAACATCTGTACGACAGACTATATGCTAGAATTGCACAGTGTGACGCAGTTCATGGCGGTTCAACCTCGTACTAACCATGTTACATGGAAATGTTATTTTTTAGTTTACCAGCAAATACAGCTGTATTTTGCCATAATGTTTTGATCACGTTATCCTCTGTATTCCGTTATTAAGCTGTATAAATTTCGTTGGTATCAGACGTCTCCTTCTTGGTGTTCTTTTTTCAGTTTCCGCCAGTGTTTTTAAAACTGGATTAAAAAAATGAGAATTAGTGCTACTTGATCTTTTTAAAATATTACAGAAAATATTGCTTAAGCCAAATTATAAAAAAAGAATTTTCATTTCATTTAACGTTAGACAACTCCTTATAGTCTCTTAAATAAAATAAGTTTTGTATATAACTGACGCACTGAACTTGACTTATTCACCAAATGTTTCCCCCAATACATATATCTAATGAGCAGATAGTTTTTCACTACTGCTCTTATTAGGTGTGCAATATGATTAATGAAGAGAGAGGCATAATGCATGTGTGCACTTATGTCAGCAAAAAGTGGCAGACGAGTTACTGAATGCAGGATTTCTGTTTCAGTTTGCAGTATTTCATGTTCTTTTTTCAGATGTTTATTCCTTGAGAAAATTCTGCGTTGTAATACTGATTCACTTTTCTTGCATAAGATGAACGCATCTTTTGAAGGGTGAATCAATTTTCCCTGCTTTTGAATGAGGCCAAGGAATGTCGAAATAGTCGTTCAACAGAATGAAGTGCATTGATACACACTTCACACTTTAAATGATGTGGTACTTTTTTATACCACGTACCCTGCGATACAATATACCACATGCTTAGAGCAGACACTTAGTTGGCCGCCCCGGTGGCGCAGTGGTCTAAGGCGTTGGCCTCTGATCATTCGTCCGTAAGGGGTCCGGGTTCGAATCCCGGTCAGGCATGGGTGTTGTGTTTGTCTTACGGCACTGGTTCTCTCCCTTCCCTGGAACCAGTGACCCTAAATTAGGGACGGGCGACTGCTTATAGCCCATTGAGTTGCTCACGGTGGTCGTTAAACCTCCAATCAAAAAAAAAAAAAAAAAAAAAAAAAAGACACTTAGTTGCCCGGCATCAAAATGATAATCATGTTCAGATTCTTCCACATTTTTCTGAAGTAGCCACATGATCATTCTCTATGCGGTAGCCGAGAAGTTAATCACATTTTCTGTAGAAAGCACACTAGACAAAGATAAAATACTCAGTTCATCCAAAGGCACACAATTGCCAGTGGGTGCATAACAGTTTTTTATCTCTGATCATGTGAGCACCTTTATATAAGCTGCTCTAAATTGCCTTGCAGTGGGATTGTTGTTAGCACCACAGTGAGACCTGATTGTTTGAAAAAGCAGTTCAGTATGGTCTTGGCTGAGCTTATATGTAGGCAAGTATTGTAAGCGCCCAATAACATTTTCTATAAAAGATTTGTACAAATTTTTGATGCTCTGTATGCATACAAGGAAGCCAATAAATCATGTTTTCCTTTTTGAAGCTGTGATTTTATTACCATTTTGGCTTACTTTCAATGAAGAAATGTATTCAAAAGTTTCAGTCAGAACTTGAAATACTTCTTGTGAATCATTTTTATTTAATGTTATTTTTTCATACTGTTTTAAACTTGTAGAGTTTAATATATCAAATAGATCATTAAATTTGTTGATGAAGGTAACTGTTGCTTTAGACCCTTCAAACTGTGAAAGATGAAATGTTTCTGCACAAAACTCTATGGCATCAGCTACAGACTTGCTGAGAAGCTGTGATGCTAGTCTAACCTTCATCTTTTGTTTACGGAATTTCACATCAGATTCTTCAAGTTTATTACTTAAATTCAGCCCTTCACGTTCTTGTAGCTCATGAAGTGATGAAATATACTTCCACTCAATGAAGTTATCTTCATTATCAACAACACTTTATCTGTCCCCCAAAGTATTTCGCACCAATTTTAGCATATGACATGGATCAAACATAATATAAATGTTTTCTCCTGTCTCTGGATGCTTGAAATCTGTTTCAAAGCTTTAGGATCTACTGAGCATTCTAAAATTTTTGCCATGGCCAAATTAGATGATAAACCATCAAATGTGAAGGAAACAACTTTTACTCTTTCAGCATGCAATAAAGTAAGGCACTGATATATAAGATTGGCCTTCTGTGCTGATGTTATGCCGTCAACAAGAAAATATCTTACTGGAGCTTTCCATTTGTCGTTTATGCATACTACCTTGAAAACAATTGCTTCTTTTGCTAAAGGAAGAGCATCATCATCAAACTCGGCACCCATATTGATACACCATGAAATTGTTTGCCATCAAATTTAACATGCTGCCTCATTCACATTTCATCCATTGCTAAAGAAACAAGTTAGTAAAATCATGCAATGCATTGATTATAATACGCTTTCCAACATTACAGAAATCTTTACTCAAGTTATCACTCAAGTTATAAGAATAATGTCTGTGGAATAAATCTCGGTCCTGTGCCCTGAACTTTGTACCCAGAACCGACTTGGTATACCTCCGAAATAACATGATAAACTTTTGTCGCAATCGAAGCATTTTTACGTAAGTTATGATGCATAAGGGCTATGGAATAAATCCCGCTCCTGTGTCCTAACCTTTGACCCCATTTCGCCCATTTTCAATAAGGTTTGTCGCCAGGTGGTCCCCTTCCACATACTAAAATTTCATCGAAATCAAACCTTTTTAAGTTGGTAATGGCGCATAAGAGCAGTGGAATGGATCCCGCTCCTATGAACTGACCTTTCATCCCATTTCGTTCATTTTAAATAGGCTTCCTTCCCAGGTGATCCCTTACCAGATACTAAAATTTCATCGAAATCCAACGGTTGTTACGCGAGTTATCGTGCTGACGGACATACGCACACAACGCGTGACGTAATGAGGCAGATGGAAATCGCGATCATCTGCTAGCAAGGTGTGACGTCATAAATCTTTAATAGGATCCACAAACAACGCGTGACGTAATGAGATAGATGGCATGACTGCGCGCCAACATTCTCAAACGCGAGTTGTGACGTCATAAGATTTCTAAGCATTGGTAACATTAATGGAACAACGCCATCACTAAAAACGTTATAATTCGGGGTGGTTATTTAACATACTAAACGAATTCTTCTAAAGTCGAGATCAAGCTGAATCGATTTCTAGTACCAGAAAACGGTAGGTTAACAACTTTCATCAAAATTTTAAGAGCCGTTTTCAAAATAAAATGTGCATACATTCATACAAGAATTGCTACTTTAAGGTGAACGTCAAGTAACTTTGCTTCCTATACTTCCAATGGAAACACTTTTCTTCACATTTTCTTCACAATTAATGCGTTCCCAAGGATGAAAATTTGAACATCGATTAAAATATCATCACTTTATAACTTGCAGTACTTAATATTTTCTAAAACATAACCATAATTACGCAATTCAACATTTGTTTGTCTACTGACGTCATGAAAATACAGGTCGCGCCATCTTTTTTCTGGACAATTAATGCGTTTACAAGGAGGAAAATTTGAATATCGAATAAAATAGCTTCATGTCATAACTTGGAATACTTAATATTTTCTAAACCATAACCGTAACTATGCAATCCAACAATTTTTTTGTCCACTGACGTCATCAAAATACAGGTCGCGCCATCTTTTCTCCGGTTTCAACACCACCAAAGGGAAAGTTATTGATTTTTAATATAATTTATGGTTATGGTTTAGAAAATATTAAGTTTTCCAAGTTATAATATGAAGTTATTTTAATCGATGTTCAAATTCTCATCCTTGGGAACACATTGATTGTGAAGGAAATGTGTACAAAAGTTTTTCAATTGTAAGTATAGGAAGCAAAATTACTTCACGTCCACCTTAATAATATGGGATAAGGACAATGAAATGGATCGCAATCCTCTGCCCTGACCTTTGAATACATTTCGTCCATTTTCAATAGCGTTCGTCCCCAGTTGTCCCGTACTACATACTGAAATGTCATCGAAATCGAACCATTTTTACGCACGTTATAACGCATAAGGGCAATGGAATGCATCCCGATTTTAAGTCCTGACCTTTGACCCCACTTCACCCATTTTGAATAGGGTTCGTCCCCAGGCGGTCTACTACCACATAGTAAATTTTCATTGAAATCGAACCATATTTACGCAAGTTATGACGCATAAGGGTAGTACAATGATCCCGCTATTACGTCATAACCTTTGACCCCATTTGTCCCAGTTTCAATAGGGTTCGTCCCTAGGTGATCTCCTACCACATAGTAGACTTTCATTGAAATCGACCCATATTTACGCAAGGTATGACTCATAAGGTTTATGGAATGATCCCGCTCCTACGTCGTGACCTTTGACCCCATTTGTCCCATTTTCAATAGGGTTCGTCCCGGGGTGGACCCCTACCTCATACTAAAATTTCATCGAAATCGACACATTTTTACGCCAGTTATCGTGCAGACGGACGGACAATGGAGCATATACGCTTCTTCAACCTACGGTTGGAAAGCGTAAAAAAGGAAATAGGAGAGGATACTTACAGTAGGTCACTTTATCTGACAATGCTATTAATGCATCTGTAGTAAATCCTGGTGCAGCATCAACATGATGGTACCATTGACAAATAGCTTTGGAATGGGGTAAACAGGAACTAAATGTATTCCGTACATATTCATTTGCACTTGGAGGATAAAAGTATATTTTTACGTTATCAACACACAAGACCAGCTTTCGTATCTTAGGCACTTATGCAGCAAGCATGATTATAATATTCCAGGAGGTAAAGCTTTTTTTTTCTTGTTTTAACGACTTCGGAATATGTATGTGTGTGTGGGGGAATGATTATTTGTTGTTTGCTCAGGGCGCAGAAATGCCTAGTTATGACTTTGGATGTTTTACTTTTTCTACCCCAGTGGCATGATGTCAGAATCAAGTGTACCAACTCTTCCCAAAATTCCTTGGGCTATGGAGCAAAGAATAATAAACTAGACGTAAGTTCTTATAACTTTATGGTATGTAGTTCTGAGACAGACGGAAGAAAAGAACCTTTTGGCAGAAGTTTGTGTTCAACCAAAGCATCGGTTGCTTCGATGATTTAATTTAAATGCAAACAGAATCAGTAACTTTCAGCACTCTAGAAGCAAACTTCTGTAACTTATATTGCATTAGGAGCTGGCAAAATTTCTACCCGTTTTTAATGATGCAAATTCCAAGTAAATAATTGAATAACGCCTAAAATAACAGATGTCGCGTGTGATGGCCAAAACGCTTAGAGGAGATGTCTGTAAAATTGCACCAAGTATGCAGGTGCATCTAATTCTTAAGGTGGATCCACCCAAAATCTTTGCTATGTACACTGGCGTGCAAAAATTACGGACGAGACGGTGTTTCGAATGTAACGTCGTGCAGAAGTGCTCCACATCGACTCAAATCATACCATAAGTTCCCCAAGATGTAAAAATATAGGACAAGTGAGCAAAACCGTACAAACAAGGAATCGAAAGGATACAAAGGTTCTTTATTGAAAAGGTAGCTTCGAGCACAACTGGACAGAAGACAGAAACGTCCATGTGACATGCGACTGCCAAGAAAAATCGAGTCTTTATTATTGGATATGATTACCCCTGACTGCGTTGTAGAATTTACAACGTCTGTCCATGCTGAGGACGAGGTTGTCAAGGAGCTGTTGAGGCATCGCTGCCCATTCCTCTTGTAGCGCCAATCTCAGCTGCGGAATCGTTGTTGGCGGCTGGTGACGTGCTGCCAAGCGCCTCCCGAGAAGGTCCCACACGTGTTCGAATGTATTTTGGTCCGGGGACCTTGCGGGCCGACCCATGCGTTGAATATCTTCATTCTCGAACAGCTCTGCGACAGGCGCTGTACGATGAAGTGTAGCGTTGTCGTCCATGAAGAGGAACTCAGGACCCAAAGCACCTCTAGTCAGAGGCACGGGAGGCAGGTGAATCTCGGTACAATCGCGGATACCAGTGACTGAACCTCCTTGGAAGATAGCAAGCATGATACCGCTCCAAACGAGAACTCCGTCACCTCCAAACCGGTCCCTTTCGAAGATGTTGGAGGTGTGGTTGCCTGTTCTCTGCTGTCTTCAGATGTGTATACGTCCAGAATCGCTTGTCAGACTAAATCGGTTCTCATCTGTAAAGAGAACTTTACCCCATTGCTGATGTGTCCAGTTCTTGTGTTCCTGGCTACACAGAAATCGCCGTCTCCGATGATCAGATGTTAGCGGCACAAACCGTACTGGTCGTCGTGCAAAGAGACCACCTTTCTGCAGCCTCCTGGCCTCGGTAAAACGCGATAACGGACGTCCAGTTGTCTGTTGCATGTGCGCTGCGATTTCTCCCGCTGTCTGCCGTCTGTTTCCTTTCGCCTGTAGGACAATATACCGGTCGTCCACCGCCGTGGTTGTTCGTGGATCACCACTGCTAAACTCTCAGACAGCTGTTCCTGTTGTTAGAAATGCTCTCCAAGCTCGTGAAACGATGCTGTGAGCGAATTTCTCTTCTTCGTCTTTAATTTTTGCACACCAACGTATATACAATGGGCAAATTTCTGTAGCTATTTTCTTCACAATTAATACTTTTCCAAGGATGAAAAGTTGACCATCGATAAAAATAACTTCATATTACAGCCTCGTACACTTAATATTATCGAAAATTAAACGATAATTAAGAAATCCAACACTTGTTTTTCTACTGACGTCATCAATGTACAGGTCGCGCCATCTGTTTTCTGGTCTCAACACCACCAATAGAAGAGTTATTTATATTTAACACACTGGTGTACAAAAGTTAAGGACCAAGAAGAGAAATGAGGATAACAGCCGAACGAGGAGGCACAACGGACCGAAAGACAACTCAGGAGATTGACTAGCGTCCGGCACTGTATGGCATTCACATATATGCAGCATGACGTAGGGGGCGGGAGGCCCGAAGGGGTATGAAGCACACGGGCGGTGTGCGGTCAGCAATTTGGTGAAAGCTATTGCACGGTGTACATCAGTTTGAAACACGTCGAGTTGCTGCCACCGTGTGATATGGCCAACAGGCAATCCAGTAGACGATATTTGGATGACTTTACCGAGGTCGCGTCATTGGGAAGTTGGAAGGAAGTCGAAGTGTGAGTAGTGTGGACGAAGAGTTCGGGATCTCTCACAACATCGCTTCACGAGCTTTGAGAGCATTTCAAACGACAGGAACAGCTGTCCGAGTGTTTAGCAGTTGTCATTCACAAGCAACCATGGCGGCTGACGACCGGTATATTGCCCTACAGGCGAGAAGACACAGACGACAGACAGCGGGAGAAGTCGCTAAGCACATGCAACAGAGAACTGAACGTCTGTTATCGCGGTTTACCGTGGCCAGGTGGCTGCACAAAGGTGGTCATTTTTGAATGACGGCCAGTATTGTGTGTGCCATTAACGCCTGCTCATCGGAGACAGCGGTTTCTGTGGTGCCAGGAACACACGAACTGTACACATCAGCAATGGGGTTCTTTTTTTTTTTTTTTTTGATTGGAGGTTTAACGACCACCGTGAGCAACTCAATGGGCTATAAGCAGTCGCCCGTCCCTAATTTAGGGTCACTGGTTCCAGGGAAGGGAGAGAGCCAGTGCCGTAAGACAAACACAACATCCATGCCTCACCGGGATTCGAACCCGCACCCCTTACGGACGAATGATCAGAGGCCAGCGCCTTAGACCACTGCGCCACCGGGGCGGCACAATGCGGTTCAGTTCTCTTTAAGGATGAGAGTCGATTTCGTCTGACGAGCGATTCTGAACGTATACACATCTGGAGAGAGTAGGAACACGCTATCACACCTCCATCATCTTCGAAAGGGACCGGTTTGGAGGTGGAGGAGTTCTCATTTGGGGGGGGGTATCATTCTTGGTAGGAACACAAGAACTGAACACATTATATCTTTCAAGGAGGTTCAGTCGCTGGTGTCCACTCTTGTACTGAGGTTCTCCTGCCTCACGTGAGTCTGTTTAGAGGTGCTGTGGGTCCTGAGTTCCTCTTCATGGACGACAACGCTACACCTCATCGTACAGTTGCATTCGCAGAGCTGTTGGAGAGTGAAGACATTCAACGCATGGATTAGCCCGCAAGGTCCCCGGACCTAAAACCAATCGAACACGTGTGGGACCTTCTCGGAAGACGCTTGGCAGCACGTGACTAGTCGTCAGCAACGATTCCGCAGTTGCGATTGGAGCTACAAGATGAATGGGCCGCGATGCTCCTACAGCTCCTTCACAACCTCGTCCTCAGCATGGACAGACGTTGTAAATCCTGCAACGCAGTCAGAGGTGATCATATCCCCTACTAAAGACCTGATTTTTCTTGGCATCCGCCTGTCACATGGACGTTTCTGTCTTCTATCCAGTTGTGCTTGAAGCTACCTTTTCAATAAAGTGCCTTTGTATCCTATGGATTTTTTGTTTGGACGGTTTTGCTCACTATCCCATATTCTTACATCTTGGGGATCTTATGGTATGATCTGAGTCGATGTGGAGCATTTCTGCACGACGTTACATTCGAAAAACCGTCTCGTCCTTAATTTTTGCATGCCCCTGTGTCATTATGGTTAAGTTTTAGAAATCATTTAATTGTACCAGGCCATCATATGAAATTACTTTTATCGATGTTCAAATTTCACATATGAGAACGAATTAATCGTGAAGAAAATTGCTACCGAAGTTTGTCCTTTGGAAAAACAAGGCAAAGATCTTATGTCGATACACCTTAAAAAAGTCACACAAGGATTAAGATAAAAAGTAATATGAACCATCACTTAAGTATTGTTTGCTTCATGAGATAGACAAAGGCCACAATGCAGTTGAAACCTACCGCAACATTTCTTAGGTGTATGGCAAGGATGCTCTTAAGGCAAAAGCACATGTCGCCGTTAGTCCGGAAATTTCGTGAAAGAGACAAAAGCTGGAGAGGTCAACCACGTTCTGGGCGTCTTCAGAGATTTCTGAAGACGTCCAGAAAATGGTTGATCTCAACCAAACCATATCAAATGATCAACATTTAACCGTTGAAGAATTATTAGAAATGTTTTTTTGTACGCAATACAACAGTAGAAGGAATGATGCATGCACTTGTGTTTACTACAATGTTCGACCAGTAGGTACCACATGACCCTCTGCGCAAGAAATCGATCTGTCAAAATGACAACCTGTCTTTCTTTGCTTGTGCGTCAGAGAAATAACCCTTTCTTGGAACGATAATTTACGGGTGATGTAAAATGGGTTCTTTACAGAAATGTAAAGCGTCGAAGGACTGTATGCCGAGTTTGAGAGCCTGCTCCGTCGACTTCAAGAGGACGACAGTATCCAAGAAGAAAAGTCTTGTTAAGTGTGCAAGTTATTTCTCAAAACCCTTGTTTCGAAAATCAGGGAGCTGTCTGCGTAAGACATTACCATTTTTCGATCCGGAATTTCTACTCTATTCTACATTCAAGTAGTGCACAATGCAGTTCACCTACGCTGCAGTACTTTTCGTATTTTTCTTTTGAAGAGGATAATTTTTTTAATGGAATTTTCATAGTCGGTACTTGAAGTACGGGACATGAGAGCGCTGAAACTCAATATTCTACGTACGTAGAGCGAGCTGAATGAGATTTTTTCTATTGTATAATATAATATAATATAATATAATATAATATAATATAATATAATATAATATAATATAATATAATATAATAAAATATAATATAACACTAAATAAAAGCTAGTCAATAATGACGGAGAAAAATAAGGTATGTTGAGTAATTCTTAATACCGAGGTATTTTGTTTTTGTTTGTGAACTTAGAACTGCACACTTGCAAATATTAAAATGTTATGGTAGTTCAGCGCGGAAGCACAAATAGTGTTTTTTCTTTTCTTTCTTTTTCATTTACTCTACTGATATAAATAAAAGAATACCTGGTTAAATTCTGCGAAAACGGTTTAGATATATTCGGAAATTTTCGTGGTTTACGGAAAAAGAAAGTTCCCTAATCATATTTCTTCAGCATACGCATGAAATAATAATAGCACATTCTTATCTACTGTATTGGAACTCTCACTTTTAGATTGAAATTAGAAAAGAAACTGGTTTGACCATCTAAGTTAATCATTTTAGTTTCGCAAGTGGAATCTGAAAACTAAATTTCATACGACATGATTCTAAATGAAGAATTCTGTATGTCGTTTATGAGCGACAAAGTAGAACTAAAATTCCCGACGTAACGTTTTCCTGTTTCTGAAGCGATTTTAATCGTATGACCCAACGCATATCTGACGTCATATCAGAATGACTTGGATGGGATGACGTCCCACCAGCAGCTATACTTTACTGTTGTAAGAATCTTGCCTTGATATGGAGTGTCACAGAAATACACGAAACAATGTTTCGCCAAAAGTGAAACAGATGTGTTCCAAAAATGAAACAATAAACATTACAAAAATGAACATGAACATAACAACAATAAACATTGCAACAATAAAAGAAGTATATTGTTTGAGGCAGAGAACCGACAATTGAAACAGGTAAGCACTAGGCGGCGTCAATGAAATGGGGCAAACATTCAAACATACAGACAAAAGAAATTACACAAATGTTTAGGTTATTCTTTTGAATTGTTTTAGGATTGTCTGTGACCGTTCTGAGCTCTGAGAATTAAGCCAAGGCGAAGCCTCTCGGAGGAGTGCGCAAGCTCGGCATATATTCATACGAGTCGTATGTTATAATGATTCTCTTGGTGCACTCATCTGTAACAATGTTGTGAGTTCATAATAATAAATCAAAGAGTATCTGATTTATTTACCGATAATCATTCTCGAAATGGATCCAGTGCAACAATACACTTGAACAATAAATTTTCTTATTGACATTACAATATAACCGAACAACAATGAAATCGTGTACGTATAAAGGCTAATCAGACGGTTATCTACTTCATACCGATAGCTCCGTAAAATGATCTCATTTACAAAACGGAAGTCTGCTTTTGACGCGAAAGAAGGAGTTCGATAAAAATGAAACCACAAAAGCAAAGAACAAATAAATCAACTATAATGTTTGGAATGTGAAAAAGAAACTCTAGCACTCATAACATATTCATACAAAAAGGAGGAGGCATTCGAAAGCTAAAAAATATTATAATATCAGATAACGCAACATTTAAAAAAATAAGGAATGAAGTAATTGGGGTTTCCTGTAAATTTAAATCAAATATTCAATAAAGTTCAAAAATTTAATACAAGAATGTATGAGAAGCATACAGAAATGGACGAAGAAGAAGAAGCAAAAATAAAACTAAAATTCCACATTTTTAACAGCCTAGGTAACAAAACATATTAAGAAGAGAAAGAAACAATATTCCATTGATGAACGTAGGCAGATGAGTTGAAGCGGTTTTGACCACTAGCTACTGTTCAAATATCGACTCTTCTCCTGAGAAGAATAAAAAGTTCCCCTTCTTTCCCTCCCAACTGAAGAGTGTTTCATTTATATACAAGAGCACATTATTAATTAGACCCTGTGGAAGTTATGATAACTAAAATGCGAGAAATACATTCACACAGTGGCGTTGCCAGACATTTCTTGAAAGGCGCCCTGTTGGGATTGACGTAAAATCTGGTTCCATACATTCATTGATGAAGGATTTTCATCCGATGAGAGGATGCTGCATTTTTAACCACCACACGAAATTGAGTTACCATTTGTTCCAATTTCATTTCTGAAAAACAATTCAATCACAGGAACTATTATACTCCAGGAATTATTGTACTTCAAGACATTTTCTACAAAATGTTCGTCGGATGACTGGATATTTAATACAAAATGTTCGTTAGGAAGCTCAGTTTAAATTTTTTGCCTTTTTGCTAAATTTTATTTTGCAGTGTGTTTAAGTTGAATTGCAATTAAAATGTTTTTCCCTTTTAACGCTTTTACTTGTATTCATTATTTAACTGATATATGAAATTCCTAAAGTGAAAATATCTCCTCCTACTGGTCGAGTTTAGAAAAAGTTCAGAAACCATTCGTAATAAAATGTTTTAAAATAAAATATATTCGTCAGATGACAGGATATTTCATAAGAAATGTTCGTTAGGAAGTGGGCTTAAATGTTTGCATTTTGTTGAAATTTTCGTTTCTCTATGTTTCTATATGATAAATTAGGATACTACTGTTGTTATTATTGTTTCAGCTGTTTTCTGCAAAACTGACGACGGACAATAGTTAAAAAAAATTTCCGCCTCTTAGGCCTAGTTGAATCTTCGTGAGACTATGGTACAGAAAAAAAATGCGACCTGTGGAGAGCGTTGTGAACTTTTCCAAAGTTGATCGGCTGTACGCAGAGCAGCTTTGGATGCCGTTCCCGGAAAACAAGCAGGGCGAATGAAGCTGACTGCGTCTTTAACTGTCCATGTAGTTGACCAATCAGCTACATATTGTCTGAAGATTATGCTGGAACATTGCATGTTTGCTTTCGAATGTACAATGAAGGTATTCGGTGGATGTGCAATGGTACATAATAATAGCAATGGACAAGTGTAATTGAAATAACACGGCAAAATACAGTGTTTAAATTGAATTGCAATTAAAACGTTTTAAGTTTGTAACGCTTTTATTTATAATCATTAATTAACTGTTATATGAAATTCTTAATGTAAAAATATCTCCTCCTACTGGTCGAGTTTAGAATAAGTTCGGAAGCCATTCCTAATAAAATGTTTTCGAATAAAATGTGTTCGAATAAAATGTGTTCGTCAGATGACTGGATATTTTATAAGAAATGTTCGTTAGGAAGTGGGCTTAAATGTTTGCATTTTGTTGAAATTTTCGTTTCTCTATGTTTCTGTATGATAAATTAGGATACTACTGTTGTTATTATTGTTTCAGCTGTTTTCTGCAAAACTGACGACGGACAATAGTTAAAAAAAAATTTCCGCCTCTTAGGCCTAGTTGAATCTTCGTGAGACTATGGTACAGAAAAAATGCGACCTGTGGAGAGCGTTGTGAACTTTTCCAAAGTTGATCGGCTGTACGCAGAGCAGCTTTGGATGCCGTTCCCGGAAAACAAGCAGGGCGAATGAAGCTGACTGCGTCTTTAACTGTCCATGTAGTTGACCAATCAACTACATAGTGTCTGAAGATTATGCTGGATCATTGCATGTTTGCTTTCGAATGGCCAATGAAGGCATACGGTGGATGTGCAATGGTACATAATAATAGCAATGGACAAGTGTAATTGAAATAACACGGCAAAAGTTTTACAGTGTTTAAATTGAATTGTAATTAAAACGTTTTAAGTTTGTAACGCTTTTATTTATAATCATTATTTAACTGTTATATGAAATTCTTAATGTAAAAATATCTTCTCCTACTGGTCGAGTTTAGAATAAGTTCGGAAGCCATTACTAGTAAAATGTTTTCGAATAAAATGTGTTCGTCAGATGACTGGATATTTTATAAGAAATGTTCGTTCGAAAGTGGGCTTAAATGTTTGCATTTTGTTGAAATTTTCGTTTCTCTATGTTTCTATATGATAAATTAGGATACTACTGTTGTTATTATTGTTTCAGCTGTTTTCTGCAAAACTGACGACGGACAATAGTTAAAAAATTTCCGCCTCTTAGGCCTAGTTGAATCTTCGTGAGACCATGGTACAGAAAAAAATGCGACCTGTGGAGAGCGTTGTGAACTTTTCCAAAGTTGATCGGCTGTACGCAGAGCAGCTTTGGATGCCGTTCCCGGAAAACAAGCAGGGCGAATGAAGCTGACTGCGTCTTTAACTGTCCATGTAGTTGACCAATCAGCTACATAATGTCTGAAGATTATGCTGGAACATTGCATGTTTGCTTTCGTATGGCCAATGAAGGTATTCGGTGGATGTGCAATGGTACATAATAATAGCAATTGACAAGTGTAATTGAAATATCACGGCAAAAGTTTTACAGTGTTTAAATTGAATTGCAATTAAAAGGTTTTGAGTTTGTAACGCTTTTATTTATAATCATTATTTAACTGTTATATGAAATTCTTAATGTAAAAATATCTCCTCCTACTGGTCGAGTTTAGAATAAGTTCGGAAGCCATTCCTAATAAAATGTTTTCAAATAAAATGTGTTCGAATAAAATTTGTTCGTCAGATGACTGGATATTTTATAAGAAATGTTCGTTAGGAAGTGGGCTTAAATGTTTGCATTTTGTTGAAATTTTCGTTTCTCTATGTTTCTATATGATAAATTAGGATACTACTGTTGTTATTATTGTTTCAGCTGTTTTCTGCAAAACTGACGACGGACAATAGTTAAAAAAAATTTCCGCCTCTTAGGCCTAGTTGAATCTTCGTGAGACTATGGTACAGAAAAAAATGCGACCTATGGAGAGCGTTGTGAACTTTTCCAAAGTTGATCGGCTGTACGCAGAGCAGCTTTGGATGCCGTTCCCGGAAAACAAGCAGGGCGAATGAAGCTGACTGCGTCTTTAACTGTCCATGTAGTTGACCAATCAACTACATAATGTCTGAAGAATATGCTGGAGCATTGCATGTTTGCTTTCGAATGTACAATGAAGGTATTCGGTGGATGTGCAATGGTACATAATAATAGCAATGGACAAGTGTAATTGAAATAACACGGCAAAATACAGTGTTTAAATTGAATTGCAATTAAAAGGTTTTAAGTTTGTAACGCTTTTATTTATAATCATTAATTAACTGTTATATGAAATTCTTAATGTAAAAATATCTCCTCCTACTGGTCGAGTTTAGAATAAGTTCGGAAGCCATTCCTAATAAAATGTTTTCGAATAAAATGTGTTCGAATAAAATGTGTTCGTCAGATGACTGGATATTTTATAAGAAATGTTCGTTAGGAAGTGGGCTTAAATGTTTGCATTTTGTTGAAATTTTCGTTTCTCTATGTTTCTATGTGATAAATTAGGATACTACTGTTGTTATTATTGTTTCAGCTGTTTTCTGCAAAACTGACGACGGACAATAGTTAAAAAAAATTTCCGCCTCTTAGGCCTAGTTGAATCTTCGTGAGACTATGGTACAGAAAAAAAATGCGACCTGTGGAGAGCGTTGTGAACTTTTCCAAAGTTGATCGGCTGTACGCAGAGCAGCTTTGGATGCCGTTCCCGGAAAACAAGCAGGGCGAATGAAGCTGACTGCGTCTTTAACTGTCCATGTAGTTGACCAATCAGCTACATAATGTCTGAAGATTATGCTGGAACATTGCATGTTTGCTTTCGTATGGCCAATGAAGGTATTCGGTGGATGTGCAATGGTACATAATAATAGCAATTGACAAGTGTAATTGAAATATCACGGCAAAAGTTTTACAGTGTTTAAATTGAATTGCAATTAAAAGGTTTTGAGTTTGTAACGCTTTTATTTATAATCATTATTTAACTGTTATATGAAATTCTTAATGTAAAAATATCTCCTCCTACTGGTCGAGTTTAGAATAAGTTCGGAAGCCATTCCTAATAAAATGTTTTCAAATAAAATGTGTTCGTCAGATGACTGGATATTTTATAAGAAATGTTCGTTAGGAAGTGGGCTTAAATGTTTGCATTTTGTTGAAATTTTCGTTTCTCTATGTTTCTGTATGATAAATTAGGATACTACTGTTGTTATTATTGTTTCAGCTGTTTTCTGCAAAACTGACGACGGACAATAGTTAAAAAAATTTCCGCCTCTTAGGCCTAGTTGAATCTTCGTGAGACTATGGTACAGAAAAAAAATGCGACCTGTGGAGAGCGTTGTGAACTTTTCCAAAGTTGATCGGCTGTACGCAGAGCAGCTTTGGATGCCGTTCCCGGAAAACAAGCAGGGCGAATGAAGCTGACTGCGTCTTTAACTGTCCATGTAGTTGACCAATCAGCTACATAATGTCTGAAGATTATGCTGGAACATTGCATGTTTGCTTTCGTATGGCCAATGAAGGTATTCGGTGGATGTGCAATGGTACATAATAATAGCAATTGACAAGTGTAATTGAAATATCACGGCAAAAGTTTTACAGTGTTTAAATTGAATTGCAATTAAAAGGTTTTGAGTTTGTAACGCTTTTATTTATAATCATTATTTAACTGTTATATGAAATTCTTAATGTAAAAATATCTCCTCCTACTGGTCGAGTTTAGAATAAGTTCGGAAGCCATTCCTAATAAAATGTTTTCAAATAAAATGTGTTCGTCAGATGACTGGATATTTTATAAGAAATGTTCGTTAGGAAGTGGGCTTAAATGTTTGCATTTTGTTGAAATTTTCGTTTCTCTATGTTTCTATATGATAAATTAGGATACTACTGTTGTTATTATTGTTTCAGCTGTTTTCTGCAAAACTGACGACGGACAATAGTTAAAAAATTTCCGCCTCTTAGGCCTAGTTGAATCTTCGTGAGACTATGGTACAGAAAAAATACGACCTGTGGAGAGCGTTGTGAACTTTTCCAAAGTTGATCGGCTGTACGCAGAGCAGCTTTGGATGCCGTTCCCGGAAAACAAGCAGGGCGAATGAAGCTGACTGCGTCTTTAACTGTCCATGTAGTTGACCAATCAACTACATAATGTCTGAAGATTATGCTGGAACATTGCATGTTTGCTTTCGAATGTACAATGAAGGTATTCGGTGGATGTGCAATGGTACATAATAATAGCAATGGACAAGTGTAATTGAAATAACACGGCAAAATACAGTGTTTAAACTGAATTGCAATTAAAACGTTTTAAGTTTGTAACGCTTTTATTTATAATCATTAATTAACTGTTATATGAAATTCTTAATGTAAAAATATCTCCTCCTACTGGTCGAGTTTAGAATAAGTTCGGAAGCCATTCCTAATAAAATGTTTTCGAATAAAATGTGTTCGAATAAAATGTGTTCGTCAGATGACTGGATATTTTATAAGAAATGTTCGTTAGGAAGTGGGCTTAAATGTTTGCATTTTGTTGAAATTTTCGTTTCTCTATGTTTCTATGTGATAAATTAGGATACTACTGTTGTTATTATTGTTTCAGCTGTTTTCTGCAAAACTGACGACGGACAATAGTTAAAAAATTTCCGCCTCTTAGGCCTAGTTGAATCTTCGTAAGACTATGGTACAGAAAAAAATGCGACCTGTGGAGAGCGTTGTGAACTTTTCCAAAGTTGATCGGCTGTACGCAGAGCAGCTTTGGATGCCGTTCCCGGAAAACAAGCAGGGCGAATGAAGCTGACTGCGTCTTTAACTGTCCATGTAGTTGACCAATCAACTACATAATATCTGAAGATTATGCTGGAACATTGCATGTTTGCTTTCGAATGGCCAATGAAGGTATACGGTGGATGTGCAATGGTACATAATAATAGCAATGGACAAGTGTAATTGAAATAACACGGCAAAAGTTTTACAGTGTTTAAATTGAATTGTAATTAAAACGTTTTAAGTTTGTAACGCTTTTATTTATAATCATTATTTAACTGTTATATATGAAATTCTTAATGTAAAAATATCTTCTCCTACTGGTCGAGTTTAGAATAAGTTCGGAAGCCATTACTAGTAAAATGTTTTCGAATAAAATGTGTTCGTCAGATGACTGGATATTTTATAAGAAATGTTCGTTAGGAAGTGGGCTTAAATGTTTGCATTTTGTTGAAATTTTCGTTTCTCTATGTTTCTATATGATAAATTAGGATACTACTGTTGTTATTATTGTTTCAGCTGTTTTCTGCAAAACTGACGACGGACAATAGTTAAAAAAATTTCCGCCTCTTAGGCCTAGTTGAATCTTCGTGTGACTATGGTACAGGAAAAAAATGCGACCTATGGAGAGCGTTGTGAACTTTTCCAAAGTTGATCGGCTGTACGCAGAGCAGCTTTGGATGCCGTTCCCGGAAAACAAGCAGGGCGAATGAAGCTGACTGCGTCTTTAACTGTCCATGTAGTTGACCAATCAACTACATAATGTCTGAAGATTATGCTGGAACATTGCATGTTTGCTTTCGAATGTACAATGAAGGTATTCGGTGGATGTGCAATGGTACATAATAATAGCAATGGACAAGTGTAATTGAAATAACACGGCAAAAGTTTTACAGTGTTTAAATTGAATTGTAATTAAAACGTTTTAAGTTTGTAACGCTTTTATTTATAATCATTATTTAACTGTTATATGAAATTCTTAATGTAAAAATACCTTCTCCTACTGGTCGAGTTTAGAATAAGTTCGGAAGCCATTACTAATAAAATGTTTTCGAATAAAATGTGTTCGTCAGATGACTGGATATTTTATAAGAAATGTTCGTTAGGAAGTGGGCTTAAATGTTTGCATTTTGTTGAAATTTTCGTTTCTCTATGTTTCTATATGATAAATTAGGATACTACTGTTGTTATTATTGTTTCAGCTGTTTTCTGCAAAACTGACGACGGACAATAGTTAAAAAATTTCCGCCTCTTAGGCCTAGTTGAATCTTCGTGAGACTATGGTACAGAAAAAATGCGACCTGTGGAGAGCGTTGTGAACTTTTCCAAAGTTGATCGGCTGTACGCAGAGCAGCTTTGGATGCCGTTCCCGGAAAACAAGCAGGGCGAATGAAGCTGACTGCGTCTTTAACTGTCCATGTAGTTGACCAATCAACTACATAATGTCTGAAGATTATGCTGGAACATTGCATGTTTGCTTTCGAATGGCCAATGAAGGTATACGGTGGATGTGCAATGGTACATAATAATAGCAATTGACAAGTGTAATTGAAATATCACTGCAAAAGTTTTACAGTGTTTAAATTGAATTGCAATTAAAAGGTTTTGAGTTTGTAACGCTTTTATTTATAATCATTATTTAACTGTTATATGAAATTCTTAATGTAAAAATATCTCCTCCTACTGGTCGAGTTTAGAATAAGTTCGGAAGCCATTCCTAATAAAATGTTTTCGAATAAAATGTGTTCGAATAAAATGTGTTCGTCAGATGACTGGATATTTTATAAGAAATGTTCGTTAGGTAGTGGGCTTAAATGTTTGCATTTTGTTGAAATTTTCGTTTCTCTATGTTTCTATATGATAAATTAGGATACTACTGTTGTTATTATTGTTTCAGCTGTTTTCTGCAAAACTGACGACGGACAATAGTTAAAAAAATTTCCGCCTCTTAGGCCTAGTTGAATCTTCGTGAGACTATGGTACAGAAAAAAAATGCGACCTATGGAGAGCGTTGTGAACTTTTCCAAAGTTGATCGGCTGTACGCAGAGCAGCTTTGGATGCCGTTCCCGGAAAACAAGCAGGGCGAATGAAGCTGACTGCATCTTTAACTGTCCATGTAGTTGACCAATCAGCTACATAATGTCTGAAGATTATGCTGGAACATTGCATGTTTGCTTTCGTATGGCCAATGAAGGTATTCGGTGGATGTGCAATGGTACATAATAATAGCAATTGACAAGTGTAATTGAAATATCACGGCAAAAGTTTTACAGTGTTTAAATTGAATTGCAATTAAAAGGTTTTGAGTTTGTAAAGCTTTTATTTATAATCATTATTTAACTGTTATATAAAATTCTTAATGTAAAAATATCTTATCCTACTGGTCGAGTTTAGAATAAGTTCGGAAGCCATTCCTAATAAAATGTTTTCGAATAAAATGTGTTCGTCAGATGACTGGATATTTTATAAGAAATGTTCGTTAGGAAGTGGGCTTAAATGTTTGCATTTTGTTGAAATTTTCGTTTCTCTATGTTTCTATATGATAAATTAGGATACTACTGTTGTTATTATTGTTTCAGCTGTTTTCTGCAAAACTGACGACGGACAATAGTTAAAAAATTTCCGCCTCTTAGGCCTAGTTGAATCTTCGTGAGACTATGGTACAGAAAAAAATGCGACCTATGGAGAGCGTTGTGAACTTTTCCAAAGTTGATCGGCTGTACGCAGAGCAGCTTTGGATGCCGTTCCCGGAAAACAAGCAGGGCGAATGAAGCTGACTGCGTCTTTAACTGTCCATGTAGTTGACCAATCAACTACATAATGTCTGAAGATTATGCTGCAACATTGCATGTTTGCTTTCGAATGTACAATGAAGGTATTCGGTGGATGTGCAATGGTACATAATAATAGCAATGGACAAGTGTAATTGAAATAACACGGCAAAAGTTTTACAGTGTTTAAATTGAATTGTAATTAAAACGTTTTAAGTTTGTAACGCTTTTATTTATAATCATTATTTAACTGTTATATGAAATTCGTAATGTAAAAATACCTTCTCCTACTGGTCGAGTTTAGAATAAGTTCGGAAGCCATTACTAGTAAAATGTTTTCGAATAAAATGTGTTCGTCAGATAACTGGATATTTTATAAGAAATGTTCGTTAGGAAGTGGGCTTAAATGTTTGCATTTTGTTGAAATTTTCGTTTCTCTATGTTTCTATATGATAAATTAGGATACTACTGTTGTTATTATTGTTTCAGCTGTTTTCTGCAAAACTGACGACGGACAATAGTTAAAAAAATTTCCGCCTCTTAGGCCTAGTTGAATCTTCGTGAGACTATGGTACAGAAAAAATGCGACCTGTGGAGAGCGTTGTGAACTTTTCCAAAGTTGATCGGCTGTACGCAGAGCAGCTTTGGATGCCGTTCCCGGAAAACAAGCAGGGCGAATGAAGCTGACTGCGTCTTTAACTGTCCATGTAGTTGACCAATCAACTACATAATGTCCTGAAGATTATGCTGGAACATTGCATGTTTGCTTTCGAATGGCCAATGAAGGTATACGGTGGATGTGCAAGGGTACATAATAATAGCAATGGACAAGTGTAATTGAAATAACACGGCAAAAGTTTTACAGTGTTTAAATTGAATTGTAATTAAAACGTTTTAAGTTTGTAACGCTTTTATTTATAATCATTATTTAACTGTTATATGAAATTCTTAATGTAAAAATATCTCCTCCTACTGGTCGAGTTTAGAATAAGTTCGGAAGCCATTCCTAATAAAATGTTTTCAAATAAAATGTGTTCGAATAAAATGTGTTCGTCAGATGACTGGATATTTTATAAGAAATGTTCGTTAGGAAGTGGGCTTAAATGTTTGCATTTTGTTGAAATTTTCGTTTCTCTATGTTTCTATATGATAAATTAGGATACTACTGTTGTTATTATTGTCTCAGCTGTTTTCTGCAAAACTGACGACGGACAATAGTTAAAAAAATTTCCGCCTCTTAGGCCTAGTTGAATCTTCGTGAGACTATGGTACAGAAAAAAATGCGACCTATGGAGAGCGTTGTGAACTTTTCCAAAGTTGATCGGCTGTACGCAGGAGCAGCTTTGGATGCCGTTCCCGGAAAACAAGCAGGGCGAATGAAGCTGACTGCGTTTTTAACTGTCCATGTAGTTGACCAATCAACTACATAATGTCTGAAAGATTATGCTGGAACATTGCATGTTTGCTTTCGAATGTACAATGAAGGTATTCGGTGGATGTGCGATGGTACATAATAATAGCAATGGACAAGTGTAATTGAAATAACACGGCAAAAGTTTTACAGTGTTTAAATTGAATTGTAAGTAAAACGTTTTAAGTTTGTAACGCTTTTATTTATAATCATTATTTAACTGTTATATGAAATTCTTAATGTAAAAATACCTTCTCCTACTGGTCGAGTTTAGAATAAGTTCGGAAGCCATTACTAGTAAAATGTTTTCGAATAAAATGTGTTCGCTCAGATGACTGGATATTTTATAAGAAATGTTCGTTAGGAAGTGGGCTTAAATGTTTGCATTTTGTTGAAATTTTCGTTTCTCTATGTTTCTATATGATAAATTAGGATACTACTGTTGTTATTATTGTTTCAGCTGTTTTCTGCAAAACTGACGACGGACAATAGTTAAAAAAATTTCCGCCTCTCTAGGCCTAGTTGAATCTTCGTGAGACTATGGTACAGAAAAAAAATGCGACCTGTGGAGAGCGTTGTGAACTTTTCCAAAGTTGATCGGCTGTACGCAGAGCAGCTTTGGATGCCGTTCCCGGAAAACAAGCAGGGCGAATGAAGCTGACTGCGTCTTTAACTGTCCATGTAGTTGACCAATCAACTACATAATGTCTGAAGATTATGCTGGAATATTGCATGTTTGCTTTCGAATGTACAATGAAGGTATTCGGTGGATGTGCAATGGTACATAATAATAGCAATGGACAAGTGTAATTGAAATAACACGGCAAAAGTTTTACAGTGTTTAAATTGAATTGCAATTAAAACGTTTAAAGTTTGGAACGCTTTTATTTATAATCATTATTTAACTGTTATATGGAATTCTTAATGTAAAAATATCTCCTCCTACTGGTCGAGTTTAGAATAAGTTCGGAAGCCATTCTTTAACTGCACTGAAGCAACGGACCGCTTCTTAAACAGAAACCATGAGACTAAAATTAGAGACATCCGACTGCCTAACGATTTATACGATGACGGTGCTCTTAAAAAATGTTTCGTATATTTTAGCGAAATTTAAAAAGTGATGACACACAGGACTATACTTTCAGAGTAACGTTTTTTTTTAATTTTACAAGTACAATAGTTACAGTATAAATACGTACACCGAAGTGTCAGAAAACTGGTACACCAGACTAATACTTGGTAGGACACCCACGGGAGCGCAGGACTGCAGAAATACGACGGGGCATGGACTCCACTAGCTTCTGGATATATGCTGTAGGCAATGCTCACCGCACGTACTGCCGAGCGTTACGAAAATCAGGTGTATTCCGAGGTCTCGGATTCCTGCGTTCGACAGCGTGGTGCATGATATCCCAAATATTTTCTATCACGTTTAGATCTGGGGACTTTAGTAGGAATGGCAACACCCCAAACTCAGATGAATGCTCCTCTAACCATAATGTGGTGTCCTGACCTTTGTGTGGAGGTTCATTGTCCTGTTTGAACATGCCCAACCCATCAGCAGGAATGCAGGACATGAACGGGTGTACCAGGTCAGAAAGGATGCGCATATAGCGTTGGCCGGACACAGACGTTTGTTGACGTTCCAGGAGTCCCAGTCAATTCCAGATAAACACAACCCATACCATTACGAACCCCCCACCAGCCGGTACCGTTATCTGTTGACAGGCGGATACACGGCTTCATAGGGTTTGTGCCACACACGAATACTTCTTCCATCTGCACGATACAGTTAGGAACGCGACTCGTCATACCAGGCTACTTGTTTCCAGTCATCAAGTGTCCAGTGGCGGTGTTGCTGTGCCCAAGCGAGGCGCATAATTCTGTATCGTGCACCCAGTAAGGGGACTCGAGTTGGGCGTTGGCTCCCAAATCCCATATCGTGCAGGTTACGTTGCACAGTCCAGACGCTGATGCTTGTTGAGGCACCAGCATTGAATTCCGACGATACCGGCGAGAATGTTGCACGCCTATCGCGGGAAACGGTTCTTGACAGCCGACGATGGTCACTTTCACCCAATGTCTTTCTTTGGCCACACTGGTATCGCAGGTTGGAAGTTTTGCCGGAATTCTTGTAGTCACGGTACACCCTTCCAATGGTCGTCCATAAAAATGCGAACTTCGTTTCTACCTTCGAAATACTATGGCCCATCTCACGAACGGTAACTATGATACCGCGATGAAAATCGCTTAAATCGTTATTACTTGTCATTCTCATGCCAAAAACAGTTCTGACAGCTGGCAAGGATGTGTATCGCTTTATATACGCACTAGAGGATGGTGCCGAGTACGCGCACAGGTGACGTTGCTCTGTATTTTGCATAAGCTCGTCTGTGCAAGTTATTCCGGCAATTCAGTGTATATGTATATAAAGAATCAGCAATTATGAAATCTATGAGACTTTCCCCATAATAGACGCAAAACTGGGTTCGAAACTTATCGCACTATTTTGCTAATGCCGCAATAGAATGTGTGTTAATCACCATCTCATGAAGACGAAACCCGTGTACGATTTCGAGTAATAATTTTCTAGACAAACTACACTTTATTTGTCTTTCAGAAAGTAGAGATATTTCCCAACAGTCTGTAACTTAAGACCACTGTTTAATTAGGCATCTAGGTTTAGAGCTAACGATCTTCACATCGCTATAAATATTTCACTTTGACTATTTCTCTTCGATTGTGATACTAGCTAAATGTAAATGTTATCCGTATTTCTGATAGGTTTCACATTTATGAGGGGTGGGAAGCAACAGAAAATATTATTGCTATACGTGACGGATGTTTCATTGCAAGAAATACCGATAATTAATAATTTAAGTTTACCTCTATGTTACTGGGTACAAATTTCATATAAAACATGCTTTAGTAGCTTTCCAGAAGAAACATTATTTAGCAACATTCTGCATTTTTCGGAAGCACCTGGAAATGGGAATTATCTTCCCCAACATAAATGAAAGTATTTCTCAGAGTTTTCGGAGTGGGGTCTCATGTGGGCTCACATTGCTAATGATTTCAAAACAGTACTAACACAATCTTTCAGCTTTCATTTTATAATTCTGCAAAACAAACAGTGAGTACTTTTTAAGTTAATGTAGGGTTCTGTTGTTCAAAACTCTTCAGATGAACTATCAATTAGATATACTGTTAGGGGGAATGCTAGAATTCAGGTATACCCTTGTATAAGAGAGTAAACTATACGATTTTAAATAACAGTCCAAAAGAAAATTTTTACATAGTCTTATTTTCATACCTTTATCGAGTACGTTTGGAAATTCTGGTACGTAATATTATGTATCGAACACAACCGATGGTAATAATCACTGCATATTTCTTAAATATTAGTTCGAAGGATTCTCAATTTTATTATTGTTCAACGGTTGGTTCGTAACACAGGTTATTTAAAGTGGGAATTCATTCCCTTTGGGATACTATCTGTGTGTCCAAATAACACTTTAAAGAATTTAAGATAACTCACATACATATGAATAATTTGTTTGGAAGATATTACTAGAAACTTTCATTGAAATATGAAGAAATAAAAATAACTTTTCATTCTATGGTTACATATATGACTACTTTACTTTGCTACTTTTCAATTCTTTTTTACCGATCAAAGTTATATCAATAAAAAAAATCCTTTTCAATCAACTTTTTCTTTATCACCTTTAAATTTATACAACCATCGTTTGCTTTAACCCTCTAGGCGGCGAGGACGCATACATACGTTCACAAAAACTTGCTTAAAAGCGGCGAGCACGCAATATTACGTCCATCAAAAACCAGCTCAAAAGTGGCGAGAACGCATATATACGCATCTTCACCCCCCTCCATTAGGAACTAAACCACGCCGGCCCGTTAGGATGAATTGGGGATAGATTAGCCGCGGGAAGGAAGGTCTTGCGGGAGATGAAAGGGAACGAAGTTTTCCTATAAAGGCCCATTGTTAGAATGAGGAAGATGCCCACAGTCAAACAGTAGTGATTTGAAGATCTACGCAATTCATCCTTGTACGTTAGCTTTATTTATTCCGTGCATTTCTTATTTCAGACATGAGCAAAAAATCTCTCAAAACTGAGTGTGTGGGTTTTTTTAATGTCTGAGTATGTAAGTTCTTTTAAATTAAGTGATTAGAGCAAAATGTTCTGAAATTTTGTGCTTTCAATACATTTCGGAAGTAGAACGAATAATATCAGGTGTTAAGATCGCAATTAGAAAAAGAAAATTAATATTTCTGATTTCCGAAAGCTATGGTTTTTCTCACTCACCTGGATAACAAGCGCGAACGAAAAGTTTCAAAATTAACAAAAAAAGGAATAAAAAAATTCAGTGAATCACCCATTAATTCTTTTTTTCGTTCGCAGTCCAAGGAAAAAAAACTATTTTAGTAAATTAGTGAAAAT